>QJPP01000282.1:0-549910 GCA_003996215.1 Jaltomata sinuosa | reverse complement strand
TGGTGAATATTCATTCTAGAGTAAGACTTTTAAATTCAAAATTTTATTATGATATTTATCTTTTTCAATAGGAAGGGATTTTTTTACAGCCTCTCTACCTCTACGAGGTAGTAGCAAAGTCTGTATATACTCTACTCTCCCCTGATCTCACTTGTGTCATTTCACTGGGTATTTTTTGTTCATTAACTGAAAGATAAAATAATTTTTCAACTTGTTTGAGATTGAGGCATAATATTTATTCATTGAAATATGACTTGTAGAATACTACAATTGGTTTTCTCTACTACATAAATATGAGGATGCTTGTAAAAGAAATTGCACTACATAAATTTTCTACATTAAATTGTTGCATGTAAACCATGAGATGTAATTTAACTTTCAACTATGTGCTAATATATTCCCCATTTTATAAATTCATACGTTGACTACGTCGGACAATGTTCTTGTTATATATATTATATATACATGACAGACTTGATATGTTTTCCTTTTTGAGTCATTTTGCAGGATCTTATATACATTGTCTAGTTGATTTTGCATGATCATGCTTCAAGAACATTATTATTCCATATGTGGTAGTCTCTTCTTTATTGTGCTCTATTTGTCTACATCATTATAATTTTTGGTTGAAATGTTAGAACATGTAATGGTTCAGAATATGTGATTGTTTGAAAGTTGGTCTTCCTTCCTATACCAATTAAAGTGTGAATCTTTACATATTTTTTTTCATCTTCAGGAATAAAAGTCTTCTAAATGGGAACTGGCTGCCAAGAAGGATTTTGAAGATATTTTTATGGTTCTTTTTTTTTTAATCATGTGTATATACAATGACTATGGTCTATGTATTATGAGATGTTGTGTATATTTTACATTGTATTTATAAGTAGTGGAATGTTTTTTCACTACTCTTTTTAAGAAATGTTTTTGTTGTCGTTTTTGTATTGATTAAGGGCTACTATTATATTGTTGAAAAATTATTCAGCTGAAACAAAAATATATTTTATATTAATTTTTTTTAAAAAAAGTGGTCTTTTGTGGCGACCCATGTTGCCACCGATAGTCTATTTCAAGAACAGAGGATTATTAATAGCGACGAAACGTCGCTGCTAATGACTTTCTGTGGGGGAAATCGTTGCCGCAAAGCGTTTTTCTCTGTGGCGACCTCTTTTGTAAAGTGTGTTGGTTGGTGCTTTAGTGACGATTTTAATAAGCTTTTGTGGTGGTATAAGTCACCACAGAAATCATATCTTTGTTGACGACTTAGCTTGTCGCCGTGGATAAGTATCAGCCACTTAGTATAGCCAACGACTCGTGGGTCACCACTAAAGTTCATCTCTAGCGACTTTAGGCCATCTATGGCGACTTTTATCGCCACAAAAATACCATTTTCTTGTAGTATACAGTGCCCACCGAAGGATAATCTGATTTTAGTAGAAGGTCGTAGACCTAGAGATTACTGCTCTTGACGATCTTTGTGCAGGCTTCAAGAGGTTATACACTACTAAAAAAACAGAGAAAACTGACCTCAAAAAATCGATATCCTGAGGTCTGTTTTTCCAGAAAAACCGACTCAAAAGCCCTAGTCGGAAAAAGCTTGGTTGATTTTCTGTACCGACATCGTAAGGTCGGTATTCGGATGTCGGTTTTAATTTTAAATCCAAAAATTAAGAATTCAATATTTTTTTTATTTTGTTTTACTTCCGACTTCCTGAGGTCGGTTTTATTTAATTATATTTTTATTTATTGTTTTTCTTTCCGACATCTAGAGGTCGATTACTTTTAAAAAGAATATTATTAAAAATATAATATACTGACCTCCAGTGGTCGGTATTGTTTAATTTTTAATTTACTATTTTTCTGGTTTTTCGACCTCCTGTAGTCGGTATTATTTAATTTTAATTTATTATTTTTTTGATTTTTCGACTTCATGAAGTCGGTATTGTTTAATTTTAATTTATTATTTTTCTGATTTTTTGACCTCCGGAAGTTGGTATTACTGAATTTTTAATTTATTATTTTTCTGATATTCCGACATCCTGAGATCGGTATTATTTAAATTTTATTTTTTTATTTCACGCGATTCCGACTTACTGAGGTCGGTTTTCTAGAAAATTTTATTCAAAAAACCAACTACCTGATGTCGGTTTACCGGAAAATTTACCCAAAAAATCGACCTCAAGAGGTCAGTTTGTTGTTAATATTTTACCATAAAATTGGCAGCAAATTGCTGCAATTTGAATTGCCCACCTGCATATTTGATAATGCACATATTCAACCAAAACCAGGTCAAATAGTTGTCAACACGATATTTTTCTACATTTATGTTTCACTACTTCAAATTAAACTTAAAATACGATCAAACAATCTAAAAAGTGTACAAACTATATATACTAAGTCCAAAATGTCTAGTAGTTAGGTACAACTACTCATCATTAGCATCCTCATCCTCATCCTCTTCACCCTCCTCACCCTCGGTATCAGACTCATCTACTAGGCATCAACGTTTATCACTGGCACACTGAGGAATAATCTTTCTCGACTCAAAAAGAGATTTTAACTGGGACTGAAGCTCCGCATACCTCTTGTTCTCTATCTCCTTTGCTGCTGCAATCTGTGCAATCTTCTCGTCTCTTTTCTTCTCCCTTTCGGTTGATGCAGTAAGCTCGACAGTGAGCATAGATATCTCTTCCTTCATTACAGACACGGTCGCTTTATCCACATTATCGAAGCCTGAAGATGATGGGCAATAAAACCAGGCTTCTTCTCCGCATAAGCCTTTTGTGTGTAACCATAGACTGAACCTCTTACTGGTTCACCCGCACTCTCTCTCCAAAATTGTTCTACTTTTTCATCTGTAAGCGGTGTGTCCTGACTTTCAGAAGGTTGAGTACTACGGTACTCCTGAATTCTTTGCACAAACGACTCCTATATTTAAATGAATAACTCTTAGTATAAGAATATAATAGATAAAAGAAAAAAAAGAATAAAAAGAATAGTTTGAATTCAGTTCTTACATGTGTCTGTTGGGCACGTGTCTCACACCAACTTTCTTCATCTGTGAGATTTTTTGGTGTCTTTGTGTGACAAACTTTGAATAACTCTTCCTGTGTTACAGGCCTACCCAAGTCTTTTTCCTGCAAACAACATGCATATAAGGTGATTATTAATTTCCAAAAGCTACTTATCAAAAAGGATAATTTTATTTAACTGAATTAGGAAAATATATCATTCTCTTCTTTCTAGTAAGCTGGCTAATGGCCCCACCAGTGTGCAAAGAGTTGTCCTTATCCGATGCCCGAGCCTTCTTCCCGATCTCCCTTCTCTTAAGAAATTTTTCATCAGTTTTCCAGAAATTCAATAACTTGGCCCACATATCTGGCACCATAAAAGATGGAACTCTATTTTGCGCTCGATATTCAGAAAATAGGCCAATAATGAATTGCAAACAAGAATTAATATATCCTATTGTTATGGAAGTTCCTTAAGTTGCTTTACCTTTTGAGTAGAACTCCTGTATCACATTAGAACAATATTCTTCTTTTTTTTTGTCTTCTTTTTTTTCTCTTTAATGTTGATGGATTATTTGTCCTTGGTTCAGCTGCAAAATCTGGATGAGTTCTATCAAATTGCTTCCAGGCCTCTCCGTCTGATGGATGACACATGACACCAGGTGGTCTTCTATTTTCACGGTGCCATCTCATATGAGGAGCGGAGCTATTTGATGCATACAACCTCTTCAACCTTGGTATAAGAGGTAAATAATGCATCGCCTTAATAGCAATTTTCTTTCCACTAGAACCACGCTTATAGCGAGGGTGTCCACAGAACTTACATGACTCTAGATTGACATCCTCTTTAAAGTATAACATGCAACCATTTTCACAACAATCAATTCTAGTCGAGGAGAGTCCTAACTTAGAAACCAATCTCTTTGCCTTATAGTAAGAATCAGGAACCTCTATATTGGAGCCAACTAATTCATTCATAAGGTCTATCATAGAATTCATTGCTCCTTGAGCAACATTCCAATCAGATTTGATACTTAACAATCTAACTGCAACAGACAATTGAGAGTGCGGACTCCCCTCAAAGAAAGGACGACTAGCATCACGCAATTGTTCATAAAAATTGTGTGCTTCTTCATTGGGAGGTTCTTGTACATTTTCCCCAAATTCAAAATCGGAATGCATCCCAAAAGCATCATGAATCATATCCGGCATTCAAGAATCTTGGACATAATTATGTTCCGGAGATCTACTGCTTTCACCAACAACAAAGTTACTAAACCTATTAATGTTACTATCAATTTCACCATGACTAGTCCAAACTGTATATCCTGGTTTAAAACCCTTGAACATAAGATGCATAGAAACATTCTATGATGTTTGATATCTCACGTTTCTACAGTTAATACAAGGACATCTAATCAATTTTGAAGTTAAAAAAGGCTCAAGTGTCTTTGCATGATTTATAAAACGAGTGACACCTTCTGTAAATTTCGGAATCATACCCGCTCGACCAGGATTATTTCTATTATACATCCAACTACGATCAGGTTTCATCTACACAAACAATAAATCAAACTAGAGCTTAATTAAACCATATTTGAACTAATTTCAATAGCTAAATCACATTATTTCAAATAATAAGTTAAACTAGAGGTTAATTAAACCACATTTGAACTAATTCCAATTTCAACCTACTACACTTCACAGTTTTAAGTCACTAGTTCAAAATTTTAACTTACTACACTTCACAATTTTAAGTCACTAGTTCACAATTTCAACTAATAACTAACTACACTTTACTTATTTTAAGTCACTAGTTCAAAATTTTAACTTAACACACTTCACTATTTTAAGTTACTAGTTCAAAATTTCAACTAACAACTAACTACACTTTACTTATTTTAAGTCACTAGTTCAAAATTTCAACTTACTACACTTCACAATTTTAAGTCACTAGTTTAAAATTTCAACTAACAACTAACTACACTTTACTTATTTTAAGTCACTAGTTCAAAATTTTAACTTAATACACTTCACTATTTTAAGTCACTAGTTATAAATTTCAACTAACAACTAACTACACTTTACTTATTTTAAGTCACTAGTTCAAAATTTTAACTTAATACAAACTACACATTACTTATTGAAAGTCACTAGTTCAAAATTTTAACTTACTACACTTCACAATTTTAAGTCACTAGTTCAAAATTTTAACTAACAACTAACTACATTTTACTTATTTTAAGTCACTAGTTCAAAATTTTAACTTAATACACTTCACTATTTTAAGTCACTAGTTCAAAATTTCAACTAACAACTAACTATACTTTACTTATTTTAAGTCACTAGTTCACAATTTCAACTTACTACACTTCACAATTTTAAGTCACTAGTTCAAAATTTTAACTTACTAAACTTCACAATTTTAAGTCACTAGTTCACAATTTCAACTAATAACTAACTACACTTGATTTATTTTAAATCAATAGTTCACAATTTAAACTAATAACTAACTACACTTTACTTATTTTAAGTCACTAGTTCAAAATTTTAACTTAATACACTTCACAATTTTAAGTCATTAGTTCAAAATTTCAACTAACAACTAACTACACTTTACTTATTTTAAGTCACTAGTTCACAATTTCAACTTACTACACTTCAAAATTTTAATTTACTAAACTTCACAATTTTATGTCACTAGTTCACAATTTCAACTAATAACTAACTACACTTGATTTATTTTAAGTCACTAGTTCAAAATTTCAACTAACAACTAACTACACTTTACTTATTTTAAGTCACTAGTTTAAAATTTTAACTTAATACACTTCACTATTTTAAGTCACTAGTTCAAAATTTCAACTAACAACTAACTACACTTTACTTATTTTAAGTCACTAGTTCAAAATTTCAATTTACTAAACCTCACAATTTTAAGTCACTAGTTCACAATTTCAACTAATAACTAACTACACTTGATTTATTTTAAGTCACTAGTTCACAATTTCAACTAATAACTAACTACACTTTAATTATTTTAAGTCACTAGTTCAAATTTTTAACTTAATACACTTCACAATTTTAAGTCACTAGTTCAAAATTTCAACTAACAACTAACTACACTTTACTTATTTTAAGTCACTGGTTCACAATTTTTAACTTACTACACTTCACAATTTTAAATCACTAGTTCAAAATTTTAACTTACTAAACTTCACAATTTTAAGTCAATAGTTCACAATTTCAACTAATAACTGACTACACTTGATTTATTTTAAGTCACTAGTTTAAAATTTTAACTTAACAGAAACTACACTTTACTTATTTTAAGTCACTAGTTCAAAATTTCAACTAACAACTAACTACACTTTACTTATTTTAAGTCACTAGTTCAAAATTTTAACTTAATACACTTCACTATTTTAAATCACTAGTTCAAAATTTCAACTAACAACTAACTACACTTTACTTATTTTAAGTCACTAGTTCAAAATTTCAACTTACTACACTTAAAAATTTTAAGTCACTAGTTCACAATTTCAACTAATAACTAACTACACTTTACTTATTTTAAGTCACTAGTTCAAAATTTTAACTTAATATACTTCACTATTTTAAGTCACTAGTTCAAAATTTCAACTAACAACTAACTACACTTTACTTATTTTAAGTCACTAGTTCAAAATTTTAACTTAATACAAACTACACTTTACTTATTGAAAGTCACTAGTTCAAAATTTTAACTTACTACACTTCACAATTTTAAGTCACTAGTTCAAAATTTCAACTAACAACTAACTATACTTTACTTATTTTAAGTCACTAGTTCAAAAATTTAACTTAATACACTTTACTATTTTAAGTCACTAGTTCAAAATTTCAACTAACAACTAACTACAATTTACTTATTTTAAGTCACTAGTTCACAATTTCAACTTACTACACTTCACAAATTTAAGTCACTAGTTCAAAATTTCAGTTTATATGCATTAAAAAATCAATTTTGTCATCAATAGGATCAACTAGTGTTGACACTTATGCTAAACAAACACATTATCACCAAAAATTAATCCCAAGTGTCAACACTAGGTGGACACAAATCGATCTTGCAAGAAAATCAATTTTGTCATCAATAGGATCAACTAGTGTTGACACTTATGCTAAACAAACACATTATCACCAAATTAAACCCCAAGTGTCAACACTAGGTGGACACAAATCGATTTTGCAAGGAAAATCAATTTTGTCATCAATAGGATCAACTAGTGTTGACACTTATGCTAAACAAATACATTATCACCAAATTAAACCCCAAGTGTCAACACCAGGTGGACACAAATCGATTTTGCAAGGAAAATCAATTTTGTCATCAATAGGATCAACTAGTGTTGACACTTATGCTAAACAAACACATTATCACCAAAAATTAATCCCAAGTGTCAACACTAGGTGGACACAAATCGATCTTGCAAGAAAATCAATTTTGTCATCAATAGGATCAACTAGTGTTGACACTTATGCTAAACAAACACATTATCACCAAATTAAACCCCAAGTGTCAACACTAGGTGGACACAAATCGATTTTGCAAGGAAAATCAATTTTGTCATCAATAGGATCAACTAGTGTTGACACTTATGCTAAACAAATACATTATCACCAAATTAAACCCCAAGTGTCAACACCAGGTGGACACAAATCGATTTTGCAAGGAAAATCAATTTTGTCATCAATAGGATCAACTAGTGTTGACACTTATGCTAAACAAACACATTATCACCAAATTAAATTCTAAGTGTCAACACTAGGTGGACACAAATCGATCTTGCAAGAAAATCAATTTTGTCATCAATAGGATCAACTAGTGTTGACACTTATGCTAAACAAACACATTATCGTCAAATTAAATCTCAAGTATCAACACTAGGTGGATACAAATCGATCTTGCAAGAAAATCAATTTTGTCATCAATAAGATCAACCAGTGTTGACACTTATGCTAAACAAATATATTATCACCAAATTAAACACTAAGAAATCAAACAATCCCTAAGAAATCAAACAATCCCTAAGAAATCAAACAAACCCTAAGCAAAATGCAAGTGTTGTACATTGAATCAAAAATATAGTCTAATATATACAACAATTAAAATTTTGAAGGAAAAAATACCTCGACTATTCTTAATTAGGGCTAGAGATGGAGGGGTTGGCAGCAGTGGGCTCGGCGGCATTGGAGATTGAAACCTTTAATTGAATTGTACCTCAACCCTGGGAAAGAAAGTTCATCAGTCCAAACTTACAAAAATCTAATCATATCGAACTTACAAAAACTTTAACTTCAATTTTAAATAGTGTCACATAAATTGAGACAGGAGATTATTAGCTTAAGCAGCAGCCAAATTCAGGAGTAGATGCAAATCAGAAGTACTTTGGGGGCAGGGAATCTCAAAAACAGACATTTCTGAATCTCTTTTATCCAAAAAAAAAAAAAGGATAGCTCAAAGCGGCAGCATTTCGATCATGAAATTCACCAGCAAAGGAGTAAATTACTCAAATTGTCACTCATGTTGGTAAAAATTATTTAGTAAAGCCATTTATCTTGTCTTTGTATCAATAAAGTCACTCAACTTAAACTTTGTCTTCTACAAAGTAACTCCAACCAAAAAAATCACCTTCCAAAATAGTAAAATTTCATTATTAAAACGTAAAATCATCCTATAGTATACTCACACAAAATTTCATCATTATCAGCCGGCAATGGGCATTAGACAAAGAAGAAGGATACTACGGTCATGGCAAAATTGAAGCCTAAGCAACAACAATAAAATTAAGTTCAAGTTGAAGCTAAAATCAATCAAGATCTTATCGCTTCCTGTGCTTCTTCATCTTGAAATGCTCTAGGGATTAGCGCTCGTCATCGAGCTCGTCTCCGTAAGGAAGGAAATGAGAACGAAGGCTCGAGATGGCCGGCGAGTGGAGCCCTGAGAGCACTCACCACCAGGATTGGCTCGAGATGGTCGGCGACGGCGGCACGACGGCCGCAGCTAGAGAGAGAGGGAGGGAGATACGAAGAGAGAGAGTGTGTATAGCGGGTCATTTGAGGGAAAATACCCTAGTTGTGAATGTGTGGTATATTTCATTAGAAATACCGACCTCTTGAGGTCGGTATTATTTTTTTAAAAAAAAACTTAAATATACCGACTATTTATGGTCGATATTATTAAGAAAATAAAATATAAAATTTAAATATACCCACTTCTTGATGTCGATTTTGTCAATAATCTTTTTATTAAAAAAAAGTTTAATGAAAATCGATCATGGGAGGTCGATTTGTAAAAAAAATAATTTTTTTTATAATTTACCGACCTACGGAGGTCGATTTTCATAAAAATCTTAATTATTATATTTTTTAAATATACTTAAATTCTTTCAATAAATTATTGTAAACGAATGAATCATCAGTTATCTATGAAGGTCGGTATTTGTATGTCTCATAATATCAACATATTTCATACTTGGATTGATTATCGATTAACTTTTCAATATATGACATCACTATAAAAGACGTACTTTCAAGGTTAGATGATAATGGACCATTGATAAAACTTGATTTTTAATTTATTAGATATATAACTCTATGAATAGTATATATTTATTACCTACTGATATCAACGTATTTTATATTCAGATTAAACGATATTTCTTTAATTAATAACTATAACGTAACATTACACGAGATATATATACATTCAAGGTTGGATGGACCACTAATATATATATAGTAGTGTTGCACTGCTCGATGAGTATAACCTCGTAATATCAATATTTCTTACTCGGGTGAATTCTCGATTACCTTTTGAGTATATAACATCACTATACGAGACATACATATATAAGTCCACGAGTAGTAAATATTATTATATCTTTTAATATACCAATGTATGTATTTCATACTTGAATTGATCGGTGTTTTTTTAATTAATAACTATATACACACGAGATATATCTTATATTAATCAAGGTTTGGACGTATCATTAATATATAAAATTTGAGTTGTACACATTACTCGACGAGTATAACGTTAATCTTGTAATATCACCATATTTCATATATGTCTCCAATTAAAATATTATCGATTAATTATATTTTGACTACGATATCACTACACGAAATATTGATTCAAGGCTAAACGTACAAAAATTGATAGAACTTTGCTTTGTTACATTAATACCTCCTAAAATCAATGAATTATCGGTGTTTCATTGTCTATATCATTAAACGAGATAAATATTTGGTGTATTTGGTACACAATATTTAAGGTTCAAAAAATCATTAATATATATAAGACTTGATTTGTTATATATCTGCATATTTCATAGATGAATTATCGATTAGCTTTTTACCACTACATCATGATTACACGAGACTTAAATTCAAGGTATGACGATGGACCATTGATAAAATTTGTTACATTATTTTACGAATATATAATTACCTTCTAATATCAACGTTATTTCATATATACTCTAAATATGAATTATCGGTGTTTCTTTGTTTACTCCACAAATACTATTTTTAAGAAAAAAAAACTATACAAAGTTGTTACACTTCAAAAGAATTAATTGTAAGCGTAAAATAAAAACCTTAGTGTTATACACAATAGGAAAATAGTGATTATTAAAAATATTTTAAAGGTAATACCGACACCCGGAGGTCGATTTTATTCAAAATAATTAAATAAAAGTAAACTACCGACCTCCGTAGGTCGGTATTACCTTTAATTTTAATGAAATAAAAATTAATTACGTTAAATAAATAATACCGACCTCCAAAAGTCAGTATTAATATTATTTTAATTTTTTATTTTACATAAAATCGTCTTCCGAAGGACGCTTTATTTAAAATTAATTGAAAATATTATTTTATAGTTTTTTATATTTTTAATTGAGATAAAATTAAATTATATTCTTAATTTTCTAATCAAGTACCGACCACTGGAGGTCGATCCTAATAAAATAATTAAATAAAAATAAAAATACCGACTTCTGAAAGTCACTATGAGAATAATTTAAGGTAAATAAAATCAACTATGTAAATTTAATATTACCGACTTCAGGAAGTCGGTATTAGTTTATTTATTTATTTTTATTTTAGAAATAACTGTCCTCCGGAGGACGGTTTATTTAAAAGTTATTAAAAATATTCTTTTTTTTCATTTTTTTATATTTAATTGAGATAAATTTAAATATTATTTTTTATTTATTAATTCGATAGCACCTATAAGAGGTCGATTTTTCTGGAAAAATTTCTGACCATCGGAGGTAGGTATTTGGTTTTTCCGCATTTTTTTTTCAAATAAACCGACATCTTGAAGTCGATTTTCTTAAGAAAACAAAATATATATTTTTTTAACAATACCGACCTCCGGAGGTCAGAAATTACCGACTTCCATAGGAGGTCGGTATTTTGGAGGTCGGTATTCACTGTTTTTTTTAGTAGTGTTAGTGAATTCCTTTTCATGAATTTTGTTTATATTATCTAGATTACTTGTAGGTTTTGTGATCATGTGTATGCTTCCGCTGCTATACTTCTATCAATTTCATCATTTTATTTCACAAAATATACAAAATAAAATAAATTCACCATGTCTACCAAATCTACTTAATATTACATCTTTATTATATAAAATAAATTAATTTATCAAAATTTAACATATATTAATTTAATAAATCAAAGAAATCAATCAAGTAAGTTATTACATTTTCTTTCTTGACTAGAATATTTAACACAACTAAATCAAAAGTAAAATCACTTTTTGCCCATAAAAAAATTATGCTTAGTGTTATACCCCATTTTAACCGAGGTCGAAACGGTGTACAACGTATTGAAAACTTCTAAATTAATTAAAAGGAAGTCGCCACCTAATTAGTCTTACGGTGAATTAGGACACCTATAATTAACTATGCGATTAAAGCAAATAAAGACTTCATTTTAAAGGTCTACTAAACTTAAGATTCTAGGTAAGGGTTCTAATTATCCTAAAGGGAAGGGGTTAAGCATCCTTTAAGATCCGCTAAACACGGTTAACCGGCCAAACTTAAGTAAATTAATTTAAACTAAAATTGTGAAAATATGGACACTTGTAAGTAAAATGAGCTAGCTCAAAAACATATGTAATATAAGTGTGTAAAAAAAATAAGGTAGATAGTTATGAAAATTGGCATCAATTTGAAAGTTGGGAAAATAGCAGTTGGTTTCTAAAGGATTAGAAAAATATATAAAAGGGAGTTGCTCTAAACATCCTTACATTTGACAAGAAATCATTCCATTTCAAATCATTTTTTTTTTTTTAAAACATTCTAAAAACTTAAAAAAATCTCTTGTATTTGTAGTAGAATGGCGAGGATTTTCTAAATGATGGTCATTTATTTAAACAAGATTACTTACCCAAAATCTATGGTCAAAAAATGACATAAGAAAAATTTAGCTCAGTTGACTAATTAGCATATTTTAAAAAAAACGTCTTTGAACTAAAAATGCAAATATTGATTCCTCTAAAATTATGTTGCAAGTGAGAATGCTACTGTGATAAGAATTATATTAATAACTACCTAATCATCTATCTTATATTAGTTATTAAGGGCTGAACGTAAAGCACATCCATATCACACAAGCAAGTTCACAATGTAAAGAAAACAAATCAGTAAGCAAATAAAAGCTAAAATAAGTCATCGTAGGCAGTCCCCAAGCGAGAGTTCCGTTTGTTTTGCTTGCTATCCGAGTGGTCTAAGATGTCATGACAACTTTATATGCGGGTATGATGGTGATGCTTGAGTCCATGAGACTCGATTTTTGTGAGTCTCGCAAATTGAGACTCCATTTTTTGCTCCCAAAGTGTTCATGCAAGAAGAAGGAAGATAAAGGAGATTAGAAAGACAACTCAACTTTAGACGATATTGAATAAATTAGATATAGATTCAAGTAAAGTCACACAATAATATATATACGAAACATGCAATGCCAAACAAAATCTAGCAATCGATGACTTTTGAACCGACTCAAAATAGCTAAGTCATAATGCATACCTTATTAAACACAAAAATAAACTTCAATCCATTCAAATTTAAACTACAGTGAATCACTTTAAAGCATAACAAATGTAATATGATTCATGATCCTCCAGAGGCATTGTGACATTTAAAATAATTTATACACATATTTATGCTAATAGAACATATGCAGAAGCTAAAGGAAAAAATATATATATGCATAAGGAACATGACACAGAGCTATAACAGTACATCCTAGGACCATGTTTAAAGATTTTTATTAGAGAACTCATGTAGTCTGGACCATTATTTCTAACTGCAAAAATAGTAAATCACTTCCATTAAACATATTTTTACACAAAAACACATGAGTTGCAGATTTTATGTAAAGTCAGCAGATGAACATTAACCCGGAATGAAGGAAAAAACTAATTTTATACGAACCTTTAATCACGAAAACAAAACCATTTCTTAAGTTCATGATGGCTAAAATGTCAAAAAAAATAACACGAGTTTGAATCTCTACATGACTCTAGCTAAACCGAAATACATTGGTGCGCCCAACGAGACTACAATGAATTGGAGACAGAGAATGTACAATGACTAACATAAAGATATATGTGCACACAAGGATATGAGGTAAAGATGCAAATGAGTTCACATTCTATTATAAGCAATAGATAGACATGGTATTCACGGTATTTTCTAACTAAGCCAAATGGTAAATCATCTCTATTAAACATGCTCCTTCACTGGAACGCTTGAGCTGATTTTTAAGAGAGTAACCATTGCAAAACAGTCTCTTTTGAACAGTGAAAGCAAAACATTTACAAACGGTCAAAGCTCTTTAAACGTTCGCAAGTTTCGACTAGTTTTAACTTATATAACTGGGTGGCTTCCTCCCCAAATGCCCATAGTTCTCTTTTAAACCTTGATTTCAAAATAGGAACAAGCAAGGCATATTTTTTAACAAATCCTAGAACAGAGAAGCTAAATGAGCGATACAATGAAACGCATATTCGACAGATCAGTAGTATTCCTCTAAGTATCCTTACTCCATCTCAAATTTCTTTTACTTACTGATTTGTCAAAACAAAAATGGCAAGGCCACAGATTCAAACAAAAAATCCTTAGGTGAGTAACATAGCTGTTCAAACGAAACAAAGAAAACTTAGGCGAGCAACAAAGTCATTCAAACGATCACATATTCACCAAATTTCAATCCTTATGTACAGAACCATAACTTTCTTTTAAGGTTTGTAATTCTAAATATCCATTAACTACATGTTGGTTTCTTACGAAGAACTAAAAATAAAACAGACCACACAAAGCATCAAATATGAATTAAACGGGGACACTAACGCATTCAATTCTTGAAACGAAAATAAAAAGGAAGGAAAGGAAGAGTACCGACCTTGTGTGGAGCAGTGAACAAGGGCTCCAACGTCAAGATCCAAACTTAAACTCGCTCAAAATAAAAGTTTCGGAAAAACCAAACGAGAATGCAAAGACAAGTGCTTTAAGAGCAAAAACCAGTGGATACAATAGTGCAGGGGGCGGAGGAAAAAAAAAGCCTCAAAGGCAAAAATAGCAAATATTTAGAGGAAAGAGGCAGCCAGAAAATCTTGTTGTAAAGGGGGTGAGCAGCGGCCAAAATTTGTTGCAAGAAAGGTGTTTGGCCGCTCAAAAACTTGGTCCTTTTGGACTCAATACAGGAGTATTTATAGGCGAAAGATTAGGGCTTTTAGTTGGGCGGGATTTTGAGCTTGAATTTTGAATCTTTGTCGAAATAGTGGTTCAAAATCTGAACGTTGGGAGTGGTTGAAAGTACTCAGCAACCTTCACGTGATGGAGAAGAGCGAATCACAGAAATGGAGTGGACAACCTCTGTCCATAGTTGGTGAAGCTTGTTTCTTATCTGAAAAAAATGGAAAAGGATAACAGAGAGATGGTCTGAAACTTTCAGATTTTCACGAGAAATGGAGGGGGAAGCGTCTGTTGTTCTTCAGAAGAGAGATGTGGAGGTTGCACGAAAATGGAGTCGGTGGCCTTCTGCCATGGCTAAAGCTTGTTGGAAGTTTGTCTGAAGTGGAAAGTGTGAAAAGAAAACCAAAGAAGCGGCTGATGAACTTACCACATTTTTAGGGTTTCAAAGGGTATATTGGGTATTTCGCTTAGACTAAGTGGGGGTAAAATAGGTAGTTCACAAGGGTAGGGGGTGGAGTTGGATTTGACCAGCAAATGAGGGAGTGACACGCGGCGAGGAGGAAGTTGGGTGTGTGCAAGATGTGGGAAGAGTGTGGGAGGCGTGTGTTTATGACTGTTGGGCGCTTACGTGGCGCTTACGTGGCATCCACGTGGATTAAAACGTATTCAATTAAATAAATTATTTATGATTAAAAGATAATTATAAAAATATTAGGCAAAAATCAATATCGTCGGAATTACGATAACATTTATAAAAGTTAGAAAATCAAAAGAAGTATTTGTAGGAATTGGGAGCAAATACGGAAACGGAAGGAAATACGAGAAAAAGAGGATTCTGCCTAAGAGTGACGGCCTGAGTGACGGTCCGTCACATGTGTGACGGTCCGTCACATTGACCGTCAAGGAGAGGAGCAACACTGTCTAGGGGTGACGGCTCGTCCTTTGCTAAATTAAAAATAACGAGCACGCTGCTAGATTTATAGAATAATAACAATAATAAAGTAATAATAATAATAATAATAGTTGTTTAAGTATAGTAAAAAAATAAATAAAAATATTATTAATTTAGAAGCTCGAGAAAAAAAATAAAAAGGGCGAAAGGAGGGTCAAAATTGGGTGTCAACACTTAGTTAAAACACTGATAACAATCTCAAAAAAAAAATTACTCCAATATTTTTTAATAATATCATCACATCAACCAAATTGATTTCAATATGAAAAATATGTAAACTCATTTAAGGCTGATATTTCTTTCACATGTGAGTTTAGGAAGAATATTTTTTTTAAGAACTTGAGTAGTTTTTTAATCAAAATAAATAAATTTTTCTCCTTCATTGACTTGGGTGTAGCCACAAAATCTATCACCCCGTCATTCACATTGACCACATTTTTTACTTGGAAAATGACCACAATAATAATATCATCTGCTTCATTTAAATTGATTTTGACTTAGCAGAATTATCAATATTCCCAACACTTTTCTCAAAAAATTTATTAGACTTTAAATTTATAAATAACTATGTTTCTCAAATATTAAACATAATAGAGATATGAACACATCGACATAAGACGACAGAAACACAATTAACATTGAAATGTAAGTTGCGCACTATTACCTCCGAAGAGAAAATTTTTAATCATGTCACTACGTCGTGATGTGTTTATCACACTTATATTCACCTTTTGTTGAAAAGTGATGATATTCAGACAAAATCATGAGTTTCCTCACGATATTCAAATCAACTGGATATGGATCACAAAATTGTGGGCTTATAATTGCCACCTGCTGATTTGCCATCTGAGAAGTATAATTACTTGTTTCTGCCATTCTTTATTGTACTAAAAATAGAGATGATTTTGGACAGATCGTTAGAGAGAGATTCGAGTCCTTTTTTTTTCGTAATTCATAAAAAAAAAAAAAAAAAACTTTAGGATTGTTAGAAAATATTAAAGAATCACGAAAATCTCTAGCTTGAGGCATGCCTATTGGCATTGTCCTTAAGGATATTTCACTTATAAGTTGTATTTCATAGGATTCAACAAGCTCTTTTAGTAATCAACTAGGAGCCAGAAACTAACAAAAATTTATAATAAAGAAAACTCAGCAACATAAAAGATGATAGAAAAAGTTTGACTTTTGATTTACTCCTTTCTATTTTGTCCCAAAAATGAACCCAAATATATAGTATATAGCCAAAGTTGAAAACATTATCATGATTATGCCAGTTACAACATTTAAAAGGTAATAAAGGTTACCATTGTTAGTTTCGGGTGATAAATAAAATTTGTATTTAAAATAAGAAGTAGAAACAAGAAAAGAGATGAAGAAGAAATCGAGCTCACTGAATACACAGTGTGCTTAAGGAAATTATTCTCCTCCAGCACCCGAGGTTGATAAAATATATCCTCCCAGGAGAGAATGATTAACAACAATAGAATAGCGGTACCTCAAATCCTATTGCTCAGCGAATCACTCAACGGTAGTATATCACACTTGAATTTAGAAGAAAATATAGAAGCATACTTGTGTTTCTTGTACTTAAAATGTACTCAAATTCGTGCTTCATATCTGAGGAAGAATCGGATATTTATAGCCAAAAGCACAACTTCAGAAAGGAAGCAACGGTTCAGAAAAGTTGCACTGTTTCAGATACGAGGGGACGATGTGCGATTCGCACAAGAGGAAGTGTGCGTCGCATGTTCCGTCGCACACGAAATCAGTGAGACTGCTCAACTGGACGTAAGGTGCGAGACGACATGTGAAACGCACATGCCATTGTGCGCATCGCATATCTCTTCGCATGTCACGAACCAGTGAGTCGAAAGGACACAACCTTTTCGATGTGTGATTCGTTGTGCGTTTCGCACAAGCCGATGTGCGGCTCGCACATGGAGAAATATTCTGGGTTAGAATTTTGGCTTAAACAATTAAGTTTAAATAAACTTTGTTCAAAAAGATAATCTCTCGATCGAAAGACAAAGCCGAGCCGCCGATGACGACGGCGTGAGGCTTGTCTTCTTTCCAATCCCTTTAAGACAATGATGAAGTGTTTCTTAATATAAATACTTGAAATTTTCTTTCCACCACCAATATGGTACAAATACTCTTTATAAAAGCAAAAATAAAATTTCATTTTCCCTCCATTTCTATTCCCTCCATTTTTCATTCACTTTTCATTACTAAACCCCAACAACCAATACTCACTTTTGATCAAATGTCAAACGGAAATAAGTGTCGAGTAGAAAATATATTGTCAGTAAGACAATTGAATATATATATATATATATATATATATAATTAATTAATGCCTTAATTACCATGAAGAAAATTTGTCAACATTCATATTGTTGACCATAATATTTTAATGAGTATTAAATATGACTAATAAAAGATTAGTAAATATAAGTAGAAAAGAATAAGTAATAAGATTAATATTTATTACTTTTAAATAATAAATATTTTTCTAATAGTTTTTAGCCCGTTTGTTCACTTTTTTACCCTACTTTTACTAGTCAACTAATTTAAAAAAAAAATGAATTTCTGCATTTTTTTCTCTTTTTTATTTTTTAAATTCTAACTTAAGTCAACTGAAAAAAGTCTATTAATAAAATATTAATTTTATCTAAAATTTAATATTTCAAATCAACTTTGAAACAAAAAAATATTAGAATTTCAGCAATTGCTCTCTTATGTTATTGTTGGCCATTGCAAAACAACGATAATAGTGATAAGTTTTCTATATTTTTGAGTCTTTTACATTTTTTCTCTAATATTGTATATTATTTGTATTATTTATTTTACTTTTTCATAATTTATGTGGTCACATAAGTTTAAGATTTTTCATGAATTTTGTCAAACTAATTCTTCTTTCATAAGTGATTCATTACTTTTTAAATATACAAAGATTTATTACTCATTTTTTGTCTGATTATTATTGCGTATTAATTTATTTTATTAGGAACTCATAAGTTTAAAATTTTGAATTCGCCTTTAGATCCCATTCTTGAAGCAGTATATGCTCGGAAGGTGTATACGGTAGGCATTGCCCATTACATTTTATATCATTGCATTGGATTATCAATTGGATTATCGTTGTGGTTGAATTATACCATGTTATCATTGATATTAAACTGCTGGGACTTTTTCGTGTGCAATGTTATTTTAGTATTTTTATTATTATTATTTGCTTAAGCTTATTCAGCCTATGATTCATACTGAGTACAAATGGATTGTACTCACTTCCACTTTTCTGCATCCTTTCGATGCAGATCATGGTTCGAGTGACACTCACGGTTAGTGATCTTGCGAGATAGTTGTATCAAAGTTGTGGTGAGTTTCAACCTTCAGAGATAGTCCGGCTTCATCTATCATATATTTTGTCTATTTATCTTCTCAGACAGTGGTTTTTTACCTTTTTATATCAGTCGAATTTGGAGTCGCTCTTGTATACTCAAGACAACTGAGTTTTGGGATGTTTTGGAAATTTTATTTTGTCTCTTTTTATCTATTATCATTTGAGTTATGTAAAATTATGACCGTTGTTGATGTTTCCTTGAGTTTGAAATATTTTTTATTTAATTTATCTTGCCTTTTGCTTTATATAAGTCTTCTAATTAGGCTTACCTACCACAGTGGAGTGGGGTAGGTGCTATTATAACCTTTGAAATTTTGAATCGTGACAGATTAGTATGAATAAGAATATCCTAGTTGATATCTTAATGCATGATGCATGCATTCATTGATATATTATATATTATCAGTTATATGCATTGAGAATAATTATTAACATTGCAATTATTTTATAATGTAATAAATATTTTTATACTAAATTTAAAGAAAATTTATTATTAAAGAATCACTAATTTTTTCACTGAAATTTTCCACTGAAAAATGCTCAATGGCTATTTTTATAGATATTTTGATTGAAGCAGTGAAAAAAATAGTGATATTTTACTATAGAAAAATTAAAAAGTTTCTCACTATTTTAGTAAAAATATTTTTTACCGTGCATTTTTCAGTGAGATGATTCAATGAAAAATAAGTGAAAAAATATGTAGTATAGCACTAATTTTTCACTAACTCACATTGAAAAAAACCTTTATTTTTAGTAATGATCGAAA
Source organism: Jaltomata sinuosa (assembly GCA_003996215.1). NCBI lineage: Eukaryota > Viridiplantae > Streptophyta > Magnoliopsida > Solanales > Solanaceae > Jaltomata > Jaltomata sinuosa. The sequence goes on along the minus strand of QJPP01000282.1, from coordinate 530,022 downwards.
ATTTTCATTACATGCACTCATATATTCAACGAAGTCAAATTTAAAATGTAGCATTCAATAACACCATTGTTTAATAGGAGTACTAATTAACATCACAAAATAAAATGGTCTTTGTACCTTAGTTTTCTTTGGAGATTCTCATTAGGATAAGCTCAAGCTTTGGCATGTGATTAATTTAAACTTGTTTATTCTATCATAAACTTCAAACAATGTCTCTTTGCATTTTTAAGCAACTTGAAAAAATTTGGGTTTAAGAGTATCAGATAACTTAGATGAGTACTGTTGGAGTGATGAAACAAAGCAAAAGTTCTTAGAGTCGGGGACACCAACAAATGGGAGGTAATACTACGGAGGACGAAGTGGACAAATATCCATTTTTAGAGTTGTCATTTGATTGATGCTTATTGTATAGTTTTTTTTACAAGTTTAATTTACCTGTTTTTGAAAATAATTCACATATATATGACTGAGGTTGAAAATTCGCATTTGAAGTATATGTAAAAATTGTCTTAAATTTCTGGCATGTCAATCTGAATTTGTTTTGTTAATTTCGTTTGGCAGAGAGAGTGGTGAAGATGGGGTGAGAAGAGGGATGTCTATTTTTGAAAACAATTTGAAATTCGTGTCAGGACACTCGACTAATGAAGTCATCCATCTTGTGAGGAAACTGGTGGAGAAATATAGGAAAAGGAAGAGGGAGTAACATATGGTGTTCATTGACCTTTAAAAGACCTATGACAAAGTCCCGAAGAAAGTTCTCTGGAGGAGCTTGAAGGCTAGAGGTGTACCAGTAATATGGCTAGCAACAGAATTTGGAGGTACCGGTACCCGTACCGATCCGTACTGGTCCATTACCAGTCTGCTTTCGGTCCGTCGGGCTTCGGTAGGGAAAGGGGAAGGGGAATACCGATAGGGATAGGGGGGCGAAACTTATATTTTCTACCGGCGCTACCGATCGTGTCCGGTTTAGGCGCATAAAAAAAATTTAAATTGTTTTATTATTATTAATATAGTCGTTGGGCTAGCCATTGAGAATGGCTAGTGGGCCCACCCAATGACGGTAACAACCTCAATTCCCCCCGTCCCCCTCCTCCCAAATCACCCCTACCACCTAACTTTATTTAATATCCCAAAGTCTTTTAAATTATATTTTAGTCCAATTTTTTAACTATAAATACCCCCACCCTTTCATTATTTACTCACATAATGACAAATCTTCTTCTTTGACTCTCTCAAGTCTCCTCTATAATTCTCTATTACAAGCTTTATTAAATTGTTAATTTTATTAGTTTGAAACTTTAAAAGTTTTGGTGAATTATTTTGGAGCAATCTTCAAGCTTCAAGTTTCATCTATCAATTTTTGGCTTTTGATTATACACATCTGCTTTTACACAAACGTTTGGTACATTCATTTCATCTCTTTACTTATTTATTTTTTTGCATTTAATTTTCATATTATATTTAATTTGCTTACTTTTAATAGTTTAATATGGATATTTCGGTAATTAATTATTGGTTGTAGACACGTGATATTTGACCCTTTTCGAGTTTTAACTCATTTTCATTTTTATTTATTTTTACGTCTAATCTTTATTTTTTATTTTTTAGTAGATTTTATTTTAAAATGGTGAAAAATATTTCAAAAAATAGAGTCATATTTTAGGATAAATTTTGTTATTTTACTTTTCGGATAATAAGAAAAATTTTAAAAAATATATGTTTTCTTTTAATTTAGATTTTTATAAATAAGTTAGTAGTTTTAGTACTTCTTAGATACATTTTATTTAGTCTAGCTATTTAATTTTTTTTTCTATATTTTCATTAATTCAAAATAATTAGTTAATATTTTTATTATTATATTTTATTTATTTATTTATTTATTTGTTACAAAACAAAATAAATAAATAAATTCCTAAAGCCACTACCCAAACCATCCCACTAATCTACCCCCCTCACTCCACTCCCCTTTACCCCCACTAATCTGTACACACACACACGAACACCCACACAATCACAACACTCACACGACACACACCACACTCACACACATATCACTTCTATATATATACACACACCCACACACAGAGAAAAAAAGGAGACGGGGCACACAAAAAACAGAAAAAAAACGCTAGAGAGGAAAGCATATGCACACAAACACATCATTAGAAAAAAAAACAGAGAGCAAAGCCAAAAGAAAAACAAAAGAGTGAACAGTAAAACAGAGAGTATTCTTGAAGGTTCGTGTATTAAGAGTTTGAGTTTTGATCCCTGTTTTGAGATTTCAGTGACAACGCTTTTGTTTCAATTTTTAGTTGTTTCATAACACAGGTTCTTGCTTAATTCCTTTTTATTTATTTTTATAGGTTTTATTGTGAATGAAAGCATGAACAAAGTTATTTAAATAATTTCATGTATCATTTAATATGTAAAGTTGATCGTTTATGTGAGGTCCAATCTTTTATTCATTTCAATTGTTATTTCGTCAAATGTTTGTTTGTTTCTTTTCTGTTAAGTAAGTTATTTTGTTTGTTTTTACCATGATTACTTACTGAATTGTTAGTTGAGATTTAAAATTGGTTAACCTATGGAGGTTTAAGCTATTTATTTAAGCAATTGCTATTGTTTAAAATAAATTAGGTCAAGTAAAGTATTTTGATCATTTTTTAGGCCTACTGTTTGGCTTTACTTTTCTTGTTGCAAAATGTTTGGATGTTTGTTTAATTGGTCGGATACATTTGCATTTATCATTTGACAAGAGTTTTAACCGTAACTGGAATGGAATTTGATTCTCAGTTTGGTCAGTGTTTGGCCTTGCAGATTAAATGGGTCACGACTTTAATTCATATTTAAGTCCTAAACCCTTTAACTAATAAGGTGAGCTAGAGCGAGATGGGTTGCGTATTTATTCAAGAGCCATTGTAATCAATAAAAGAAAAGAGGGGAAATATCAATTGTAAGGGAGCGAGACGAGTTGCGGATTATTTCAAAATTCGTCGCAAGAATTAAAAGAAAAGAGTGAAAAAGGGGCAAGTTAACTATCCCGATTTAGTGAAAATTACTTCAAACAATAAGCTCTAACAAGAGCGCGAATAATATATCGTCTTGACTAAGGTCGCAACTTTGCATCTTGGATAAAGACACATAAAAAATGGCAAGGTCGCAACTTTGCGTCTTGATCCAAAGCCTCTTAAAAAATAATAAATCGTTGGTTCAACTAAGCGATTAGACTCAATCTTTAGGTGTGATACGTAAGTCGAGATCGCATTCGTGCGTCTTGATCAGCGTATGTCAAAGCTGAGGTCGCAACCTTGCGTCTTAGCCAAGACCAATAAAGGTTCAATATTATCAAAGCATATCATAGGCATTATAAATATCCTAGATTAATTTAAGTCAAGTATAAGGTAATAAAAGCGACCGTGCTAGAACCACGAGACTCGAGGGGTGCCTCATACCTTCCCCTTGGTCAACAAAATTCCTTACCCGGTCATCTATTTTCGCAGACCAATAATAAGAGTCATTTCCTTTTGATTAGGGATTCAAAAAGGTGACTTGGAACACCATAACTCAATTCCAAGTGGCGACTCTGTAAATAAATAAAAAATTATCCCTATTCAATACCGTCACTTCAATTGGAAAAACCCTTCGTTCGCTTCCCCTGTACGAAAAAAAAAGAGGTGTGACATTGGTAAAGCTAAAAACATAATTTTTGGTAGGGTCACTAATGCATTATCCAAAAAATAAAAAGTAGGTAGTTCTTCTAAATCTAAAACTAGAGAAGTGGCTCAAGTAAGAATTAATCGGATGATTTTACGCATGTCGATGAAACTGCTTTTAATATTGATAGTAATACTGAATTAGATCATGAATATTTACAAAGAAGGTTTGATAATTTTGATGAAGAAATAGATGAAGAAGTAAATTTGACAATGATAATGATTGATAGAATCCTGATTTTGATGATTTGACAAAGGGACCTGATTCGTGGACCTGATTCGTGGACCTGGTTCACACTTCATGGCTCTGGTTCGATGGTTGACTGTACAGCTGGAAACTGTACTATTCTGCCAGTCGTGCAGCAGAAGCAGCTTGACAGCAGCAAATATCAGGGCGCCTAGGTTTTGTTTTGTCTTCTATATAAGAAGCAATCACAAAGACAAAACCTAGTTTTTGCAACCCTAAAAAGATGTTATCTCTCAAGCAAAAGTCGTCGTCTCATTAATAGTCTCAGCAACAAAGGACTTGATCCAAGAATGTCTGTTTGTATTAATTGTTGTTGAGTCTTAGAAATGGTCTGAATTGTAAACCTACTCTTCTATACTGGAAGTTATTGTGTAGGTGTGTTAAGCTTCAGGTTTCACTTTTAAGTGTCTAGAAAGCTAGAGTTAGTTGTTAGACTTATTACAATAAAGTTATTGTAATGAAAGCATGACAAGAGGTTGTTGTGTAAGGTGAGGATTACTAGTTTAATCCTAGAGTTACAAGAGTCTATAATTCTGAAGTTGCTTGACTAGTGGATTGGTTGGCAAAGCCTACGTGGTAGGTCATGGTTTTTCTTCCCTTGAGCAAGGAGGTTTCCACGTAATATCTTGTGTTGCTTTACCTTCATTACTATACTCTTGTTTGTTGCTTTATTACTGTTCTACTGTCAAGGATCAGGTCCCTTGACCATTGTCAGTCCATCCAAACCTTCATTTGGTATCAGAGCAAGTGCTTCATAAACGGTTAACACCTAGGAAATATTTTGCTTCAATGGCTGCTCCCCCAAGTTTGGAAGAAGGACAGTCAACCATAAGACCTCCTCGTTTCAGTGGTCAGTATTACGGATGGTGGAAAACTCATATGCATGATTTCATTATGGCTGAAGACAGCCAACTTTGGGATGTCATTCTTGACGGACCCCATGTGCCTATGAAGAAAATCAAAATAGGAGAAGTTACCACCTCAGTGCCAAAGACTAGAAAAGAATATGACGACACTGACTGAATTAAGATTGAGAAAAGCTACCGAGCAAAGAAGCTACTGGTGTGTGGAATAGGACCTGATGAGTACAACAAGATCTCTACGTGTGAATCAGCCAAAGAAATTTGGGAATGCCTTCAGAATGCTCATGAAGGAACCAGTCAGGTGAAGGAGTCCAAAGTTGACATGCTCACTACTCAATACGAAACCTCCACCATGAAGGAAGGAGAAACTATTCAGGAAATGCACACTAGATTCACCTCAATCACTAACGAGTTGTACTATCTTGGAGAAGTGATAAGGCCTACCAAACAGGTCCGTAAAATGCTCAGCATCCTTCCAAAGGTGTGGGAAAGCAAAGTTGATGCTATTACTGAGGCTCGTGACCTTAAGACTCTTACCATGGATGAGTTGATAGGAAACCTTAAGACTCATGAACTTAAAAGGCAACAAGATCCAGGAAGAAAGGAGCTCAAGAAGGAGAAAACTCTGGCTCTCAAAGCTAACAAAGGTGATTCCAGTGATGAAGATGATGATGTGGCCTATATCACCAGAAAATTTCAAAAGGCTTTAAGAAAAATGAAGGGTTTTCCAGGAGAGGAAACACTAGCAGGTCAGCTGGTCCAAATGATTTGTGCCACAAGTGTGGAAAACCAGGTCACTTCATCAAGGATTGTCCACAGCACAAGGGAGAACCCAAATATTACACTTGAAATGCAACTGACAAAGGGAAGATAAAGGACCGGGTCCTCGACAAGGCCAAAAGAAGAGCAGTTGCTGATCAGTTTGTTAATCAAGTTCTTGGCGTCTGGGGAGACTCCTCAAGTGATGCAGACGCTTCTGAACAACCTGAAAATGCCTCAATGATGGTGATCGAAGATGAAGAATCAGTGTTTGACTCCCTCTTTTCTCTCATGGCCAAGTCTGAAGACGAAGATGATGAAGAGGTAACCTATTTAGACATTAAAGCAAATCTTCACAATTACTCACTAAAAGAGTTAAAATCCCTTACTAATGTCTTGATCGATACCTTCTGTGAACTCACTAAAGAAAAGGACAACCTTAAGAAGAGTATTGATGATTCTGAAAGTGAGAGAATAGCCCTCTGTGTCCAAATAAGTGCTTTTGACAAAAAATGCAGTACCTTGGTGTCTGAAAATAATGAATTGCATGAAAAATTGAAAGAATTTTCACACCATGGCATTAAACAAAAAGGTAAAGGCAACAATCTTCAGTTCGAACTTGAAGAAAAGTTAAATAAGGTTGAACTCAGTCTTAATGCTTCTCTAGAAAAAACTCTGCTCTTGAGCAGTACCTGTTCCGCATAAAGTACGAACATGAAAGATCTCTCAAGTGGAAAACTTCCTCACAAGGCTTAGCTCATCTAACAAACCACAAGTCTGCTAGTGGTCATAGGCTTGGATAAAAAAACTCCACCTCCTCTGGAAATAGCAATCACAAATCCAACACTAGAGCTAACAACCTACTGTGCACTCACTGTGGCAGAAATGGGCATGACAAGAATATGTGTCAGGCTAGATCTCTAGATGAAAAGAAGTATCATGTTTACTTTCAAAATAGGGAACTTAAAGGAACACCTGGTCCAATGCTTAAGAAAAACAAACTGCCTGCCTGGACTAATAAAACTCTGATCTCTCCATTGTCCGCCTACTGGGAACTCAAACTGAAATGGGTTCCCAAATCTAACAAACGATATTCTTTCAGGAAAAAGTGAGAGGAAGCAGCCAAGGATGGTTTATGGACAGTGGCTGCTCAAAACATATGACAGGAAGAACTGATGATTTTCTCTCACGCAAGGCAATCAATGGAGGAAGTGTTTCATTTGGAGATGGAAAGAAGGGACACATTCTTGGTGTTGGCAAGATTGGTAAATCCGTATCCCATGCAATAGAAAAGGTTTACTACGTGAAGGGGCTGAAATATAGTCTACTCAGTGATTCCCAAATTTGTGATAAGGGAAATAAAGTGAGGTTTCTCTCAAAATGTTGCACAGTTTCAAGTCTCAGAACGGGGGATTATTTTTTTAGTAGCCAGAAGGTGGAAGAATATCTATGTTGTTGATCTGGACTCAGTCTCTGGGTCAGATCTCACCTGCCTGAGTTCTCAAGATAATGAAGTGAAACTCTGGCATAGAAGACTGGGGCATGTAAGTCCATCTCTGTTAAACGAGTTGATTAACAAGGACCTAGTCCATGGACTCCCCAAAATGAAGCTTTCAGAAGGAAAGTTCTGTGATGCATGTGCTAGAGGCAAACAAGTCAAATCTAGCTTCAAACCCAAGAAACAAGTAAGTACTTCCAGAGTACTCGAACTTCTTCACATGGATCTCTATGGTCCAGTGCATATTCCCAGTCAAGGTGGCAAAAGATACATCTTTGTGATCGTGGATGACTTTTCAAGATTCACCTAGACCTTTTTCCTCAATAAAAAGGACGAAACTCTTCCTGTCTTTGTCACTTTTGCTAAGCGGATACAGGTGAAACTTCAGGGAACTGTAAGAGGGATCAGATATGATCATGGTACAGAATTTGAGAACTCTGGATTTGATCAATTTTTTGCTAAAAATGGTGTCAGTCACAAATTCTCTGCTCCACGAACTTCTCAACAAAATGGAGTGACAGAGAGAAAGAATCAAACTCTGGTGGAATGTGCAAGGACCATGTTAGTCGATGGGAATGTCTCTCAACAATTTTGGGCTGAAGCAGTAAATACTGCATGCTATATGCAGAACATATGTTTGATCAGGTCCATGCTGGACAAAACTCCATATGAATTGATGTTTAATCGAAAGCCCAAACTGAGTTACTTTCGTACCTTCGGATGTAAATGTTTTATCCTCAACAATGGCAAAGAGACACTTGGCAAGTTTGATCCAAAAAGCGATGAAGGAACCTTTCTTGGATATTCATCTACTAGCAAGGCGTAAAGAGTCCTCACCAAAAGGACTCAGTGTGTTGAAGAAAGTGTTCATGTGTTGTTTGATGAGTTTGGAGATCTGGCAAGAAACTCATCACTAAATGATAAGGAAATTGATGAGCTGCTTCAACATCAAAAGGACGAGTCCTTGACATTAAAGTATGGAGAGCAGATGAGAGAGAACAACATTCTTGATAACTCTCAGGTCAGAGAATCCCCACCTGTAGAGACAACTCAAGAATCAGCTGAACCCCATCAGGATGAGATTCCATGTGAGAATGTCTCCTCACATGACGTACCTGGTCCCAGTCAAGGAGAGTTATCTGTCACCAGACCCAATTGGAAGCATCAAAGCTCACACTCTCTATATAATCTCATCTCTCCTCTAAATTCAGGTATGCACACTCATTCGATGTCGAGAAATTCTCTTGCCTTATCTGCGTTCATCTCTCAGGTTGAACCAAAAAGCATCAAGAAAGCCCTCAAAAATGTAGATTGGATTAATTCCATGCAAGAAGAACTCCATCAATTCAACAGGAATGAAGTGTGGCACCTGGTCCCCAAACCATTTGGCATGACCATTATAGGAACAAGATGGGTCTTTCGAAATAAGAAGGATGAAAATGGTATCACAACCAGAAACAAAGCTAGGTTAGTAGTTCAAGGGTATAACCACGAAGAAGGCATCGATTATAAGGAAACGTTTGCTCATGTAGCACGTTTAGAGGCCATCAGAATTCTCATGGCCTTTGCAGTTCATATGGAGATCAAGCTATTTCAAATGGATGTAAAGAGTGCTTTTCTGAACGAATATCTGAAAGAGGAAGTGTATGTCAAGCAACCTCCTGGGTTTGAAGATGCTGATTATCCTTTTCATATGTTCAAGCTAGACAAGGCCATGTATGGACTGAAGTAAGCCCCACGGGCATGGTATTAAAGGTTATCCAAATTCTTATTGGAAAATGGCTTCAAGGGAGGGAAAATTGATAATACTCTCTTTTTGAAGACCAAGGGGAAGAATCTGCTCATCGTTCAGGTCTATGTTTATGATATCATCTTCGGATCCACCTTGAACTCATTATGCAATGAGTTTTCCAAACTTTTGAGTGGGGAATTCGAAATGAGCATGATGGGAGAATTAACCTTCTTTCTTGGTCGACAAATAAAGCAAGAGCCAAAGGGAATAATGATAAGCCAGTAGAAGTATATAAGGGATCTGTTAAAGAAGTATAGCATGGAAGAGGCAAAGCCTATTGATACTCTTATTGGTACTTCATCAAAATTGGACAATGATGAACCTGGTCTCTGTGTGAATGAAACTATGTATAGGGGAATCATTGAATCATTGTTGTACCTAACTGCCAGTAGGCCTGACATCGTATTTAGTGTAGGAATGTGTGCTAGATTTCAATCGTGTCCCAAAGAGTCCCATCTCAAAGCTGTCAAGAGGATTCTCAGATACCTCAAAGGGACACCAGACCTGGTCCTCTACTATCCCTCTGGTGACAACTTTGAAATGGTTGGATATGCAGATGTTGATTATGCAAGGTACCTGGTCGACAGAAAAAGCACATCAGGCATGGCTCACTTTCTTGGCTCTTTACTGATCTCTTGGGGCACTAGGAAGCAAAATTCAATGGCTATTTCCACAGATGAAGCAGAGTATGTAGTTGTTGCATCTTGTTGTGCTCAACTACTATGGATCAAGAAGCAACTTGAAGATTTTAGAATCAGAAATGATTGTGTCCCTCTTATGTGTGACAACACAAGTGTTGTTAGCATGGCCAAAAATCATGTTCAACATAAGAGAACCAAGCACATAGATGCTCGTCATCACTTCTTGAGAGATAATATGGAGAAAGGAGTTATTTGCATGAAGTTCTGTAGCACTGAGGATCAAATAGCAGACATATTCACTAAGCCACTAAGCAGGAACCAGTTCCACAGAAATCGCCTGCGTCTTGGACTGATGAGACCAAATTAATCTCTCATTTTTGCTGTTATTCTTCTTATTGGTTAGAAATTTGGTTGCAAGTATCTGGGAATGAATATACGTATCAGATCTAACCAAGTCTCATACCCTTGCAGGTATACACCCTTGGTAATATCGGAAGCTAGCTAAGAAGAAGGGAGGACAGGCAAAACACTTTCAAAACTAGCTGCATACACAGGGACTTGGTCTCATTAAAGGTTAGTCATACTCTCATTACTGTTTGAAGTTGGTGTTTAAAATTGAAACTTGCACTGCCACGTCAGCCTTCCATTCTCGATTCTTCCTAAATGGCAGTCTAATCAGAGACTCCAATCATTGCCTCTCTCCCAACTGACACGTCAGGTCCTTTCAATCACACCTTTTCACTCATTGTTTTTCTATTTAAGAGTTCCTTTTCCAAACATGTTCCCTTGTGAAATTCTCAGCAAAAACTCTCACAACCTTAAATCTCCCCAATCTGAAGAATCCTTCATCTCTCAAATATGTCTCAACCTAACACTCCCCCTCTCTCTCCTTCCTCACTCTCTCTGGCATCCACTGTTTCTGTATAAACCACTCTGTTGACGGAGGACTTGAGAAATCCTCTGGCAAGTTATCCCATGTCGACTCCTCTCTTTGACTCACCTGGACCCTTTCTCCCAAAGGTTTCCTCACCACCAAATGCATCTCCTACTCTCTCAGTGCCTTTAACTTCCCTTCCAAATCTGGGTTGTTATAAGTCACTCTCAGTGGATTCCTATCTAAATGAGTCGGAGGAGACATCCATTTTGGCTGAAAATGAAACCCTTTCTCGGGAAAAGGACACCTCTCAGGGACTAGGTACCACCGACCCTCCAACAAAAACATTTGATGTCCATGTCTCAGTCGAAGATGCAGTACTGTTTGAAGCAGCAGTTGAGACGCTAAGTGAGGGAGGGTTGCCTCAGGAAAAGGGAAATTCATCCAATATATTGGATGCAAGTGCCTAATTGGTTGCTATGATGGAAGAGGGTGATACTGTCGGAGATCATTCTGAGTTTGCAGATGATCCACATCAAGTCTCCCAGATGATTGTCCCATTCAAAAATCCTCCTAAGTTTGACGAAACGTCTGTGTCCCACATAGCCAGTTCTCTCCAGGATGACTCAGAAACTGAGAGTGATGATCAACCTCTAAGCTTCAAAATCCAGAGGTTGTCAGGATCTCAGGACCGGGTCCCTAATAGGCCTCGTACCACCAGGAGTACCAAAAACCGTATGATGGATGCAGCCTTGAAGAAGAATAAGGCTCAGATAGTTCATAAAAAGAGACTGAGGACAAAGGCTGTTGTAGATGATAAGGACCCTCTTCATGTCATGAATGTTGATGAAGATGCTGAATCTGAGGAAGTAGATGCTGATGTGGCTGCAAGTGTGTTAAAAAGGCATGGGAAGGTTGTCTCGAACCTTATTGAAAAACCCAAGCGTGCTGGAATAAAATGTGGACGGGGTAAGACTGAAGGACCTAGTCCATCAAAAGAGTCCACAAAGCCAAAGAAAGGAAAGCATATCTCTGAACCTGGCGTCGAGGGACCAGGTACCAGGAGTCAAAGTCAAAAGAAAGGGAAATTGGTTGAGGTAACAACTCGGGCCCAAGTTCAAGAGGCCTTAAAGAACTAATTTCTCCTTAGAGGATATGTGTTTGATCCGGAATTTGTTACACTGCCTGGCATGGGAGACCTGGTCTCCATGATCAAGTTTCAGAAATGGTTCCATTTTTTGGATCAGTCACTCCCAAGACTGCATGCTGCTGAGGTAACTGAATTTTTTACTGAAATGGAAATTTCTTCAGACACCTTGAGTTTGATCACAAAAGTGAAAGGTGTGAATATCAAGTTGAATGAGTCACTGCTTGGCAAAATACTGGAGGTACCTACTGAAGGGATCAGGTCCCTGGAAATAGCATCTGCTTCCAGGCAATTTGTAGTTCTTGCTATCAAGTTGGAAAGTGACAAATATGCGCGCCTATTGAAAAAACAAATGAAGAGTGACTACCAATTGGTCTTTCAGTTTGTGAACAAAGTTATGTTTCCCCGCACAAAAAATAAGAATGGTGCATCAAAGGTTAATATGGCTGCTATGGAAATAATGTCTTCCTTTCAGCCACTTAGTCTTCCTGCTATCATGCTAAGGCACATGGACAAGGTTATTACTGAGAAGAAAGGAAAACATGGATTCCCATATGGATTTTTGTTGAACCGAGTATTTGAATATTTTAATGTTCCTCTTGGTGAAGGGATGGCAGGGTTCAAGAAGCATATGTTTTCTGACACCACCTTGGAAGAATGTGAAATTTTTCAATGATGGGGTGGGGTACAAGTTGTGCTACATTCTGTTGTCTCCGATCCCATCTCCGCTCAAGATCGTGCCACTGATGAGGTAGCCAATCTGACAGCCTTGCTGGCACAAAGGGATGCTGAGATAGCCCAACTGAAATCTACCCTGCAACAAGCCTCTGCCTCTGCATCCACTGAGGGACAAGGTGTAGTTGAGGCACTGAAGGCTGAGAATGCTCGTCTCATCTCCAAAGTGGCTGACCTGACTGAATGCCTTCTCAAGGCGCATGATGAAGCCAATGAGCGCATCACTCTTCTTCTCAAATCCCTCTCCAAACCTTCCTCCTAATCCAGTGTCTCCCGTGTTCTCATGTCCCCTTCCTCTTTAGTTTTCTGATAATAGGCTATGCATGTTTAATTTTCTCTTAACTTCTTTTGTAATGATGTATGACTATCCGTAATCAAATGCAACTGTTTGTCTATATTTTGCCTACTCTTGATTCTACTATGCTTCTTTTTTTATTCAAGCTATTGTTGCCCTAGTGGCCCCATCTGATTACTATGTTCTTACCTGGTTTACTGTTTAATCTTTTCAATGATGCCAAAAGGGGTAAAATAGTGATAGGGGGAACAGGTACAACATAGTGACAGGGGGAACAAGGGAACATGTACAGGCTAGTGACAGGGGGAAGTGAATGAAAATGAACCAGTGTTTGTCATCATTAAAAAGGAGAAAATTGATAGAATCTTGATTTTGATGATTTGACAAAGGGACCTGGTTCGTGGACCTGGTTCACACTTCATGGATCTGGTTCGATGGTTGACTGTACAGCTGGAAATTGTACTATCCTGCCAGTCGTACAGCAGAAGCAGCTGGACAACAACAAATATCAGGGCGCCTAGGTTTTGTTTTATCTTCTATATAAGAAGCAATCACAAAGACAAAACCTAGTTTTTGCAACCCTAAAAGGTGTCATCTCTCAAGCAAAAATCATCGTTTCATTAATAGTCTCAGTAACAAAGGGCCTGATCCAAGAATGTCTATTTGTATTAATTATTGTTGAGTCTTAGAAATGGTCTGAATTGTAAACCTACTCTTCTATACTAGAAGTTATTTTGTAGGTGTGTTAAGCTTCAGGTTTCACTTTTGAGTGTCTAAACAACTAGAGTTAGTTGTTAGACTTATTACAATAGAGTTATTGTAATGAAAGCATGACAAGAGGTTGTTGTGTAAGGTGAGGATTAATAGTTTAATCCTAGAGTTACAAGAGTCTGTAATTCTGAAGTTGCTTGACTAGTGGATTGGTTGGCAAAGCCTACGTGGTAGGTCGTGGTTTTTCTTCCCTTGAGCAAGGAGGTTTCCACGTAACATCTTGTGTTGCTTTACCTTCACTATTGTACTCTTGTTTATTGCTTTATTTTGTTCTACCGTCAAGGACCAGGTCCCTTGACCATTGTCAATCCATCCAAACCTTCAATGATGAATTTGATGATGATGAAACATAGACACCTACTAGTCCCGCTACTGAACTCCCCCCTCCCCTTTATTTGTCCTGCCCCAGGATAGTGGTTGATTGGTTCTAACCTCCCATAGTTGCAGGCTCATATGTATCGCTTGCTCTTTATCGACTGGAGAAAGTAATAGTTTGGGCTCCAGCTCCCCTGTACATCCTACTAAGGCTAAGCCCAAGGCTGAACGTCCTAAAAAAATCTGTTGTGTGGTAATTTTTTGATTAAAATTAGAAAAAAAACTCAAACCACTTGTAGAAAATGTAAACATATTTTGAATTATTAAACTTTGGGAAAGGAGAGGGGATCAGGACATTTAAGTAATCATTTGATGGGATGTTGTAAACTTGAATTTTTACAAGCTAAGGTTATAGACGATCCTAAAAAAATGGTACTCCCCTTCCTGATACATATGTAGGAGTAGGACATTCTAGGTTCGATCACAGTTAAATTCTTCTAATATTTCTGGTCCTAGTACACATCACACATATAGTAGAAAAGGAGATTTTGAAGAATTAGCTAAAATGATTGTTGTTAGTGGCTTGCCTTTTAGTTTTGGTGAAAATTCCAATTTTATTCATTATATTCAAATAGTGTAGAATCCATCTTTTGAAGGTTTTTCAAGAAACACAATTAAAGAGTTGATTTTTATTATCAAGGTCAATAATTTCATTATTGTCGTTGTTTATTTTTCTATAATATTTGTAAGATGGTTATCACTTCTGATATGCATCATTGTGTTAATGGTAATGATTATTTTACTAGTACTGGCCATTGAATTGATGAAAAATAGAACTTGCAAAAAAGAATTTTAGGTTATAAAGTTTGTGAATATAATAAAATCGGTAGTTACATAGCTCAAACTATTGAAGAAGTTTTAGATTTCTTATGGACTTTGTAATAAAGTAATTAGTGTCACACTAGATAAAACTTCTAATAATACAAGTATTATTGATGTACTAAAACCGGTACTTTGCCCTATATATATGATGATTTGCACATTAGGTGTGCTGCACACATATATAATTTGATTGTTAGAGATGGTATACCAATGTATAATGGTTGTACAAAAATTGAAATTGCTTGTCATTTTATTTTTAAATATAAAAAAAAAAAAAAGAATAGACGTAAGAAATTTGAAGGCCGTTGTATAGAATTTAATCTTTCGATTAGAAAAATTCCAAAACCAGTGGTTACTAGATAGAATTCTTTATATGAAATGCTTAAAATTAGTTATGATTATAGAATGCCTATACAAATGGTTTCGAATACTCATAATGTCAATATAGATTATAGAATTACTGAAAATGATTTGAAAGACGTAAAGGATCTAGTAAAAAAATTAAGGTTTTTTATTTAGCTACTAAATAAATATCTGGACTTTATTATTCAACTATTTCTTCAATTTTAATAAATATTTATGCTATTTCTACTAAATTTGCTAAATTCAAAAATATTGAAAGGTTTAAAGACAAAATTAAGGCAATGATTTCAAAATTTAATATAACGACTTGTCCACTCGTTAATCTAAAAATCACCTTATTGCAGATTTTAAAAAAGATTAAATTACGTTTTAAATTAAATGGGGATGACATGCTAGAAATTTTAGATTTTTGAAATTCGTCCAGGATGATGTCACCCTATTGTATTAAAATTTTTACCGCTATAGCGCCATCATTGTAGAGGTCAGTCAGCCGCTATAGCGGTATGACAGAGGCAGTAGCATGAAAAAGTGAAAATTATTTAGACTTCTCTTCCTCGGTTGGAAAACAGACGAGGCTTGCTCCAAAAACCCTTCTAGGATGCTCCAAAGCTTGGGAGTTATGGGGAGGAGGGATTTTCGCTGAAAGAGGGTGAAACCAGGGATTTCAGACCCATTTTTCTTCAGAAATTGCTCTTACGGAGTCAGATGTTTGCATTCAGACCTCTACAACTGATGCTTGGCGTCCAGGTAGGCTAGGTTTATCTGAGTAGACTTAGATATGTATTTCATTGCATATTATTATTGTAGAATAATGGGAGAATTCATGCCTAGACCTTCAGGCACAGAGTTTGGAGGGATAATGTATTGTTTGGGTTGTTTGATTGACGAGAAAATGATAGTGTTATGGGAATGTGATCTAATTTTTGTGTTATCATTTACGCGTGATTCAAAATTCTAGAAAAACTAGATTATTGGGTAGGTTCAAAAAACCAATAATGTTGTGAGTGAATAAATTGCTAAGTTATAGCGGGTTCTCGGGAATATTTCAATTGAGAGAAATGGGATAAATAGGAAGGGTCTGAAGCCTTTAATGTCAGAGGGTGAATCCCCTAACATGTGCTTACTTCAAGGAAGGGGTCCAAAATTGATGTAAATGACTATATGTGTCTAGAGGGTAAATCGAAAATTAGTCTTCGGATGGGTTATCAAGGTTGGGGTTATGAACCAGGTTTGCTGGATAGGTGATGGTTGTTGTTTTCTCATTTGCAATATGTGTACATGGTAACTCTTGCTTAGTTCATTGCATGGTTTAGGGAATAGAATTATGAATGTCTAAATGTCCGATTATCAATTATGTGAAATGAACTTATCTTGTTGCTTGTTGGTTTACAAGTGTGATTATGTTCATTATTGTTGATTGCTAGATTGTGTGTGACATTCGATTGGCTCGGGTACCACACTTAGTACGGGATACATATCGGTTAACTCGGGTACCACATCTGATATAGGATACATATATTAGTTGACTCGGGTACCATGCCTGGTACAGATTTTATATTAATTGGCTTGGGTACCACACCTAATATGGTTTTATTTATACTTGTTTTATTGTATTTTGTTGATGGTTCCGTGAGTAAAATGGGTTATTTCTTGAAATGTGAGTATTGCATATTGGCCCATGAGTGACCGGGTAGTTGTGAATAAATATGGGGTTGGTTCTTGTGTAGACCAGAGTTGTATGTGAAACGTATAGGTGGTCTATTGATTGGTGCAGTTGGCATACTTCTGGTCATAGAGTCATGAGTACTGGTTGACCTGAACAAGATATGGTAGTTCGGGACTGGACTTAGTTATCAGATTTGTGGAATAGAGTGACTTAGAAAGTTCTAGTGTTAACTGTGACTTGAGAAGTCCTAGTGTTAAGTGTGTCTTGAAAAATCCTATGTTAAGGGTGACTTGGGAAGTCCTAGTGTTAAGTGTGGCTTGAAAAGTCCTAGTGTTATGTGTTGACCAGGATGGAATGGGCGGAAGGTCTCCAAATTGGTCAAGTTGACAGCGGAGCAGGGTAGTGAGGCTTGGGACAGAACGTATAGACTCATAGCAGTTGTATCATGGTAGTAAATAAACAGTTGTATCACTGTTTATTTGTGACTGTGAATTTATGTGACATTCGGTTATCTCGGGTACCACGCCTGGTACGGGATATATTAACGGTTGGCTCTGGTGCCACACCTGGTACAGGATATACTAACGGTTGACTCGGGTACCACGCCTGGTACGGGTTTACTTATTTGTATTGTTGCATCTTTACTAATGGTTCTTTGAGTGGACCGAGTTGTGCTTATGATTTGTGATTGTACTTTGGGTCCTTGAGAGGCCGGGTTGTTACATTGATCTATGAGTTTGGTCTTGGTGTAGATTGGGTTGTATATTTGGCACTTAGGTGTTGTTTAGAGGAGATCCAGGGTGGGTCCGAGAAATGTAATGCGGTATAATTATTGTTATTGTTGATTGCTAATCATGGTTGTGAAATGGGTTACATGTGGGGACAAATTATGGAGAGACTTGTAGTCTGGCAATATATGTTGACTTGTTTACGTGTTTTTTGTACTCTTACTTGACTTCTGTACTGTCCATACACTGTTTATTTGGAACTGGCTGATGATCCTACCAGTACACGGTGGGTGTGTACTGATACTGTACTTGCTTGTCTTTTTGTGAGTACAGAAAATCTTCTGGCAGTTGACGCATGACCTCACCTGTAGGCCTGACACTTCGAGATATCAAGGGTGAGCTATTCGACCAAGCTGCCTTGATTTTCATCTATTGAGTTGTAGCCTACTTGTTTCGGGCTTAGACCATTCCTTTATTTGGGGTTGCATCCCTGTACTCTAGTTTTGATAGATGTTTTTGTACGATGACTTTCAGATTCTAGGGAGGGATTTTCCGCAGGTTATATTTTTATAGATTGTTTATTTGATATTATTGCTAGTTTACTTTTTGCACACTGGTTTTTGGTTGTTAGGCTATACTAAGAGTTGAGCTCTATTGGTTCGCTCATCTGGGAGTTGGGTGGATGCCACTCATGATGGTCCGAGTCGTGACAAATATGGTATCAGAGCCCTAGGTTCGTTGATCTTGTCATACCAAAATAGGTCTAGTAGAGTCTTGCGGAATGGTGCGGAGACATCCGTACTTTTCTTCGAGAGGCTATAGGACTTTAGAAAACTATCTCTTCTTTCTTCCATCGTGCTATAACTTGATTCTAATTGGTATCTGGTGATAAAAATTGGTATCTGACCTTTTCACTCTTTTCTCCGCACATGGTTAATACAAGGAACAACGAAGCAAGACCAGCGGTCTCAGCCACGGGCCCGACCATTCGTGGTAGAGGCAGGGGAAGAGGCAGAGGACGAGGTAGAGCCACACCAGCCAGGGGTGGTGCTCAAGCTTCTACAGGAGCGCGAGAGGCAAACCCTCCCCCACATCAGGAGAAGGTCATCGAAGATGTGGAAGTTGTCGTGAAGGATGAAGGGGCTCAGGCAGAGGCAGAGGCAGCACCGGTTGGAGGTGTAGGCCTTTCTTCTAAGATGCCCGAAGCGTTTCAGCAGGCTTGGAACTTCTTTAGTGGTTTGGTTGGTACTGGAGCCATACCCACGTCCATTGCAAATCAGGCTCTGGGAACTCAGCCACCAGACCCTACGGCTCCTAGGATGGATGCAGCATTAGGCACATGTGACTTCTTCAGTTAAAGGCTTTAATGAAGTGGCAAATTATGTGAAGAAACTTGAGAGAGTCAGGCAAGCGAGGTAGGCTAAAGTGTTAGCCAAGAAGCCCCAGAATGAGGGAAATTACAGTGGTTCGTACTCCATGGGATAGAATCAGTAGGTATATTCAGCCCGTCCTATTCAGTCGGCTTTGCTAGCTGCTACAGGTAGTCATTCGGGAACTAATTAACAATATCCAGCTCCTAGAGGTCAGGGAGCTTCCTACACATCTGCTAGCAGACCTACACTTGTTCGTGGTTGTTTCCATTGTGGTGATCTGGGCCACTTTAAGAGGGAATGCCCTCACAGGCAGACTGGTAATCAGGTTCAGCAACAGTTTAAGGCTGTGGTCCCGGCAGGTAGAGGTGGTCATGCTAGACGTCGTCCACAGGGTGGGCAAGGTAACTTTCAGAGAGGTCGGAGAAACAAAGGGAACGGCGGGGTTTCCCAGATTGATAATCGAGCTCATTGTTATGCATTTTGAGGAAGGACCGAGGTTGAGACATCAGATGTGGTGATCATAGGTGCTATTCTTATATGTGATAGAATGGCTTTGGTACTATTTAACCCAGGTTCTACATATTCTTATGTGTCTGTGAGTTTTGCATTGGGTTTGGACTTGATATGTGATACCCTTGATTTCTCTATTCATGTTTCTACCCCGGTTGGAGAGTCAGTGATTGTGACTCAGGTTTATCGTAATTGCTCAGTTGTATTTGTAGAGTTGCATACTTGGGTAGACTTAGTGATCCTTGATATGGTTGACTTCGATGTTATTTTGGGCATGACATGGTTATCCCCTTATCATGTTGTGTTAAATTGTAACACCCAGACTGTGGCTTTAGAGATTCCAGATAAGGATAGGCTAGAGTGGAAGGGTGTTTACAGGCCTAAGCTGATCGGGATTATATCATTTGTTCAGGCTATGAGGCTAGTGAGGAGAGGGTGTTTAGGCTTTTTGGCTCATCTCCGGGATGATAGTATGGAGTTCCCTTCTATCGAGTCAGTTCCAGTTATTTCAGAGTTTTAAGAGGTGTTTCCAGCGGATTGTCCTGGCATGCCTCCGGACAGGGATATCGATTTCTGTATTGACTTGGACTTGGGCACTCGCCCAATTTCCATCCCTCCTTATTGTATGGCTCCGGCAGAGTCAAGAGAGCTTAACTCTCAACTTCAGGAACTCCTAGATAAGGTATTTATCCGTCCCAGTGCTTTGCCTTGGGGTTCTCCGGTCTTGTTTGTCAAAATGAAGGATGGTAGTATGCAGATGTGCATAGGTTACAGGCAGTTGAACAAGGTTACCATTCGGGATAAGTACCCTCTACCCTGTATTGATAATCTGTTTGAAAAGTTATAGGGTGCATCAGTGTTCTCAAAAATTGACTTGAGTTTAGGGTATCATCAGTTGAAAATTAGGCCCGAGGATATTCCCAAGACTGCTTTTCAGACTCGGTATAGATATTATGAGTTTTTAGTAATGTCATTTGGGTTGACTAATACGCAGGCGGCATTCATGGTTTAGCCTGGGGAGTAGGATTTTTGTATAATCCGGGTAATTTAGGCCAGTTAATTAACTATAGTGTTTATGTGTTTGTTT
Source organism: Jaltomata sinuosa (assembly GCA_003996215.1). Lineage (NCBI taxonomy): Eukaryota > Viridiplantae > Streptophyta > Magnoliopsida > Solanales > Solanaceae > Jaltomata > Jaltomata sinuosa. The sequence goes on along the minus strand of QJPP01000282.1, from coordinate 509,763 downwards.
CTAGACCAAGAACAAGCAAGGGATCCTGAAAAAAGGAAAGCTCCGGCACTATAGAGCTTGATTGTTTGAGGTAGGTGAAGGTTATTGATTCTTGTATCCATTGTGTGTGTTTGTGTACTCATGTCTAAGTAATTGTATGGCTTGCATTGCTTAGGAAATGGTTTAAGAATGTCCAAAAAATCATGTTTTCATTTTGGTGAACTGAACTAGGTGTTTTGCTTGTTGGTTTTACAAGTGTCAATTATTCATTATTTGTGACTGTGAATTTTTGTGATAGTCGGTTGGATCGAGTACCACGCCTGGTACGGGATATACTAATGGTTGGCTCGAGTACCACGCTTGGTACGGGATATACTAATGGATAGCTTGGGTATCATGCCTGGTATGGGATATACTAACAGTTGGCTCGGTACCATGACTGGTACGGGTTTACTTATTTGTATTGTTGCATCTTTACTAATGGTTCCTTGAGTGGACCAGGTTGTTCATATGATTTGTGATTGTACTTTGGGTCCTTGAGAGGCCGAGTTGTTACATTGATCTATGAGTTTGGTCTTGGTGTAGACCGGATTGTATGTTTGACACTTAGGTATTGTTTAGAGGAGATCCAGGGTGGGTTCGGGAAATGTAAGGTATAATTTTTGTTATTATGGATGGTTAATCATGGTTGTGAAAGGGGTTACATGTGGGGACAAATTATGGAGAGACTTGTAGTCTGGCAATATTTGTTGACTTGTTTACGTGTTTAATGTACTCTTACTTGACTTCTGTACTGTCCATACACTGTTTATTTAGAACTGGCTGATGATCCTACCAGTATACGGTGGTTGTGTACTGATACTGCACTTGTTTGTCTTTTTATGAGTATAGAAAATCTTCCGGCGATTGACGCACGACCTCGCCTGTAGGCCTGAAACTTCGAGATATCAAGGGTGAGCTGTTCGACCAAGTTGCCTTAATTTCCATCTATTAAGTTGTAGCCCACTTGTTTCGGCCTTAGACCATTCCTTTATTTGGGGTTGCATCCCTGTACTCTAGTTTTGGTCGATGTTTTTGGTACGATGACTTTCAGATTCTAGGGAGAAATTTTCCGCATGTTATATTTTTATAAATTGTTTATTTGATATTATTGCTAGTTTACTTTTTGCACACTGGTTTTAGGTTGTTAGGCTATGCTAAGAATTGAGCTCTATTGGTTTGCTCATCCGGGGGTTGGGTGGGTGTCACTCACGACGGTCCGAGTCGTGACACATTTAAAAAATATATTTTTCCTATTCCTCAAATTTATTTAACTGCTTGTTTATTCAACCCAACTTATAAAGAAATAGGTGCATCACGAATGGTTGAAAAAATATATTCAAATTTAGATATTGAAGATGACGAAGAACCTAGTTTGACAACAGTTAAAAATAGCATAAAAATTAAAGCTAAAAAATTGTATGACTTGTATAATTCTGGTAAAATAAATGAAGTAGTACGTAATGAAGAACCTAACACTTCTAGGCGTAGATTTGAAGATAATATTGATGATATGCTAGAAGATTATCTTGGTCTTACTTCTAATGAAAAAATTAATTTTGATAAATATCTTAATCAGGGAACAGAAAGTATTAGGGATGCACAAGGCCAACGTTAACTTTTAAAATGGTGAAGGACTCGCGGGAAGGCATTTAAAAACCTTTGTCTGGTGGTTCAAGATGTGATAACTATTCAAACATCTTCAGTAGCTTCAGAGGGCACTTTTAGTTCAGCAAGATTTCAAATAGGAGACCATAGGTATTCATTAGATAGCTTGGAGATATCGATATTGTTTAGAGATTGGATTAATGTCGAGCGAAGGAATTATGGGCGTCCAAATTTACCTGCCCAATTTGAATATGATATAGATAATATTTTGCTAGATAGTAGTGAAGACGGCATGGATACATTGGAGGAACAAGCACTATAACCACTTCCAAAATATGTTACACTAGAAATGTTAGAAAATCTAAGACAAGACTATTTAGGACATTATAGATATTAATATGATAATTCGAGGCCTAATCCAAATAGAACCCTGCCTAGAAGGTGGCTGCATAGATTAGGTGCTCTTCTAATATTTGTAATACAAATTGTGTCATTTTATTTTTTATAAATAAAATTATAGGCTATTTGCCTTAAAAAAAATTAATTATTATCTTTAATTTAATACAAGACTTTTTTTTGTATATAACTTTTTACTAGTTTAGTTTGAACTTTGAAATTTAAAAGGTTTGAAAGTTTCAAACTTAAGTAGTTAAGTTATAGTTTAAAAAGTTTCAAACTGAAGTTATAATTTGAAATTAAAAGGGTTTGAAAGTTTGATATAGTTTCAAACTAAGTAACTAAGTTATAATTTGAAAGTTTAAAATTTAAACTTTATGAGTTTAAAATTTAAACTTTGAAAAAAGTTTAACTTATTAAATTATACTTTAAAAGAAATATTAAATAAGTTATATCTTTTGAAACTTTTTCAATTATAAATAATCAAGTTTTAATTTAATTAAAATTTAAAAAAGGCAGGGGGGAAGTATTACCGGAATTTTGCTCCGATACCGATCCAGTCCGGTGCCGATACTTACCGTTCCGGGATAGGTATGAAAAAAAATGTCAATAGGTCTGGTATCGATTTTGTCCCAAACCCGGTTGGCTTCCTCCTTCAGTGGTACTGGTTTTGGCCCGATCCTGGTAGCTACCAGTTGGTGATGCCAATTTTGATATCGTGGCTTATATTAAGGCAATAAAGGACATGTATGATGGACCCAAGACTCGGATTAGGACAGTGGAAAGAGATTAAAAGCACTTCTCAGTTGAGATGGAGTTGCACCAGGATCAATTCTTAGCCCGTTTCTATTTGCCTTGGTGATGGATCAGTTGACACGATTTATTTAAGATGAGGTGTCATGGTGTATGTTATTTTCAAATGACATAGTACTGATTGATGAGACATACAACGAAGTTAACGCTAGGTTGGAGATGTGGAGATGAATTCTGGAATCTAAAGGATTTAAGTTGAGCGGGACCAAAACAGAATATTTGAAGTGCAAATTCAGTGATGCGATGAAGTGGGTCTGTAATTCGACGATTTGGAGATATTGGTGATGATGTCACATATCACATTGGTACAACATGGATAAAGTGGAGGCTTGCATCTGGAGTCTTGTCTGGTAAAAAGATACCACCAAAACTTACAGAATGGTGGTTAGACCGTCTTTGTTGTATGGGATGGAGTATTGGCCAGTAAAGAACTCTCATGTTCAAAAGATGCAAGTTGCAGAAATGAAGATGTTTGAGATGGATGTGCAGGCATACTAGGAGCGATAAGATTAGAAATGAGAATATCCGAGATAAAGTGGGAGTAGCCTCCGTGGTGCACAAGATGAGAAAAGCAAAACTGAGATAGTTTGAGCACGTGAAGAGGAGATGCACAAAAGCCCTAGTGAGCAGGTGCGAGAGGTTGGATATAGGGGGTACGAAGAGAGGTAGAGGTAAGCCAAAAAAGTATTGGGAGAGGTGATTAAACAGGCTATGGCGCAACTTTATTTTACCGAGGACATGACCTTAGATAGGAAGGTGTAAAAATCGCGTATTAGGGATAGAAGATTAGTAGGTATGGAAGTGTTGTTTTGCTTTTCGAAGGTTTAGGCTTGTTGGTTTCTGTTGTAATACTAGACATATTCTTGTAGTTCTTTCTTTTGATATCTATCATCATAGGTTGTTTATTGTGTTTTGATTATCACATTATTTTATTGTTGTTATTATTCCTTTCTTAAGCTCTACACTACTTCCCTTTAATCGCTATGCTTTCTTCTTCTTTTATCGAATTTGTTGCATTTGAGCCGAATCTTTTGGAAAACAACCTCTCTACCTATACGGGATAATGACAAAGTTTGCATACATTCTATCTCTCTAAACTTCACTTATGATATTCACGGAATATATTATTGTTAGACTGATAAACCTAGACTGTCTCATTTATGGAGAATTGATTGTTGGATGACTTGAAGCCAATACCAAGGCGCTAACTGTGTCAATAGGTTAGATGGATATGAACAACTCCCTCTGTTTCCGATTATTTTTCGTATTTTTCTTTTACACGTTCGTTAAAAAAATATTAATCAAAAAGATTGTTAACTACTTTACCCTCATTTATATCTAAATATAGTCTTTTCATTAAATATTTACTCTATTGAGATGTATATAATCTATAAAAAATAATTACTAATAAACATAAAATGAGAAAAAACTAATTAAATGTTTTGAACTTCTTAAAATAACTAATTGGAAATAAGTATTTTTATTATATTTATATAGAACATATCAAAAATATATCTTTTTAAAATATGTTGACAAAGTTAATCGACTAAAGTGAGTTGATCTAATAAATAGGTGAGTCAATTCAACCCAAGCTTAAACGAGTTGAAGGAATTATGATTTCATAAAGGTAATTTTGCCATCTCTAATTGAATGTATTAAGGCTTTGAGAATTTTTGTTGCCAACTACATTGCATGAGTTGAGACGCAATCAAAAGTCTCTTTTGGAATTTGAAGCTTCATCTTCCACTGATAATCCTTGGTGCACTATTGGAGATTTTAATGTTATTACTGATCCTGAAGAGAAACTGGGAGGTCTTTCTTACAACATGAACAAGAGTTTTGAATTTATCGAGGTTATTGAAGCGTGTGGTCTTACTGATCTTGAATTTCATGGTCAGAAATTTACTTGGTGCAATCATAGAGATTCAAACCTCAGAATTTGGAAGCGACTGGACAAAGCAATGGTCAATGACAAATGGTTGGAGCTCATGCCTCATTCTTCTATTACTCACCTTCTTTCTGTAGGGTCAGACCATTGTCCCTTATTATTTGAACTAACAGAGAGAAAGCAGAATGTCACTAAATACTTCAAGTTCCTGCACTGTTGGGTTGAGAATGAGAATTTTTTAGATACAGTTCGAGATTGCTGGAATAGACAAATTGAGGGCAATCCTATGTGGATTTTTCACATGAAGATGAAACGATTATCCTCCACCCTTAGCAACTGGTCGAAAACTGAGTATGGTGATATATATTCTACTGTGAAAGAGTATGAAGAAAAAGTTAGAACTGCTGAATAAGAGTTACTCACTCACAACACTAATCAGAATAGAACTAGACTTCATCAATTGAATGTTGAATACATAAGATACTTGAAGCTCGAAGAATCTATTCTCAAACAAAAAACTCAGTTACAATGGCTTAAAGAAGGAGATGCTAACTCTAGATACTTCCACGCTTTGATGAGAGGTAGAAAAATAAAGTTCTTTATTCACAAGATTAGTGATGAACAGGAAAATGAAATTCAAGGTGATGAAATAATTGCTAGAGCCGCCTGTGATCATTTCCAGAAGATTTTTACGGGGGAAGAGAATGTGATTAATGCAGAGGTTTTAAATTGTATCCCCAGATTAGTCACTGCTGAACAAAATCAAATCCTTCAAGATATGCCTACTATGGATGAGCTTAAACAAGTGGTCTTCTCTATGAACCCTTATTCTACTGCGGGTCCGGATGGGATGAATGGAAAGTTCTTCCAAGCTTGCTGGGAAATTATTTGCTATGATCTTCTAAAAGTTGTCCAGACTTTCTTTTGTGGTCACACTATGCCTAAATATTTCTCTCATGCATGTTTGGTTTTACTCCCAAAAGTAGACCATCCTAATAAATTATCCGAGTTTAGACCCATTAGCCTTAGCAATTTTACCAACAAGATAATCTCCAAGCTCCTTTGTCTTAGACTTGCTCCTATTCTTCCCCTTCTCATCTCAGACAATCAGTCAGGCTTTGCAAGAGGAAGAAGCATCTCGGAGAACATCATGCTTACTCATGAAATTACTCATAGCATTAAAAAACCAAATGAGGGTGATAATGTAGTCATCAAACTTGACATGGCCAAAGCGTATGATACAGTTTCTTGGTCATTTATTTGCCTTGTTTTGAGAAAAATGGTGTTCGGAGAGACCATCATTGATATGATTTGCAGGATAATGACAAATAATTGGTACTCTGTTATTATAAATGGCTCGAGACATGGTTTCTTTCACTCTACTAGGGGCCTCAAGCAAGGTGACCCCTTATCCCCGGCATTGTTCATTCTGGGAGCTGAAGTCTTATCTAGAATGTTGAACAACCTTCATCATCACCACTTGTATCATGGCTTTCAGATGGAGAAAAATGGTCCTCAAGTTAATCATCTCAGCTTTGCAGATGATGTTATTATTTTCTCCTCAGTTAAGAATACTTCTCTTAATCTTATTATGGGAGTTCTATCTACTTACGAAGAGGTATCCGGCCAACTTATCAATAAAGAGAAGAGTCACTTCATGGTTCCTGCTAAGACTCCTCTTGACATCATTGCTACTATTAAAGACATCACTGGTTTTATTCAGAAGGACAGTCCTATCACCTACTTAGGTTGTCCACTGTATATAGGAAGGCCAAGAGTGATTTATTTTTTGGAGATGGTGTCTAAAGTGGCAAATAGAATCAAAGGTTGGCAAGCTAAGATGCTTAGTTTTGGGGGAAGAGCTACTCTTGTGAAATTTGTTCTTCAATCTCTCTCGATCCATATACTTTCAACTATATCACCTATCAAAACCACTCTCAAGCAAATCAAGTGTCTAACTGCTGATTTTTTCTGGGGTTGGGATAAAGAGAAAAGAAAATACCACTTGGCTTCTTGGGAAACTCTAAGTTTTTCTTACGATGAAGGGGGTATTGGAGTAAGATCTTTACATGATATTTGTCTTTCCTTCCAATACAAACAGTGGTGGACTTTCAGAACTAAAAATACTCTTTGAGGGCAGTTTCTTAGAGCTAAATATTGTCAAAGAGCCAACCCCGTTGCTAAAAAATGGCATACTGAACAATCCCTTATGTGAAATTACATGACGAAGAACAAACATGAGGCTGGAAATCACATCCAATGAATTATTCATTCGGGAACATGCTATTTTTGGTGGGATGATTGATTAGGTGTGGGTCCTATTGCTAGCTACAGAAGAGATAATACTAGACCCAACAACATCAAGATTTTGGAGCTTTTAATCAATGGTCATTGGAATGAAGAGTTGGTGAGGCAGATTGCTCCGCCTGAACTAATTCACAAGATTCTTAATACTCAATTTCATTTCCCGGAAGGAATTCCGGATCAACCAGTGTGAAAACCTAATGCTAATGGAATATTTACTTGTTCTTCTGCACGGGAAATTGTGAGACAAAAGAAGAACAAGACCTTGACTAATGCACTCAGTTGACATAATCATATTCTGTTCAAGGTCTCCTTTCTTCTTTGGCGAGCTCTTAGAGGAAAGTTACCCACAAATGAGAAGATTACCTCTCTCGTACATGAGCCAGCTGAATGTTCTTGCTGCTACACGCCAGGTCTAGATACTATAGAACACATTTTCACTGCTGGAAACTTTGCGAAGCATATCTGGAAAAGATTTTCTAATTCTATGGGTATCCGTTTTGATAATGCTCCGCTAAGAATCATTCTGATGAGGTGGTGGATCTCTAAGCATAATAATGATTACACAAGCTTCTTCTCCAGGCCACCCCTATTTTCATTTGTTGGAATCTTTGGAAGAATAGGTGTGCTAGCAAGTATGGTGGAAAACAATTCAATTCTTCTAGAGTTAAATTCTCCATCTTCAAGGACATATCCAACCTCATTGCCACTGTTTTTCCCTACATTAAAACTCCTGCTAACTGGACAGATTTGACTCTAGTTGTAGAAAAATGCAAGCATGAAATGAGTGTTATCAAAGTTCTCTAGAACAAACCTCCGGCTACTATGGTAAAATTAAATACTAATGGAAGTGCTATGGATAATCCGGGAAGGACTGAAGCAGGGGGAATTCTTAGGGATCACTTGGAAAATTTCATCTATGCTTTTGCTACTCCTTTAGGCATTGGCACTAACAGTCAGGCAGAGATACAAGCGACTATTTTCGAGCTCAATCGGTGTATTCAACACGATTATAGTCGGGTTATACTTGAGGTCGATTCTAAACTTCTTATCAAATGGCTCAAGCACTACATCAAACCTCCTTGGAGCATTCAGGAGGACTTGGTTATTCTTCAGAACCTTAGCAATTTGCTGGAAAGCTTTAATTGCAGGCACATTTATAGAGAAGCAAATTACGTTGCCGACATCCTTTCTAAACATAGCCACTTGATTGATGCACCTCAACATTTCTTCAACCAGCAGCAACTTCCAGAGGAGGCAAGAGGGTATTTTAAATTGGACAAACTTGGAATTCACAACTTCAGAAGGAGAAAAATGAAAAGAATTAAGAAACCACCTTGAGTTGTTTATTATTCCTGGATAATCCAAGTTTTTACAGGTTTGTACTTGTAATTTTGGTGTTACTAATCTTCTTCACTTAGGCTTTCTCTTATTTAAGTTATAGCTTTTATGAAGAAGTTCTTAGTTAATTTGAGTTTTTCTTCTTACTTTGTAAGGGGAGAGTCTACCTTATTTATCGCTTTCCTAGATACTTTGTATTGAGAGGAGTCCTCTCGTAGGTGCATAGTTTCTAGGTTTCCATTCTAGTATCGGGAATGAGTTAACCGGCCTTAGTAGGCTAGTCGACTTATGAACCACCATAAGATCGGAGGTAAGGTTTATGTCCCCCTCCTTGTATTTTCTGCTTTGTCTTTATTTATGTTAAGGCATAGGGGTGTTGCTCAGCCCCTGACCCACCCATGGGTCATTTCTAACGCATATTCAGTCGTACCGGCATGGCCCCACTGATTTATTTTCGATCGGAGCATCAAGCAGCGCAACCCGATTCTACTTGACTAAGGATATAAGCTAGTTGGTTGTTTGTCTCATATGGCTCTTCGATTAGGAAGGGTAAAGACTGCCCAATAGGCTGAATGGAGGAAGGAATGCGTTTTTGAGTTTGGTTGGTGGAGACGGATCCAGCGACCATTGATAATAATTAGCCAGTCTATAGACACATCAAGACCTGATAATGGTTGTTAGATCAATTTTTGACATTTTTTAGTAGTGTCGGATTACTGTTGGGTCTCAATTCTTGAATCTCGAATTTCATATTCCAAGTGTCGGGTCGAGACTCAATTCCTGAGTCTTGATTCAGGTCAAGCGGACCATTCAAAAAAATTAGGTCAAATTGGACGAATCAAACTTAAACTTATTTCAACCCAAATAACTTTTAGACTGATTTTAATACAACTCATTTATTAACCCAGCCGATTTTAACCTACTCAATTCAATCCAACCCGCTCATTTGACACCCTATATCAAGTTAAGAGCCTATTTGAATTGGCTTATTTTATGTGTTTTTAGGCCAAAATAACTTTTGAGTACTTTTATCATATTCAGGTAAGACTAAAAGATGCTTATAAGCACCTACATTTAAGCCAGAATAACAAACAAGCCAAAATCAAGATACTCTTCACAGAGAAGTTACAGACTAAGTTGCCTAAACCTTCAAGAAAATCTCCAACAAGTTGACCAATCACAGAGTAAAGTCATATGGACATAACAAGTTCACCAAGATCCCATGCAAAGTTACAGTATACCTATTACTAAGCTGCATTACTCTAAAATAAGACAAGAGAACAAGAATTTTAGTAACGCCGTCGTGCCGTTTGGCAGAGAAGCCTTTAGAAGTTCTTCCAACTCTTTCCTGCAAATGCCTTGAGCCAAACCAAACCTGTTGGGACAAATCTTGAGTTAGCTCCAACCACCTGTTACAACACAGTTCATGGTAAGACGTAACTAAAACCACGCTCTTAGTCCTTATATGCAGGGAAACCTGGACCTGCAAAACTCGTTAAACCTGTAAGCCTAACTTCCATAAACAAAACTCGAAAACAAAGAACAGTCGGGAAAGCTACTAGCCTGGATGTGCTCTGGGGTCACAGAACCTAACTGCATACAAGAATAACACATTTGCAAGATAAAAAGGTCCATTCATGCTGTTCTCATTACAAAACACTCTTAAGGAAATAGGACAACCAGCATGAAAAGGAAAAGAAACATTTGGGTAGGAAAACAACTAGGAATTAGAACATTAAGATGGCATACAGTTGGCACAAAACTGAATAAACTCCATGAAAACAATACCAATGTCAATGATGAATCAAATGAAATTAAGGATTCATATAGCCAACTTGTCTGGAACTAAGGTGTAGTACAATACCAACGGCAATTTAATTTGGAAGTCCTAACAATCATGCAAAAGTGTGTGAGGTGAAAATGATAGGTACACAAAAATGTTACAAATGTCTGCTCTGTTCCATTTATTATGACACTCTTTCCTTTTTAATCTATCTATTTCAAACAGAGTAATACCTGTAGATCTTTAACAATAAACTTCAGATGACAGCACATGACCCCCCCAAGAAGCTGATTTACCGAATAATCTTATACACACTCTTCCAGGACTAACACTAGCAAATCATCAAGTGCCTGATTTACCGGAAAAAGTTAAAGTAGAATGACAGCACATGCCCCCCCCCCCCCCCAAAAAAAAAAAAAGAATGACAGCACATAGAAGTGATAGGCCGACCAAAGAACCCACATCCAAATTCTCGAACACAGGGAGTATTCTCATTATGTATATTTGACAATATTTTAAAAATTATGCTTAGTAATGACCAGTAAAGTATGAGGTACAATTTACTTACTACACTCATACCAATTTCATCAGCAATTACAATGCCTATTCTGTTAATAACACTACATAAAGTATCTTCCCATCACATAATGAACTATATAAACTATCTTCAGAAATATTACTGAATTTTGAGGAAATTTAATTCATGTATCACTAAAATATCATATCAGAGACCTTGAAGAACACTTCACTAACAAACTCCCACAAAAATCTAACTTAGTAACCAAAAGAACCGTCCCAAAAGACATAAAGCAGGTATAGTTCCCATGTGAAAGAAAGGTCAAGTTTGTCAAAAGACATACGAACAAGCAATGAGTTTCATAAGAGGGAGAAGCAAACTGAAAGAAGGATGACCAACACAAAGTTCTGGAAGGCGAAGGAAATTAGTAGAAAGGTTACAAGGGTAATGAAATGACGGTGTAAAATGCATGCATGATGCACAGGAAAACACGCAAAAGCCACAAAAGCATTATAGAGGATTGAAATTTCACATTGAATAGCACAGAATTGAAAACCTGCACCACCTGCACAGTGGAAAATGGTAGTAAGGTATATTTCACGGCAGGTGGCCTTTCGTAGAAAACAATGACTTTTGGAAGAAATCAAAACATCAACCATAAGCGACAAGGAAACAAACCTCTACAGGCTCTACTCATTAGTATCCATAACCATCCTGTGTGGTGGCTGCTGATCATTATATCCAGCTCCATTTTGTGCATATCCAATCTCGTTGTTTTTGTTGTTGTAATCAGTACCATCTGCATTAGTCCTGTTAGAAAGTTCCGCCTCTTCTTTTTCCCTGTTCCACTGCTCAATTCTTGCACGTCTCTCTTCACTGCTATCCCTACTTGGACTTCGATCCCTCCTGCCACGAGGGCTCAGGCTCCTACCCCTCCTATGGCCAGGACATGTAGTATGCCTCCTGCTCCGACTCTCATGATAATAATCTCTATCATCATATTTTCCACTATGACTCCTGTGAGAGCGCACTTCATGGCTACGATGCCTGTAAGGACTTCGACTTCGACTTCGGCTGTGCCTTCTCCTATACCTCCCAAATAACTGGTGTCTCAACTCCCTAAAAATAAAAGGATAAATCGTCAACAATTAAATCTATAAAAATTGAACATATTGTTAATATAGTGAACACAGTAACCTGCTGATCCTCTTTAGGTGCATAAAGTTGCAATATCCACCACGGTTGCAGCTATTCTCTTCATACTGTCTGCAGGTTGCTTCACGAAAATCAGTTACAGGAGAGAAATCAACAATGATGGGCCTCCCTGCAGTTACAAGCAGAAGTTGGGGAAGTCGTTCATATATTCAAGTATCTAAACAAGTAATATAAGTACATAACCAAGAGATAGCTGTCTGTTAACAAGCCTGCCCATTAACCATAATACTAGCAGACTGATTCAAGTTACTGGTTCGCTAGACCGTATATTTGGGTGAAAAAATATGTACAAATAATCTATTCAAAACGCAGTAAGAAAAGCGAATTGTGATTGAAAACCCATAAATAAATACTGGTTCCGCCTCAGGGTACTAAGCCGTTTTACCATTTTAAACTATCCCACTTTATGCTCTAATATACTTTTACAAGGAAAGGGTTAGTGCAATGAAAATGTTACCAGCATAAAATCTTCCGGTAAGATTTTTAAGAGCATTTGCAGCCTGTTCCTCCTCTTTAAACTGAACATAAACGTTGCCAACCTGCATGCACACATTGAACATAAATAAGATGCCAACCAATAATCTAAATCAGCTCCAGAAAAAGCGCAGATGGCTTACCATGTGATCCGCCAGATTGTCACAAATGTTCAAGCTCTCAATTTCTCCATACTTGTTCAGTTCTTCAAATAGGTCTTCATAAAAATCCTGCAACACCACCAAAATAAGTAATATTCCATCAAAACATCCACCTAAAAAAACTATCTGAGAAATATAATATGATAAAATGAAGCATGAAGAAGTTTGCAAGTATCTTTGTTAAACTTAACAACTGTAGCAATTGGCAAGTATCATGAAGCATGAGAAGACTCCATCTGCAGATAAAGCTACAAATAGAATCACGTATTGAACATCTCAAAGTAAGAATACCACTTACATAATATCTTAAAAACAAAAATCTTGTTGCCGATTAAAAAACAAAAGCTTTTAGCTTACATGTTTTTGTTCTACAATTCTTGAATAGCAAATTTTAATGCTCCCTGTGCGACATGGTAACCAAAAGTATGACTAGAATCGGGATGAATATCCTTAAAAAAGAGGACATCATGTGTAATTCCAATCCTGAAACCATCTGTATTTCAATCAAATATCCTCACTCCAAAACTAGTTGTGATCAGAATGAATCCTCTGCATCCATCCTGCATTACTCAAGCACTGGGACAACTCTCCTTACATAGGACAACTATCCTTAAATAGGACATTATGTAACTCAAATCCCCAAAAACATCTATATATTAACAACTAATCCTCAATCTGAACAAGTTGAGGTTGACTATAAAGATCCGTTGGGTCCGTTCTGTTTTATCCAGACCTATTTCATTCCAATACTAAAAATATATTTTATAGTACACTTATGTTTTTCTCTATTCAAACCCAATTCACTAAAACATAAGATAACTAAATGAAATCCAAAACAATTAGCGAGGGTAAATCATCAATAATCATTTAATAAATCAACCACGCCTCAATTCCTAACTAATTAATCATATAAATCCTCTGTATGGTTCCTGGTAACCCGTTTCAATAAATCATAAAATAACTCGATGTTATCCAAAAAGGGATTATCATTAAACAAATCAGAAAAAATGCATCATTTAATTTACCAACTGTTACTCATTCCCGAACTAGTTGAGATCGACCCTAAATAGTTTATACTCGTCCCTCTATTTGGGAACAGCATCTCTACCTAATGTAGGGGTAAGGTATGTACGCTGTGTTATACTGGGTATGTTGTTGTTGCCTCTATTTGGGCACATTTTGCTAAAGCATAAAATAACTCAATAAAATCCACAAACGAGCAGTCAAATTGCCATTTTTAAAAAAAACATCAATAAATATCAAGTGATCAAGTTAGCCTCCATTTCACTAAACCACAAAATAACTCAAAATCCAAACAAGCTGAAACTTGATAAAAAAATTATTAATTTGAGCAAATTTTACTAAAGCATAAAATAACTCAATAAAATCCACAAACGAGCAGACAATTTGCTAGCCTTTCAAACATTAAGATCACTAAATATCAACTGATCGACTAAGCCTCCATTTCACTAGACCACAAAATAACTCAAAATAAAAAACAAGCAGAAAGTTGATAATTTTGATTAATTTGATCAAATTCTACTGAAGCATAAAATAACTCAATAAAATCCACAAACTAGCAGACAATTTGCTAGCTTTAGAAAACATTAACATCACTAAATAGAAAGGCACGATGACATAGGTTCAAGCCATGAAACAGTCTCTTCCAGAAATGCACGGTAAGGCCCTCCCCACACTCCGCGCATAGCGGAAGCTTTAATACACCGAATCAATTGATCGACTACGCCTCCATTTCACTAAACCACAAATAACTCAAAAATCCCAAAAAAAAAAAAAAAAAGTTGATAATTTTGATTTATTTATTTTTTACCTCAAAATGTTCCTGCATTTTGCGAGGTTCAATAGGCTGACCATGTACATCGACAACAGGGGCAATCATATCTGGCCTTTGGTACATATTAGAAAGGAGAAGCGTTGGGCTAATACTGGGTTTAGTATGAAGCCTAGAACAACGATCACCATGTCTACAAGCACCAATTTTGAAGTAAAATGGACAATTCACTCTGTCTTTCTCTGTACCAAAAATCGATGCCAAGTGCTCCGCCATTGCAGTTCAGTTTTTTTTTTTTTTTTCAGATTTTTCTTCAAATTTTTTGTGGTGATTTCTCTTGCTCTAGCGTTTTTTGGGTATGAAAATGGAAGAATCTAGATGGAGGAAGGAGAATTTATATTGATGATGAAGAAACTTTTGATATAAGCTCCTTCTGGATAGTTCTAAAAGTGTTGAGTTGTTTTTATTTTATTTTTGGATCAGCGTTTAGCCATAAAAATCAAAAATATATTCACTTTATTTAAAAATTTTGAAGTTGAAGTTGTGTTTGTATTTGAAGTTAATATTTAGAATTTAATTATATTTTTAAAAAAAAATTTAAAAAAATTGAACATGCAATATAATTTAAATTGGGTTATTTTATGGAAAAAATAAATTAAAAGGTGAAAAAAGTAAAACCAAATAAAGTGAAAATATCTCAAGAGGTGTTTTTTAAAATATCAAATACAACTTTAAGTAGTATTTGATATTTTTATGGCTAAACAAGAATTATGAAATAAAGTGAATAATATTTATGATCAAACGGGTCCTAAATTCTGTTTTAATTGAACTCATTAATTTTAATAAAGTGTTTCAATTAAATATTTTTAATTTAAATTTTAAAAGAGAAAAATTACATATATTTTCATTTGTATATTGTATAGTTAAATTAATCATATAAAATATATCATATTTTTAGTTATATGTATTTGTATCAATAAAATATAACACCTCATGCATTTTTTACTTGAATTTGATATGTATAATTAAAGGAAATGATGTATTTTATTTGATTAACTTAATTATTTAACAGACAAATGAAAATATGCATAAATTTTTTTCAAGATTTGAATCGGACATGCCTAATTGAAACTATTTATTAGGAGTTAAGATATTCCATTGGAACAAAACTTAGTTCGAGTGTTTAAATAGAAAATTCTAACAAATTAATGAGATTAATTATGTATTAAGTAATTATTTTTTGATCAAGTTATTTTTATTATTTAGTGTCCGTTTTGGCCACAGATAATATTTACTTTTACAATTTTGATCAATTGTTTGGACTTTGGACATAGATTATTATAAAAAAAATTCAATTTCAGAATTTGAAATTTGAAAAACTCCCAAAAAAAATGTTTCTGCTCAAAATCACTTAAAAAAATTAAAAATAATTTTAATTTGTATTCAGTTTCAAACGTAATTCTAGTTTTTAAATACCATTTTCAACTTGAAAATAAAAATTACTTTTTAAAAAAAAAATCACAATTTTTATATTCAAACGTCCACTTAATCCATTTAAAAAATAAAATAATAGTAATAATAATAATAATAATAATAATAATAATAATAATAATAATAATAATAATAATAATAATAATAATAATAATAATAATAATAATAATTTAAGATGATTTCAAAGATCTCTATTTAGGTTTGGCTTCATAATATCCATTATT
Organism: Jaltomata sinuosa; assembly: GCA_003996215.1. Lineage (NCBI taxonomy): Eukaryota > Viridiplantae > Streptophyta > Magnoliopsida > Solanales > Solanaceae > Jaltomata > Jaltomata sinuosa. The sequence continues at coordinate 493,738 of QJPP01000282.1, read as the reverse complement.
CCTGTAATTTTATGATATTATATCTATCTCTTTTATTTTGATTTACTTATAATAATTTTTTAATATATTTATTATTAATAATAATATACTCATTAATTTCACAAGTAAAATTTAAAGAGAGCGATGTGTATGCAGTCTTACTCCTATCTTGTGAAGGCAGAAAAATTATTTTAAAAAAATTAAACATGTTTATTATTAATATAAAAAAGTTATGATTGCAGTAATTTATTTTTACCAAGTTTGTCTTTTGTTAAATTAAATTGATAAGCATCTTTATGAGAATCTCCTTTAAAATAGAAAGGGCAAAAAGAAAGTATTTTTTTACCAAAAAGAAAAGATAAAACATATTAGACAACACTAAGATATGGCTATCAACATTATCAAATCTGTTTCAATTATACAATTTAATTGTACTGTGGTCATTTTTAATTTGTTTTCTAAGATATCTTTACTTGAAAATCAACAAGCTTAATATGTTGTGATATTATTTGATTTAAACCAAATTCGTATGATTTTTTTTAAAAAGTCTCTCACTGTTAAGAATATTCAACACCTTATAAGTAGCTTTTTTTCCCCCTCTTTAACTATCGATGTGAGATTTTATTCGCACACCAATAATTTCCTCCTCGAATTATTGTTGAGCCTTTCTGAACCGTTTTAATCCACATCGTCAAATTTAATATGTTTATGTATCAATCACATCGTCAGAGTATTTAAGGTATTAAATCCTAAAGGCTGCATCTTCAAAGCTACGAGTAAATATCGTAAACTGGCCCATAGAGGGGCAAATGCACTAAGCAGGGTCCCAAATCACACTTTGCTATCTTTATACTCGTTTCCCAAAATTATTAGCTCTGGTACTAATTGTGAGGCTAAAACGATTCAAAAATACTTTTAATATGATGTGATATTGTCCGTTTTAAATCAAATCATATGATTTCCCCTAAAATATCTCTCATCATTAAGAGTATCCAACATATTATAAGTAGCTTATTTTATTTTTAGCACTAATATAAAACTTTGTTCGCACACTGAACAATAATTTCACTAGTTCATCAATTGATTTGAAATCTCCTCGTAGAGTAACAAAGAATTGTGATGGAGTGGTAAGTACACATTTATCCTTACCAGAGATCTCGAGTTTGAATCTCTTTGAATACGGAGTCACCTTTGTTAGGGAGCACTTTACTCCCAATACGAGACTTCGTGATGCAAATCCAAATCTAATCAAGTTCCAATTCTATTACAGGACAACGCCAAATCTAAGCAAGTTCCAATTCTGTTACAGGACAACGAATGAAAAAAAAAAAAGCTCCTCATAAAATACACGAGATTTATACTTCTTTTTGGTGTTCAAATATGCAATCGAAAGATGGTGATGTTTGAGTCAACCACATGTAATTATCATGCATGTTATTTGCTATTTTTACAAATATCACATAGTTTTTTCACAAAATTTAGATTGACGAAAAAAAACATACCATTGCTCTCAGTCCAACTTTTTCGACAGAATTATCTTATTGTTTGTACTAAATCAAGTTAATTTAATTTTAAAAAGCTCACCAATTTTGAAATATATGTCAATTCATTTTAATTGGATGTTTAGATTTATACAAAAGATAATAACATATTGTAGACATTAAAAAGGAAAAAATTAATAGACAAATTATTCAGTAGGTCAAAATTCCTTAATCAAAATTATTTAACTATTATTTATTACAAAATAAATGGCCCTTTAACCTTCTTTAATGCGAGCAAAATGCACTTTCACTTTTACTTAACTCTTCTTCTTCCTATTGACAAGTATATATAGTCATAAAAGTAATATTAAAAGTTACTCATCAATAATGAATTTGTCATTCACCATGATTTACTTGGGTCGACGTCACTAAAATCTAAACGGACAAACATTAACTTGCTCAACAATTAATAACCATTAAATAGATATGTGGCCATGTACTTATCAATGAACAATGGCTCCATGCTTATCCGATTCTTTGAAGTTCCTTCATTCTTTTTCTTCCTTAATTCTTCCATGTTCAGTCAATAATGACTTCTTCTTCATCATCCATCCTTCCTTCTTTCTTCGTTGCTTTCCTTCTTCCTTCCTTCTTCTTTTTCATGTTCAGCTATTAAAGCTTTTTCAGAACTCGATTTTAAATTTGACGTGCTGCAAATGTGAATCATTTGGAGTGAATAATATATCAAACGACTCAAAACATCAAGAGAAGCTCATATCTAAAATTTGAAATTGTTTAGAGGAGATTTTGAATTGATCGAAATTAAAAGACTCCATTAGCCATTAAAACTTCTTCAAAGCTCGATTTTAAAATTTAGTGTGCCATAAACGTGAATCATTTCGAGTGAATAATGTATCAAAAGACACTGAACATCGAGAAAAGCTCATATTAGAGGAGATTTGAGTTGGTCGGGATTGAAAAAAATATGTATATGAAACTATTGTATAAACAATATATATGAATATATATACATCTTTGTTACATAGTTATAAATCATATATATACGGTTATATATTATTTTCAACATCGATACATTACATATACATGTGACCATTTTGTTGAAATTTTTTTTGTCACTAGTACAATTATGTAAGAAGCCCCATTAAAAATTCACTCGATTGGCCTTTACAAGACAAACTCAGTGTCTGTTAGGACCGTTAGAATTTCGTCGAGTCTACTCTATTCTAAACTCTAGCTCACGCTTATATAAATGAGTACATATTCTCTTAATGACAAGACATTCCCAAAAACCCACAAAGTCATTAATTATTCACAAAGAAATTAAGGCATTAAATATTATCTTTATCGCAGTCAAAATGGTAAAAGGACGTTCCTCAAAGTGTTGCCCCATGTGCTTGGCAATCAAATACATCATGAGGAGGTCTACAATATCCGATGTTTGAAAAATACGTTCCTAACCACCCTCAAATTACGGAGTCGCAATCTTGATGTATAAAATCACTTTCTAAAAAAATTTATTTGTGATTGCAGTATATTTTTGTATTTGGGAAAATTTATTACAAATACAGGATTAAGTGTTTCCATAATTAGGCTCACTTTTAAAAATTAGCACTATTATGGATCAAAAACTCAAAATATTTTTATTTTGACTAATTTTATAAAATCTGTGATCTTTATATTCTTTTACGTATTATCTAAATTTGTAAATGTTTTTTTTTATCACAGTATGAAATGTCTTAGTCTTTTAAAAAAAATTTAAATAAGTAGATCTGACGAAATAGTTTTTAAAATAACAAAACTAAAAGTGCTTAGTAGTATATTTATATAATTTCGTTGCTTTAAACACAGAGGTGGTTTGCCCGAGTGGTTAAGGGGGAAGACTTAAGATCTTCTGCACATAAGTGCGCGTGGGTTCGAACCCCACAGCCACCATTTTTTCGTTCTTTTTTCCCTCACGTTATATTATTAAGTAGAAAACTTTTAAAAAATAATGTAGTGAACAAAATTTTGTCATTGATATCAAAATTCAAAATAAACAATAAGATAAAGGAAAAAATGAACTACATTATATAGGCGATGGAATAAAACTGAGTCTTCTATCAAGAGACTAAAAACATGATAGTTATATCACTAAATCATCAAACAATAACTTCTTTCATATCAGCTTCGACTTCTCTCTAGAAACACTTATTTTCTCTCAAAACTTGGCCAAATACCTCACTTTCTTAGAATAAGCATTTTTTAGAAAAAAAAAAAAAATAAGCACTTTTGAGAAAAAATCGATTGAAGTCTTACACAACAAATCGACTGAAGTCTTACACAACACTTATGTGCAATCATTTTTGCTTAAACTACATTCTCCGCATAATTGAATGAATTTTTATTTTGCTACGTTTTTCACAGATAAGAGTCTTCGCAAAATCAAAATTTTAATATTTTTTAAAACTCATTTTGTTATCTTGCTATATAGCTAAGAATAAATATTTTGTGATATATGCCCTACTAATCATGTTAGACTGGCATAGCATATTTTTTACTATGTTGTTGACACACTTAATCATAGGTTCTTTACTACTCTACTCCTGGTTACGAAATTATTTAGTCGAACTAGAAAATTATAAAGAAAGGAAGGCTAAGGTTACGAAGTTAGGTCACAGACGATATCTTTCCATGGTCTTTCACCTTTAAAAGCGTCCTTCCTTTTCAATACCCGGACATCCATCATTTTATTATTAATTAAGTGATGAATTGATTACAATCTCAGTTAAAAAGAATTACTTAAGCATTATTAATTGGATTATTAGAAGTGTTGTTACATCTCTTTCATAGGTCAAGAAATGTATTCCTCTCCTATCAATTTTTAACTTTTCATTCTAGTTTTTTTAATGGAAAGAATAAATCATATTCTAACATATTGTTACATCTCATCCGTACGATAATTGTTCTTTGCTGAGTTACAAAAAACACATAAAAAAAATAAAGAGTTGATTTCTCACACGGTTAATTAACTAACTGTAATTATCTTAAAAAGTTACTTTTTTTATTTCGTAGTAAAAAAAAAGTCATTCAATTAATGATAATTATATTATAAAGTTATTTTTCTTTATTTTGTAATAGAAAAGTCATCAATCTTTTATCATTTCACCTATAAAGTCACTCAATCAATTCATGTGATATTTCTAATAGGTATTGGTGACCGTAGAAATTTTTTAAATCAAACTTTTAAAAAATAAAAAAGCTATCTATTTTAATCAACTATTAAATTGATCAGTTATTGGTCTGATTTGTTTAAATTAAATAGGTCAAATATATAGTGCAGACGATCCTTTTGTTATTTGATATAGCGTAGAGTGACTTTTCTGCTATAAAATAAAAGATAATTTTTTTTTAAATAACTATTAATAATTGAGTGACCATTTGAGAAATAAATCTTAAAGTTACTCCATTAAATAAAGTTTAAGGGATTGAAAAGTAAGTTACATTAATTTGAATAGTAAAAGGAGCATTAAAGAGGATATTTATCAAAATGTAACGGCGTTTATTCATAAATGAGGCTATTTTTCAAACAATAAAAGTGTGAAAAATTTATACTAGGGTGGAAAAGGCAAACATAAATATCCTAGATATGAAGAAGACATCTTTGAAATTGATTTTTACCATGATACTTTTTATCGTTACAATAGGTTTGGAACACACTCTCTCTCTCTCTCTCTCCCTCCTTGTATATCATGACACAAAATGACCTTATAAGCTAGTCAAACTGTCTTATAAGTAATGTTGAATTTAATTACGTGTTTGATTAACATAAAGTACTTATAAGTCAACTGCTTATAAGTAAAACTCAGTCAAAAATTATAAATTAATCACCTTAAACTTATAATTATTTTTTTTAGCTTATAAGTTGATTAAACTAATTTATAAGTAATTTTTGGCTTATTTATGTATTTGGTAAACACACAAAGTGTTTATAAATCAAGAGTTTGTAAGCCAAAATCAGCCAAAAATTATAAATTGGTCACCTCCAGCTTATAATTTTTCAGCTTATAAACATATTAAGTTTGACTAAATTTTTTACTATTTTAGCCTTGATATTTTTTTTAATTCTCAAAATATTTTTTATGAAACAAAATATCAAACTTCCTCTCCATTCCATATCCGTCATTCATCCTTCTTCATATGCAAATACTTTTAAATTTATAATTTTTTGTTGAAAAGAAAAATAAAAATATTTTAGTCATTATATTAAAAAAATAACTTATCAACACTTTTTTTGTCAAACATATCAAATGCTTATTATCAATTTAAACACTTTTATCTAATTTATAATTGTTTATTTATCAACACTAAAAGTGCTTATGATCAACACATAATATTTATTTATCAATAGCCAATTCAAATTACTCTGACAATATTTTTTTGTAGATCTTTTATGTTTCAAAGTGGGAGCTATATGGTGCTACGATGAAGGAGATTGTGATTATTATAGTGCTATGTATCATTGCAAAGCTTATTGTAATGCAGGAGTGGTTTGTGAATGTTTTGTCAATAATGAAGATCTTGGTATTACAAATACAGATGACAATTCAAATTTATCCCCTTTTTAATTTTTATCTTTTAATTCTCCTTATTTTTCTAAATAGGGAACTAATTATATTCTATCTTTAAATTTATGAATTTTGTATGCAAGAAATACAAAATATTTACGAATTCTTATGATTAACTATTTTTCATTCATATAAATCATTCTTCTCCAACACCTTCTTTCAACAATTTTTCATATTAAATAGGTAATTTATTTACGAATTTAGAGAAAGGGCATGAATATCAATGAGGCGAGGGACATTCGATTTATGACTTTGGGGAGAAATAGGGTTTGGGTTATACTTTGGAAGGATTGGAATAGGACCAAAAAAAAGAAGAAGGCTATGAATTGCAGAGAAGAAAAATCAAAATTAGAAAATTAAAAATTCAAGAGTTGATCAAAGTCAATATTCGAAAGAGATAAACAAAAAAAAGAAAAGAGAAAAGGCAAAAAAGAAATGGAAAAAGCAAAGCAAGTACATAGATGCGCTCGAATTTCATACCAAATTAAATAATTTAACATTGATAGTTAATAATTAAGACACCAATACATTTTAACCAAGTATAAGTTGAGCGCTTCAATAAATTTGATGGTATAAAATCAGACTTTAAAAAGAGGCCTGAATTATTTTTGAAAAACCTTTATATATAATGTTATTTGAATTCTAATTTTCTAGATTTTTTAGAGAGTAGTAAATTCTATTTTCCCTCAACCTTTGGGGCATAAAAATAGTAACTCCCTCGCTTTTTAAATGGTAAAGAAATCCTTTAGATTCAAAAGTCAACCAAAAACAAAATTAAAAAAAATTAGAATTTACAAAATATCAATGCAATTCATTACTTGGAGGGAAAACTTTAAGGATTAATTACAACAATATGATTATAACTTTTTAATTCAAAGAGAAAAAAATTGATTAAACTAATAACATAAATCAAGATAATTCTAAGAGAAAATTAAGCAATCCCTCTTTATCTAAGATAATTCTCTTTTTACTTCATTTTCTAATACTAGTACTATTTTAAAATATAACAATTACTTATTAGGTATGCTATCAAAAAAAAATTCCCCACAATTTAGTCATGTCGATAGAAATTTCATACAATTTTGCTTAATAGGCATGTGCAATTAGGGGTGTACAAAATCGAACCGTAAATCGAATCAAATCGCAAAAAAAAAAAAACGATTAGTGGTTTGGTTTGACTTGGTTTGGTGTTGAAAAAAAAACCCCGACTATAATTAGTTTGGTTTGGTTTTAACTAAAAAAAGTCAAACCGAATCGAACCAACCCGATATTATATATATACTATTTTTAAAAATATTTTATACATAAAAATATTTATTGTGATGTAATTTATAAATATTTCTTCAACTTTTTCATAGTTTTTATCTTTCAATATGTTATTTCAAGTTTAAACTTAAAATTTTAAACGGTTCAATAAGTCTTTTTACAACCTATAGATATTAGTAACTCAAATAAAACCCAAATCAATACGAGTATTAACAAAAGATTATTCAATTCAACACTAGGAATGACAATCATGTTAGATGTTTATTCTTTAATTTTACATAAATGCATAAACTAATTTATTTTTCTGTTTAATATTTAGTCATGTAGTTAATACTTATTAGACTTATTTTAGCATGACTTAATACTTTTAAATTATGATTATTTTTATTATGACTTATTAATATGCAATATTTATTCCATGCGATTTCATTATTTTTTTGGTTGAATATTTTATTGTCATCACTCACTTCATAAATTTCAAATAAAGTGAATATATTTTGTGTTATTTTTTAAGAAATACCTTAGATAGATGTATTTTGCTCGGACTAAAGAAATATTTAAAGCACAAGTTAATTATATATTTGTATGAAGACGTTATCGGAAAAAACCCGAAAAATCTGAGGAAACCAAAAACCCCCCAAAAAAATCCGAGGTTGAAAAATCCGACTTTTCTTGGTTTGGTTTGGTTTATAAATTTAATACCCGACACTAATGATTTGGTTTGGTATTTAAAAAATTTGAACCAACCTGGTCCATGTACACCCCTATGTGCAATCATTTTCATTTTGCTACGTTTGATTATACTTATTTTAAGTTGAGGGTCTATTAAAAATAATTTTTCCACCTCTTAAAAATAGGATTAAAGTTTGCGTACATTTTACTCTCTCAGACTCCACTTATGAGAATACACTAAAATATTATTGCTGCAAAATCAAATTTAAATATTTTTTAAATTTCACCACAAGAATTTTTTTATCTTGCTATATAGCTAAAAAAACAATATTTTGTGATATACGCACTACTAATCATGTTAGGTTGGCATATTCTGTTATTAATTGAGTAATGAATTGATTACAAACTCAACTGTATGAAATTAAGAAAAACAAAAAACAAGATTATAAATCTAACTTTAGTTGTTTGGGCAGTTGTAGAGAAAATGTTTTACCCTTATTTAAAATTTTCTTACTTGTTATATGAAATAAAAAATTATTTAAGCATTATTAATTGAATTGTTAGAAGTGTTGTTACATCTCTTTCCTAGGTCAAGAAATGTATTTCTCTCCTATCAATTTTTAACTCTTTATTCTAGTTGTTTTAATGTAAAGAATAAATCATATTTTAACCTATGGTTGCATCTCATCCGTACGATAATTGTTCTTTACTGAGTTACAAAAAAAAATAAAAAAATAAAGAGTTGATTTTTCACCTGGTCAATTAACTAATCGTAATTATCTCAAAAAATTATTATTTTAATTTTGTAATAAAAAAGTCATTCAATTAATGATAATTATTTCGTAATGTCATTTTTCTTTGTATTGTAATAGAAAAGTCATCAATCTATTGTCATTTCACCGTTAAAGTCACTCAACCAATTCATGTGATATTTCTGATAGGTATTGGTGATGTAGAAATTTTTTAAATCAAACTTTTAAAAAATAAAAAAGTTATGTATTTTAATTAACTGTTAAATTGATCCGTTCAATTGGTCTGATCCGTTTAAATTAAATAGGTCGAATATATAGTGTAGACAATCCTTTTTTGTTTGATATAGTGTAGAGTGACTTTCTGCTATAAAACAAAGAAAATTATTTTTTTTTAAATAACTATCAATAATTGAGTGATCATTTGAGAAATAAATCTTAAAGTTACTCCATTAAATGAAGTCTAAGGAATTGAAAAGTAAGTTACATTAATTTGAATAGTAAAAGGAGCATTAAAGAGGATATTTATCAAAATGTAACGGTGATTTTTCATAAATAAGACTATTTTTGAAACAATAAAAGTGTGTAAAAATTTATACTAAGGTGAAAAAGGCAAACATAAACATTCTAGATATGAAGAAGACGTCTTTGAAATTGATTTCTACCATTGCACTTTTTATCGTTACAATAGATTTGCAACTCTCTCTCTCTTCTTGTATATCATGACAAAAAATGACGATGTTTGGTAAGTTTATAAGCGAGTCAAGCTATCTTATAAGTAATGTTTGGTCTAATTACATGTTTGATCAACATAAAGTACTTATAAGTCAACTGCTTATAAGCAAAACTCAGTCAAAAATTATAAATTGGTCACCTTCAACTTATGATTTTTTAGCTTAAAGATGATTAAACTGATTTATAAATAATTTTTGGCTTATCTATATGTTTGGTAAACACACAAAGCGTTTATAAGTGATTGAGGTCTAGCATTGCTAACTTCTCATCTTACAATTTCTTTATCTAAATGATATTTCGATTTTACTATGTAGATCGATCTGTTTCGCTTTAAGAAGGTATTCTCGCATCATTTTCTTGAAAAGATATTATATCACCGTGGAAGAGTTTAAAATGAGTAAGGTTAACCATTCCATTATTCACACAAACCCTTCGATGACGAATAGTTTCATAAAAATGGAATAGCTTCATAAAAATGGAGACGAACCGGGATAACGTCCAATCTTGTTTCTGGATTGAGTAGAAAAGGGATATATGAATCTCACACCGAAGAAGCCGTGGCTACCATTGTTGAAGTCCAGCATCAAGAACAACCTCAAGCAGCCAATCGAGGGAATCGAGAAACGGAATGGTCCAATTAAAGAAGTTCACAAGAAAGGGAGCAAATCTCATCTTGTGTCTAGAAGCAGACACATCAAATGGAATAGCTGAAGGAAGACACAATACAGCAAATTGGAAAAATCATATATGGTAAAAGCAAGTACTTGGAAGATAATATTCTCTTAACATAGACATTGAAGAAAAAGGATTATACTAGTAATACATTAGGAAAATCTTAGTGGAATGATACAACATACTTCATACCGAAGAATGATAATATAATAACAGAATCCTATGAGCAGACTGCAGGCTTCCTTTGACTAATGTGTCGAAAACTGTTGTAGCTCAAGGCTCTAATGACATTACACCAACATATGACACAATTTCCTAGTGGATCTGCTATGTCACAATATAGAAACCATGATGCTTATGACTGAATACAAAAAGAATAACGTGGATGAAGTCGAACCGAGTAGACGAAGATTCTTCAAAAGAATATGAAAGCCTGCCAACATGAAGCACTCAGTAAAGCTCTACTCTTGACTTCATTCAATTTGCAGTTGCCTTTGACATTGCCTGCTTGACAGCCTCAGCATATGTCCTATGTTGGTATGTGAGAGTGGATTCAAGCAAGTCCCATAGGGATGTCTTTGGGTTCCAACCTGGTCATCAGTCAATACAACAGTCAAATTATTTTCGGCTTTCAGGAGCTGTCATTTCTCAATAGATAAGGAAGCAAATTATTACCAAGCTGTCTGTTAATTATGGTCATGTCTGGAATTCGCTTGTCACTGTCATCATACCCCTCGCCGTAAAATTCTTTAGAACTTACATCAACGGTGGGTGTTTCAAGAGGAGATCCTCCACTCACCTTTGAGTACACCTGTTTTAACGCAAGAGAAGGAGCTGAGCATGCAGAACATATACCGTGTGAAATATAGAACTGAAGCAATACCCATGGCCAGAGAGGAGGGAGGAAAATGACAAAGTGGTCATTCAATTACCTGAGTCATCATTTCAGCTAGCTGCCTGACAGTAACTTCATTATTAGGATTGCCCACGTTAAAGATATGACCATTGGCCCGTGCAGGATTTTCCTGAGAGAAAATCGCATGAATCACAATAGAACATACTAGATTTTAAGAACAAGAATAGATGGTTGAATAGGTCAAACTCACAATCATTAGGAGAACAGCTTCAATAGCATCCTTGATATATATGAAGGTTCTCTGTGAGTGTCCACCGTCCACTAGTTTTAATGGTTCATGTCTTAATAGGTTCTACAAAAGAAATAATGAGATGATGAAATTAACACACATACTCTAGTAAACATCAGATGACTTCGAACTCAACCCAAGAAACAAAACAAAAAATATACGTACATTACTAAAGCAAGCCAACACTCTTGGAACACCTTCACTAGGACCATCAATCCCAGGTATAAAATCCATCCTGGGACCAATCCAATTGAAGGGCCTAACGATGGTGAATTCTAAGCCATTCTCAGCACCCTCAGCTGTGAAACATAATAAGTGAGAAATATATGATAAGAGATTCAACTTTAGAACAGCCAGATGAAGGTACAGTTTCACATACCATAGATCAATCTCTCAATCAATTGTTTTGCACAGGCATAGGACCACCTTTGCTTCTCAATAGGTCCAAAAATGCAAGGAGATGCATCTTCCGAAAGAACATAATAAGCAGGATCCTAGAAATAATCAGGTAAGGATCAGAACATCTCCACAAAAGTGAACAGTATCAGATAGCATTATATGGTTAAAGATGCCACACCAACAGCTAAACATACAGTCCACTACTCGAGCTCGTGTTAAATCCTCTTTTCACATTGCTAATTAAGACAAGTTAAACAGTAAATCAAGCAACTTCAAAGAACATAGCCTTGAAGTAATTAACCCTGTACTTCTGGCATATGGCATCAATATACACTCGCCAATTACCAACCATTGTTATTATGGCATCAATTCATACATACACTCGCCAATTACCAACCATTGTTATTATGTAAGATAATTTTACTACTATGGAAAATTCCCTATTGCCAATTACTAACTTCTATGGTACATGGGTCTGAGTGGGAAGATGATTCTAGGTTTACAAGCGCACAAGTTTCAAACTTGAAAATTTTCTTGAGTTCTTACCAAGCAATTCAGAGAAAGGAGATTGTTGGTAGGTTGGGAAAAGGTCGCACGAAAGTCCCAGAAGGTGAAGTAGAATATTGAACCAAAAAGGTACAGAATATAACTTTGAACAATGTCACTCAGAACAATAAACCAATAGAATAAGAGATATTAAATATACACATTGTACCGTAAAGGATAGGTAAACTTAGTGCTAGCAACTGCACTTATCCTGGAGCCTAATTGTAGTTGTACAAAGGTCAAATTTTGTCATACGATTACCATTATATTCAATGAGACAGATATCACTGATGATGATAATCATTTTACATAGAAGGAAAACCTGGTGGGAGTTGCCAATGTTCCCCACATGTACAGACCCGGAATCTTACCATAAGTGTGCCAAAGACACTTGTCCATATTCAGTTATTTGACTACATCAAAAACAACACTAGCACTCCTTCTGAAACAGTTTTCTCTAACTTAAAAGTACATTCATTCTCTAGAACTGCAGAGTATGTCAGCTAGCTATTCAGATTTCAGAAACTATTCTTCTTTTGATAAAAGTGGTGTCCGGACCAATGGCACACCTTGACTAATTCATGAGATACCTGCTACTCTTACCAACATTGGTACCATTTCCAGTGTTACTATTTACCTACTTAATTCCTTAATGCCTCCTAAACCTACATACACCAATTTCGTGCAGTCCCAGTAGACATGAACAATACACTGAATAAGGCTTGAAATTCATGTTTCGTTGACATTCAATAACCAAGACTCATTACCACATAATAGGGTGCTTTGCGGGATAACATTTGCCACCAAGATGGGGTGAGTTTGAACATAAATTATTATACTCATGCAAGAGAATAAGAGAGGCCAAAAATGGATTGACAGGTTGAGAATACATTTGGATTTCCACAGGTTGTCACAATCAATGAGACCTAACACACCAGGAAAGCATTAAAGAAAACTACGGGAAAGAGAAAAATAACTCCGTCGCAAATATCATTTTGATTAAAAAACTTCATTACAAATCTTTTCTAATAATATATAAGGAATGTTCGATTGACTAACATTTAAATATCATTTACTAGGTTGCTTAAAGATTATCTAGTGCAGGGCTACGTGTGAGATTTAGAAACTCCCTAGTTTTAGAGAATCCTAAATTGTCCTAAAAAGACGAATTGATAATTATCAGAATACAACAGGCCTAAATGGCCCATAATAGACATAGAGATTCCACACAGTTGACTTCCCCAATTCAATTATTGTTATATCTACTATCATTTTACACTAAAATACATTACCATGCGCTCGTACCATATTACCACTGCTTTTTTTCTTTTTGTGGTGAGAGAAGAGGACTTATATCACAATTAGAGGATAGTTCAAGAACTTCCATGATATGAAACATGACACATAAAGAAAAGAACATATCAATATTTTGCGTAAGTTCAGCATTTAACAAGAGTAATAACATGAAGAAGGTGAACTCTTACCTGCCGTAAAGGGCTGTCTTCGGGTAAAAAGGCACCTACAGTTTTCCCATAAACTTCACAAGTGGAAAAGTGAATGAGACGCTTTCCATTTTCTGAGCAGTACTTAACCTGAAATATTAATTAACATCAACTTCACACCTCAACAGCTCAACTACCAACATAAAAGGTCAAATTTTTCAGACATCCCACCAGCACCACAATTGTGCTTTATGAGGTACAACTAGAAATCTCTGTTTAAACCACATCTAGATTTCCATAACTAAGAGAACTGAGAAATCCTATATGCATACCACTGGTAGAGCATCAATGAAGTTGCTGTAGATTGTGTCAAGTGGGCGCGTATTATAATCAGCTGGAGTGCAGATCGCAGCAAGATTCACAGTCTACATCAAAAGAAAAACAAATATTAGCAATAGTCAAGGTCTTCCTTCCTACAGCGTTCTTGAGAAAGGCGTCCCAAAGCATGCAGAGGATTAAACTAGTCCATAATTACAAGGAAGCTTAACTTAATTTCGGAAATTCTCTCTAGAATCATGACCAAGAATCAAGTTCAGATCATAAGAGATCTCAAATTCACATATAGATCCCAAAAGAATTGCTAGTTCCAATATTCAGAAACTAAAGTATAATATTTACCAGAATATCAAGCTCGTCTTGAAAAGAGCTACAACTAACAGAAAATTATTATAGACAAACCTAAGAAACAGCAAGCTAAGAGAAGAAAAATAAACTTCTATTAAAAAGGGAAGCCCAATGCATTAAAGCTTCCGCTATGCACAGGTCTGGGGAAGGGCCGGACCACAAGGATCTATCATATGCAGCCTTAACGGCTTGAATCCATGACCTTCTGATCACATGGAGGCAATTTTACCAGTTACGTCGAGGCTCCCCTTCAAAAAGAAACTTCTACTAAGTGAAGCATTTTGCGGGAAAAGAAAAAACTAAACTAATATCCAAACTAATACAAACCACTCAAAGATCTACAGATAAAATGCACCAAATCTGTGTTGCTCGGACTCTTCAAAAATGTTACCGGGTGCGTGTCGGATCCTTCAAAAGTAGTGCATTTTTGGAGGATCCGACACGGGTGCGGCAACATTTTTTGGAGAGTCCGAGCAACTTAGCACCAAATGAAGTGATGAAGAACTTAAAGATGCATAAATGGTAGAGTGACCTATGAAAAATTCCGAGCTAATCAATGAAGAAGGAAAATAGTTTTGTAGCTTCGATATCAGATCCTTGAAATTCAGCTCTTTATGCTTAGATTCTTGAAATTTTCCATAAAAAAAGAACCAAATAAGAAATGCACCAATTAAAAATATGAACCAAAGCAACATTGATACTTCAAAATTCACGAAATCTTAGTAGCTCAGTTAGTTGACTAACTAAACTTTCACTTTGTTGTTGACGGTTCCATTTACTTTTTTGGCAACTCTTTAATTTCAACTTTTCACATGTTTAAGACCACAAGATTCAAAAATCTTCTTTACTTTCTTAAACTCCGTGCCAAATCAAAACAAAACAAACAAATTGAAACGGAGAGAGTAATAATAATACTTCATAATTCGGATGAACTAGCTAAGAAATTAGCTTCAACAAGTATTTTAAATTGAAAAAAATGGCATTCCACACAACAAATTTACTCCACTATGCATAAGAAGAGTAAAAAATTTACCAGATCTGCCATTTTGATGAGTCCTTCAAGGCGAGAATCATTCTTAATATTTATTTGATGGAACTGTATATGGCCATTCCAAGGGAGAGAAGCCGGTTCAAGGACAGTTCAATTTACTTTTTTGGCAACTCTTTTACTTTCAACTTTCACATGACGTACATGTTTAAGATCACAAGATTCAAAAATCTTCTTTTACTTTCTTAAACTCCGTGCCAAATCAAAACAGAACAAACAAATTGAAAAGGAGAGAGTAATAATAATAATACTTCAAAATTCCGATGAACTAGCTAAGAAATTAGCTTCAACAAGTACTATAAATTGCAAAAAATGGCATTCCTCACAACAAATTTACTCCTCTATGCTCCGATTAGTATAGAAGAAGAGTAAAAAATTACCAGATCTGCACCAATTAAAAATAACAACCAAAGCAACATTAATACTTCAAAATTCACGGAATCTTAGTAGCTCAGTTAGTTGACTAACTAAACCTTCACTTGTTAGTGACAGTTCGATTTATTTTTCTGGCAAACTCTTTAATTTCAACTTTCCATGTGACATGCTCAAGATCACAAGATTCAAAAATCTCCTTTACTTTCTTAAACTCTGTGTCAAATCAAAACAATACAAACAAATTGAAACGGAGAGAGTAATAATAATAATACTTCAAAATTCCGATGAACTAGCTAAGAAATTAGCTTCAACAAGTAGATTGCAAAAAATGGCATTCATCACTACAAATTTACTCCTCTATACTCCGATTAGTACAGAAGAAGAGTAAAAAAATTACCAGATCTGCACCAATTAAAAATAACAACCAATGCAACATTGATACTTCAAAATTCACGTAATCTTAGTACCTCAGTTAGTTGATTAACTAAACTTTCACCTTGTTGGTGACAGTTCATTTACATTTTTGGCACTTTCCACATGATTAAGATCACAACAGTCAAAAATCTTCTTTACTTTCACTTGTTAGTGACGGTTCAATATATTTTTCTGGCAAACTCTTTAATTTCAACTTTCCACGTGACATGTTAAAATCATAACATTCAAAAATCTCATAAACTTTCCTAAACTCCGTGTCAAATCAAAGCAGAAAAACAAATTGAAACGGAGAGAGTAATAATAATTAGCTAAGAAATTAACTTCAACAAGTATTGTAAATTACAAAAAATAGCATTCCACACAACAAATTTACTCCTCTATGCATAAGAAGAGTAAGAAAATTTACCAGATCTGCCATTTTGATGAGTCCTTCAAGGCGAGAATCATTCTTAATATTGATTCTATGGAACTGTATACGACCATTCCAAGGAAGAGAAGACGGTTCAAGTAAGTGTTTGATTTTATCACTGTAAACATCGACGGCGAGCACCGTGTGCGGCGTTTCCGACATGAGCTTTTCACAGAGGTGGGACCCAATGAAACCACCGGCACCGATCATGCATATTGTTATTGGATTTATCTGATTGCCGTCTAGATCTACTCTCCCTGCCATTTTTACTCACAAAAAAAAATTCAACCTTTCTATCTCTTATAGTTGATTTGGGTAGAGGAAGAAGGGAAAAGGAAGGAGGAGAGTTGCTTGTGTGTGGCTCTTTGACTGTGTGTGTTGTTTCATAGTAGTGTTTATAGTGTATGTATTCTGACAAGCTTGGATTATTATTATTGGTTTCATGTTGACAAGTGACCAGTGCGGTTGGATACAGGTGTTAACGGCTGGACTTTGAGGAGGGGTGGTGTTAGCGGAAACGTAAAAGAAAGAACAAGGAAGAACACAAGATTTAACGTGGTTCGGATCAGAATGATTCTATATCCACCAGAGAATAACTGTTTTTATATTATTAACAAAGAAAGGAGAGATATCCCAATTGCACCTAAGAAAATTATTCTCTAAGCTCTCTACTCGTACAATGAACTTACTATGAATATTTTGGGATGGTTTTACAATGAAGAATGACCATCTTTTTATAGATGACCAAACTTGGGCTTCAAGCACAAAATAAGAAAAGGAAAAATAAATACAAAATTTGTCCTCACCCCACAAAAAACCAAACCAACTCTTTCAATCTCCACCTTGGTTTGCGTTCAAACATGCGTATGAACAACTCCGGCCAAAACTTCTAAGCTTACTGGGCAACCCCGTTGTAAGAAACAAGAAGAATCAAACCTTTGTTGAACATACTAGCTTCACCTAACAGTTGTTCTCTCATAGTTGCATCCGTTGATGCATACTCCCACCAAGTCCTTGCAGTGTGCAAACTTGGCGAGCGGGACTATCTTGGTCAACATGTCTGCAGCGTTATCGTCTGTGATAACCTTCACGACCTTGATAGTTCCCTCTTCAACAACATCTCGAATGAAATGAAATCTGACATCAATGTGTTTGGTGCACTCATGAAATCTTTGATTTTTAATCAAATGAATAGCATTTTGACTATCACATCTTAGAGTTGATTCCAGCTGAACCAAACTCAATTCTGCCACCAAACCTTTCAACCAGCACTGCCTCCGCGGCTGCCATATACTCTGCCTCTGTTGTAGACAAAGCGACAATCGACTGTAAAGTAGATTTCCAACTAACGGCACTGCCAACGAGAGTAAAGATGTATCCAGTTGTGGACCTCCTTCTATCAAGATCCCCTGCATAGTCAGAATCTACATAACCGAGAACTGAAATACATTCACTTTTTTGAAAGGTTAGGCCAACATCAGAAGCTCCTTTGAGATATCTCAATATCCACTTGACAACTTTCCAATGCCTCCTGCTTACCACACTTACAGATTGAGCAATATCTGGACGTGTGCACACCATAGCATACATAATGCTACCAACTGCACTAGCATAAGGAACCTTTGACATATGCTCTACCTCATCCTCAGATTGAGACATTTGTAACTCTAAAAGCTTAAAATGAGGAGCTAACGGAGTACTTACAGGTTTGCACAAATGCATATTAAATCTCTCAAGAACCTTTTCAATGTACCTCTTCTGAGAAAGATGTACAACACTGTCTCCTCTTGAATTCTCCATACCAAGGATTTTCTTTGCAGCTCCCAAATCCTTCATGTCAAATTCCTTGCTCAACAGTTTCTTCAAAACATTTATCTCTGTGATGTTGTTAGCAGCAATAAGCATATCATCACCATACAACAATAAAATAAATCATTGAGTTACCAGACATCTTCTTGTGATACACACAGCTATCAAATGCACTCCTTGAGAATCCATGTGTAGTCATGAATACATCAAACCTTTTGTACCACTGTCTAGGGGATTGCTTCAAACCATACAAAGACTTCTTCAGTTGGCATACATGATCTTCTTTTCCCTCAACTAGGAAACCTGCAGGCTGATCCATATAGATTGTCTCTTCTAGATCACCATGTAAGAAAGCAGTTTTGACATCAAGATGTTGAAGCTCCAAGTCAAATTGTGCAACCAATGCTAGTAGCACGCGAATTGAGCTATGTTTCACGACTGGAGAGAATATCTCATTGTAGTCAATTCCCTCCTTCTGACTGAAACCCTTTGCAACCAATCTCGCCTTGAACCTAGCATCTTCCACTTCTGGAATTCCCTCTTTCTTTCTGTAGACCCATTTGCATCCAACTGTCCTCTTCCCCTTTGGCATTTCAATTGAGACCCATGTCTGATTCTTGTGAAGAGACTCCATCTCTTCCGTCATGGCTAACCGCCATTGTGCAGCATCCTTGCAAGAAGTTGCTTCAACATACGAGGAGAGCTCAAGATCCTTAATCTCTTCTTCTGAAGCTACAAACGCATATGCAATCAAATTTGCTTGCTCTATAATGCGTTCCAGTTTCCGTGTCTACCTCTTGTCCCTTCCTTTCGCAATTGTGTATGGTTTATTGACAACAAGTTTTTCAAGATCTGTATCTTTTGACTCGTCAACTTGAGTCTCTTGATCATTTTCCTTGGCAAGCTCCATCGGTAGCTCCACCTGCTCGTTGTTCTCATTTCCTGATAACTCCACGGAAACTTTACGAGGATCAAGTATAAAGGATTCATCAAAGGTAACATCTCTACTAACTACAAATTTGAGTAAAGACAAACACCAAAGCTTGTACCCTTTTACTCCATCCACATACCCTACGAATATGGCCTTCTTAGCCCTTGGTTCAAGCTTTCCTTCATTAACATGATAATAAGCTAGACACCCAAATGCTCGCAAGTATGAATAGTTAGAGGGTTCACCTAATCATACCTCATTTGGAGTCTTAAGTCAATCGCTGATGCTGGAGATCGATTGACAATATGAGAAGCAGTGTGAACTGCTTCAGCCTAAAACACTTTGGACATTTTGGCTTGTAGGAGCATACAACGAGCCTTTTCAAGAAGAGTTTTGTTCATCCTCTCGGCAACTCCATTCTGCTGTGGGGTGTGCCTGACCGTCTTATGTCTTGCGATCCCATGAAACTTGCAGAAATCATTAAACTCTTCACTGCAAAACTCCAAGCCATTGTCTGTGCGAAGATACTTGATTTTTCGCTCTATTTGATTCTCAACCAATATCTTCCACTCTTTAAATGCTTCAAAAACATCACTTTTTGCCTTCAAGAAACGCACCCAAACCTTTCGTGAAAAATCATCAATGAATGTGAGAAGATACCTCTTTCCACCCTTCGATGGAAGTTTAGAGGGACCCCATAAATCTGAATGGATGTAGTTTAGCACCCCTCCCATCTTGTGCTTGCCAGTGATGAAGCTTACCTTCTTCTGCTTCCCTAGAACGTAGTGCTCACAAAATTCAAGTGTGCTGATCTTCTCACCATTCAAAAGGTTACTGTTGCTCAACGTCTCGTGTCCTCATGCCCTCATATGACCCAGTCTCATGTGCCATAATCTTGCCTTATCATCATTGGATAATTGTACTGTAGATGCATTTACAGAGCCAATAATGGTGCTTCCGTCCACTGTGTAAAAGCCATCCTCCAGCTTGGCTTTCAGCATGACTAAAGCACCTTTAGTCACTTTCATAGTTCCTCATTCGCTCATATACTTGTTTATCCAGAGTACCCAGGGAGATCAAATTCTTCTTCAGATCAGAAACATGACGGACTTCTGTAATAGTCCTCACGATTCCATCATGACAACGAACCCGAATGGAGCCAATGCCAACTATTTTACAAGTTGCATTATTGCCCATTATTGTGGTTCCTCCACTTTTCTCATAGTTGCTGAACCAATCTCTTCGGAATATCATATGCATAGTACAACCAAAATCTATCACCCATTTGGCTCCATAGACTCCACTATTGCATGATGTTGTAAGTACATATTCATTATCAGAATCATGTACCTGTTCAACAATGGATGCACTCGCCTTTTCTTTGGACTTTGATGTTGGACAATCTCGCTCAAAGTGCCCCTTCTTGTGGCAGCCCCAACACTCCGCATTCTTCTTGTTCACACGAGACTTCAATATGTGCTTTGATTTGCTCCTTCCCTGTTGGCTAGTACGACCTCTCACAAAAAGCCCACTAGTTTCATCATCTTTATCTCCTTCAAAATGCCTCTGCACATCACAAGAGTTAAGTGCTTGCCGCACTTGCTCAAGGGAGATAGGCTCAGTGCTATGCATCATTGAATTCTCAATATCACAATATTTTGAAGTCAATGAAAATAGCAAAACACATGCAAGCGTCTCCTCATTCTTTTTAATTCCGGCAGTCTGTAAGTCCATGACAAATTTATTGAACGCACCTAGGTGGTCTTACAACAAAGTACCTGACTCCATCTTAAATGTGTGAAGATGCCGTTGTAATAACATCCTTTTTGTCACCGATTGGTCCTGGTCCCCTTGCAGCTTATCTCATAACTGTTTGGTCGTCTCTTCAGTACTTGTACTCACTTCACAGAGCACGTTAAGAGCAAGGGACAGTTGGATTACACTTAATGCATCCCCTTCAATCTTCTCCTTGTCGGACTCCGATGTGCCATCGGGGTACTTTCATCAATAACATGGATTGAACCCTCCCTCCGCAGTAACGCCATCATCTGGATCTTCCAGATATTGAAGTTGTTGCGCTCACTAAATCTATCAATTTCAAACTTCATGGAACTTATCGTTACTTGTTCTTTCTCTTCTACTACAGATAGTATTTGGAAATACAGAAAACCAAAGTAATTCTTTTCTGATGTGGAAGTTCAGATTGTGCTGCAATCACAGAGCATACTCAGACAGAACCTTGGCTCTGATACCAATTGTTAGTGGAAACGTAAAAGAAAGAACAAGGAAGAACACAAGATTTAACGTGGTTCGGATCAGAATGATCATACATCCACCAGAGAACAACTGTCTTTATATTATTAACAAAGAAAGGAGAGATATCCCAATTGCACCTAAGAGAATTGCTCTCTCAACTCTCTACTCTTACAATGAACTTACTATGAATATTTTGGGATGGTTTTACAATGAAGAATGACCATCCTTTTATAGATGACCAAACTTGGGCTCCAAGCACAAAATAAGAAAAGGAAAAATAAATATAAAATTTGTCCTCCACAAATTTTTGTTTGCTCTCCAAGTTTACTTCCTAGCCAAGTAAATTGGCACATGGGATTTTCTTTCACATGGATTGGACTCCACAAAAAACCAAACCAACTCTTTCAGGTGGGCTAAAGTATCCGGGATTATTTATATGTTAAGAGGTTATTTGGCTGGGAACAAGTTATCCCCGGATTAATTATCCCGGGATTAACTATTCTGGGATAAGTTATCCCATCATGTATATGAGATAACTTATCTCATCACTATGGTTTAAATGGTGGGATAAGTTATTCCAAACTTGACAACAAAACAAGATATTAAAATTTTATCCCTGGACTATTTTTTTATCCCACGATTATTTATTTTTATCCCTCACACCAAACGACCCCTAAGAGTTCGTTTAGTTCGGAACAAGTTATATTGGGATAATTAATTCTGAGATTAGCTATTTCACCATGTATATGAGATAACTTATTCCATCACTGTAGTATAAATGGTGGGATAAATAATTTCGGGACTAACTAATACCTCCAACCAAACGCACGATAAAATAATTCTACATTTTATCCCAAAACTATTATACATTATACCTCACACCAAACATCCCCTAAATGTTGGATTAGATAAGGTAAAAAATCTTAGGAATTAAGTTTGTTATATGTTATACTTTATCTCGTGTACGGGACGACTTAATTTTGTTTTGAAAATTTAAACTTGACTAATGACTATCTTCAGTGACGAACGCAGGATTTAGGAGTGGTCGTGGGTGCTCGAGAGGTTCGAACACACATATTGACGCCCAAAACGTCCATCTATCTTCTTGGTTTTCAGGGTGCTTTTTTAAATTCTTTACCAATTTTTACACATTTCTCATATAATTATTCTAGTCTGGGTTGGATTTAACGGGTGCCGAAGCACCACAAAATTCAACATAGGTCGGCCCCTGACTACCGTACAAAGTTAATAGTTAAAAATATATTTAAAATTATTATTTTTTTGCGAGTTTCATATGTTAACTATCTATTGTTCCATTTATCTATCTAAATTATCACTCTTTTTGTATGAAAAGAAAACTTGATATTGAGTTGGCCTATACACATTTGTTTTTTTTACTGGAAACAAACATATGACAAACTGATTGATCATTTAGATAGATAAAAAGAACAATGGATAGTTGAGTTATGAACTGATAAAAACGTGATGATTTAGATGATGTTTTTACCATTAGCTCTAATACTTTATATAGTAGATCTTAGTTGTTGAATTTTTCATTAATGTATTCAATATTTTTTGAAAATAATACTCTTTTCGTCCTAATTTATGCGACACTTTTCGTCTCCAAAAGTCAATTGGACTAAAATTTAAAGCTAAATTAGATTAGTCAACTTACTATTTTAAAATTAAAATTTAACTATTTAAAAACTATAACAAAAAGTACTATAAGTTGTAATTCTTCTAATATTAATATGATTAAAGAAAAGAGCATTTTAAATTATTGATTAGAATTTATGTAGTTTCGAAAAATAAAAATGTCAGATAAATTGCAAAAGAGGACCTTTTTAAATAATTAATGGGGCCTATAACTTTAGGAGCTTAATCCGGCACTGGCCAATTTTCTGCAAGCAACTACTGTTTAAAATCAACAAGTCTTCAAGTCAAGCAGTCAACATCTACATGCATCATTTTTCTGAAATAAAACATCAATCTTCAACTATAATAAAGTTGTTAATAGCTATATATACGTATTGCCGACCTAGTAAAAACATATAAGCAAGCAGCTAGCTAGCTACTTGACACACATATATACTTCTCAATTCCTAGTCTAAGACATTGCACATCATGAAAGTGTTAGCACTATTAGTTCTTCTCTTGTTTTTTATTTTGACCAACACTAAGTTTGTTGTTTGTGTAGGGATTTGCAGAGAAAATGAGCAAAGAGCGTTGGAGAACTTGAAGAAAGAAGTATATGATCCCACGAATCGTCTCTCTTCTTGGGTTGTTGGAGAAGATTGTTGTGAATGGGAAGGGGTCGTGTGCGACAATCTGACTCATCATGTGATTGAGCTAAGCATATCTAGTTTTTCTATATATCATCGATACGAATTCAGATATCTAAGGATCAATAACCTAGAGTCGCTGCCAAGTCTTTTGAGTCTTGAGAAACTAGAGATAGAAACTGTGGATCTTAGCAAAGCTACTGAATGGCTACAGGTCATAAACATGCTTCCTTCTCTTGTTGTTCTTCGTTTATTCAATTCTCGAAATTCTTGGCCAACTTTTAATGCTAGAAACCTTCTTCATCTCTAACATTAGGTTGACAGGTGTTGTAACAGAAAGTCATTTCTCTAAATTAACGCAATTACAGTACTTCTCTGAATCTAGAAATAATTTGACTTTAAAAGTGAGCCAGAACTGGATTCTACCTTTTCAAGCCACAAGCATTGGAATAGACGGGTGGAATATAGGCCCTCTGTTTCCCATGTGGCTTCGAACTCAGAAGTTGATAAATAATATTGACATATCATATGGTAGAATACAAGGTGAGGTTCCAACTTGGTTTTAGAATTTGCCTCAAGAACTTTGTCACCTCAAAGATCTTCAGATCTTAGATATTGCAAACAATACATTTGTTGGAATTATACCAAGGTGTATTGGCAATTTCAGTGCAATGGTCAAAGAAAAAAAGAAAGTGAAAGATGATGACATGTTAAATTATCATGATTTTAGAGGAGTCATGAGAGAGAGTGCAATAGTGATGACTAAAGGCCACATATACCAGTATGACACCATTTTGGCGTTGTTTACAAGCATGGATATGTCCAGCAATAATCTTTCTGGAGACATTCCTATAAATTTGACTTGTCTTGCAGGATTAAGATCATTTAATTTTTCCAAAAATAACCTAACTGGTATGATTCCAAATGACATTGGTGCCATGAAAGTATTGGAATGTGTTGATTGGTTCTACATTTCGATGGCAATAGGATTTGCACTAAGATTTTGGAGTGTATGTGGTTCATTGCTTTTGAAGAGATCGTGGAGACATGCTTATTTTCAATTTTTAGACCGTAGCTGGGAAATGTTGCTTTCAAAGATACCAATATGTTGAGAGATATGATTAAGGATATTGTTATTCCCAAAAGTTAGTCTGTATGCTTACACTATCATATTAGCAATCCTGTTGTTTCATTTTGTACTCAAAGATGTAAGCGTCTATGTTTTAACTTTCTCAAATAAATATTTCTTAAGATGTTCTTTCTTTCATAGTATCATTCTTTTTCTTTCAATTTCAGAGTTGCGAGAATATAAGTATCGCTCAAATTGTAGATACATATAGATCACAAAAATTAAATATTATTGTGTACATATTTTATAAATAATGAATGTTTATTCAACTTGGTACTAGCTCTAATTAAGATACTCAATCCCAGCTTGACGTTGGTTTAGGTTGGCACTTAAAAAGTTTTTGGTCTTGCCTCTGTATGCTAGAATCTTGAACTGCAATATGACTGAGAGAAAACATAATAAATTTAAATCAATGCCATCCTAAAGAACCTGGTCGATGAGATACTGTTTGAATATTCAGGGGTCGAACAGTTGAAGCAATTGTTATAGATGCTCATAGATATAGTCTCGCAATACTATCTTTCTATAGTTGAAGCAAGACAAGATTAAAGTATCAGAGAGCAACCTGCAATTATATTAATCTTATAGCACCATTCAACTGGCAACTATTACTGAATCATGAAGTTCAAGCAGATATACCTAAGAACCCTTAAGTGACTCATTTTTCACATATTCAATCAGCAGCACATTGTTCACTTCTCCATGTTGGCGTTTTTCCTGAATTTCCTACTTTATCTGAATTATACCATAATTGTGTTTTATTTCAAAAAAGTTTTCTTGGTGGAAAAGAATTCTTTGTAGGAAAAGATCTCTTCCATAATTGGTTAATTCTTTCTTGGAGGAGAAGTTTTGGACTTCTATAAATAGAAGATTCTTCTTCTCATACCATAACATAATAGCATCCACAATGTAGTCGTTTAAAAAGTTTTATTTAGGAGGAGATAATCTCTCAACAGCTTTTATATTTTTAATATTAGTTTTCATAATATGTAGGTCACTTGACCAAATCATATTAATATATTATGGTTTTTAGTATGTTTTTCTTTGTCGTCTGATTTATTTTCAAGATTTGCAATTAATAGCTTCCGCATAACGCCCTCTCGATTTCGATCCCAACACTCCAAACATGTGAAGTGGATAACAGTGCCATTGTCATGCGGCTTTTCATTCCCACAACAATATGTACTATTTGTATGAGTAATTCATTCTGTAGTGAAATTTGAATGTCCTCTTGAACTAACATGAAACTTGATATGGTACAAATGAGCACAATTGCATCTGCTTCCAGCTTATATCAGTCAGCACAACAAATCCTTCATGACAAGCCAGTAAATATTTACTAACATTTTTAGTTCTCCAGCATCTCTAATTGGGAATACTAAATTCCACTGTTCTTTAAGAAATCAGCTTTAGTAACCATTGTCGTGAAAGATAATTACAACGTTTATGATAAAGAAGTCAAATAAGGGGTTCAACATCCGCTATATATACATAAAAAATAATTTTAAACATATATAAATAATATAATTTTCTATCGAAGAAGGTTCGAATGAATTCCCTTTGACCCTACCCAGTTCCGATCCTGAATCTTACTAGAAAGCTTTAGTTTGATAATATGAAAATCTCCCTGAATTGCAACATTTTAAGATTCCATCATGATTTGTATCAAAATCGATTCCTGTTTAAGAGAGTTAATTAAGGAACCCTTTTGGGATAAGACAAATCTTGTTCCACTAATTTAATACACGTCCTATTTTAGGAGTGCTACGTAATATTCTCATCGATCCATTTAAGTTGTCGTACTTAATAAAAATAATTGGTTATAAGTAATTATTATTTTAAAAAATCAAGATATATTTAATTATTAGTTTTCATCTTTATTCTTAATCAAAAAATGTAGAAAGAGATTATTAATTAATGTGGTTAACGGGATAATAATATTAAATTGAGATTAAAAAAATAAGGATAAATTAGTTAAGTTATCCTCTTAATTAATATTTTTTAAGTATCA
Organism: Jaltomata sinuosa; assembly: GCA_003996215.1. Lineage (NCBI taxonomy): Eukaryota > Viridiplantae > Streptophyta > Magnoliopsida > Solanales > Solanaceae > Jaltomata > Jaltomata sinuosa. Next base: position 466,658 of record QJPP01000282.1, on the reverse strand, counting down.
TGCAAAAGAAAAATATGATAAGTAAAATGGATTAAGTAAAATGGATCGAATAAAATATACAGTACTTTACTATATTACCTATTTGAACATAAATTTAGCTTGTTTTATTTTATGTAACGGATATCAACAAGTGTCAAGCTACTTAATAGTATTTGGTTTGTGTTTATATATTTTACAAGTCTTTTGAAATAGTAATTACATTTTGAACACTACATACAAAATATGAATCTTATATAATACTAGTAATTCAGAATATGTTAAAAAAAAAAAAAAGAAACTCGTGGTTATAACAAAAAGCCTATTAAGCTCACCAGAATAGATTAACACTTTGTTTGGATGGTGTTACCGATGATATTATATTGTATTATTACTATGAATGCCATGTTTGTTCTGATTGTTGCTTAAAAATATATTGTATTGTATATGGTTTGAATCCATGGTTAGGTAACAATAGAAAGTCCCATTTTATGTAACGATCGATTTGGTATAATCGTGTCATTACCTTATATTTCTTTTCTTATTTTATCTTTATTTATTATTTAATAGTCCTATTTTATCCTTTATCCTACCTTTTTATAGTAACTCTATCATGTACCCTACTTTCTTGTAGATTTATTCTTCAAATTGTTGATATAAGAGATTATATATCGAAAACGATACAATCTATCCAAACGTTATATTCATTAAATTTTTCAAGAGGGGTGGTGGCGCAGTTGGCTAGCGCGTAGGTCTCATAGCTTCTGAGTAATCCTGAGGTCGAGAGTTCGAGCCTCTCTCACCCCAATTCTTTTTTTATATTTTTCATAACATGGATAATTCAATCATTATTCATAGCAGCAAGAAAAAAATTACACTGTAATTATCAAATCCAAGATTTAAATATGTAGCCTACATAAGTGTTCAATACAAAATATTAGCTGTTTGAAGCATAATGAGAATATCTAAATCTCACGCGAAATATAGGGAGTGTTTGACCTTGAATTATTTTACTTTTTTTTCAGAGTTCAACTCTGAAAAACACATCTGGCTGATTAGTAGGCTTACATAGGTATTCAATACAAATTAGAGGTTCTAAAGGTAAAAATATGTGATCTAATTTTTATTTATTTATTTATTTAATTTCCATGAAGACTTTCTTGGTAATCTTAGCTCTTACCCTGTGTTTACTGGTGGATGAAGTATAATGAGAATAGAATATCTAAATCTCACATGAAATATAGGGAGCGTTTAGCCATGAAATTCTTTTACTTTTTTTTGATATTAAACTCTGAAAAACACGTTCGGTCATAAAAATTTGAAAAATTTAATTTAATTTGAAGTTGAATTTCAAAATTTTCAGGAATTTAAAAAATATCAAAAAACTGCTATTTCACTTCAAGTTAATCAGAAAAAATCAAAAACAACTCCAACAAAAAATAATTTCAATAAGAATCAATCAAATTACAACATAATACATGAAAAGAAGTAGAAAAATATTAATACAAGAAAAGGAGTACAACAACACTCAAATTTCAAATGCCAAAGAATCAATGAAGGAAGAGTCTTTAGACCCACCCCCATTCAATACAAAAATAATGAAACAAAAGAAAACTTATACAGCAACAACAACATTACCCAGTGTAATCCCACTAAGTGGGGTCTGGAGAGAATAGAGTGTACGCTGTTTGTACCTCTACCTTAAAAGCGAAGTAGAGAGGCTGTTTTCGATAGACCTCCGACTAAATGAATGGGTTATTCTGAACCCTACATGATTTCCTCACTTCTCCTTTTCCATCAGTGAGTACATCAACTCTACCCAATTTCACCATGGCCTCTCCAAACTTAGTGTAAAAATCAGGTTCATTGACAACACCATCCACAATACCCTTTGTCAATTCATTCAATGCTATTTGTTGATCAATTTGAAGAACCCCATTTCCATTTTTAATTTCTTGAAAAAATGAGTTATCTACAAGAGATGGAGTGCTCACATCAAGAGGAGCAATGTTGTCAAATAATAATGAAATTCTAGGACACTTTTCCCTTAACTTAGACAATAGCCCTTCACTCATGGTTGGATCAGGACCACCTGTATTATTGAAATTGTATAGCCTATCTTTGAATTGTGAGCAATGAGCAATTCCAACAGTGTGACCACCTGGAATTGAAAAACCACACATTTTTTCATTGGAAATAAACAAGTAATTGTCAATAATATGGGATGAGAAGGGGATCTGATCGAAAAATCGGTCGGCTCCAACCCGACTAAAGGAACTGAGAAATTAATTGAGTATCGTTAAAGGTTGAAGTTGAAATTTCAGTTGAATTTTCAAAAAAATAAATCATATGTTTTAATTTATCTGGCAAAGTTCGAATCTAGTAGAGTCAAATTTCTTAGCTTTGATCGCGAATTAAGATATAAATTTTTAAAGGTTTTAAAAATAAAATTTGCATACTTGAAAACTACGTAAAAAGTAATTAACAAATTTGATAAAGAAAAACTATATATCCCACATCAGACCAGGACAAGATCCAGGGACTCCTTGTATGGCTTGACCCTCCCTTTGAGCTAGTTTTTGGAGTGTGAGTTAGACTCAAGATTTATTTAATAAATTAAAAATATTTAAACATATGAAGAAATCACGATAAAAAGATTGTGGTTCAAGGTGTAGCATTGGAACTACTATGTAGGCTTTTGTATACCTTGGGCTTGAACTCCTATTCTCAAAATACGAAAGGTATCACATAAATTGAGATGAACAGAATACTCTATAATTTCTTCTAATTTATTTAAACCTTGATGAGAAGAACTACTCAGTGATCGTATTAGTTGGGAGATAACAAATACTCATTTAAATAGTCAAGGTGCACACAAGTTATCTTGTGTACCTTCACTATATATGATAGAGTTACTCGATATCCATCCTACTGAAAGGTAGGAAGTACATGATGAAATATTTGAGGTGCATGAAAATTGATTCGAACATCAACATTGTAAAAAGTGCAGTATAAAATGAAGGATTGTAAAATGGAAAATTACCTAGAAGATAAACCATGTCTGTTGGAGAAAGATTTTTACTTTCAAAGGCTTTAATGGAATCTGAGACTGAAATAGTTGCAGCAGGAAGATTCACATTTGATGATAAGGAAACTTTCCCATCCTCTCTTCCTGTTTCTACATTGTACCAGTTTCCTCCACCCTGTCACATTTTATAATTAAAATTAGTACAATTAGGATACATATCACAAGTTAAAATTTCAAAGTCATTTACTTTTGTTCGGATAAAATTGTTGAAACTGAAATAAGCAGTTGATATGTTTGTAATTAAAAAAGGGTTAATAAACTATTTTTTTGTTAAATTAACTAAAATACCCTTAATTTTTTTAAAAAAATCATAAATTTAAAAGTATCTTTTAAAGAAAAGGAGGAACGTAAGATATGGGATGAAGAAGAAGTTCAAGATTTTGTTTTGTGAAGAGGATATATGACACTTTTTGTTTTTAAAGATTTAAACAATATAAATTCTGATCAACATTTTAAAATGTATTTTTTTCCATCATATTGTATGAGAAGAGTTGTAATTTGTAGTACAATTGCACCGGCTTATAAGCTTAGTCAAACATGAAAGAAGTGATAATGAAAAATATCTAGATGAGTATAATAATGAAATAAAATATAAATTTACCAAGTCAACGGCATCTCTAGTTGCCATAGAAATAATGTCAGCACAAGAGACTAGGCCTTCGCATAGTGTCTCTAAAGCCTTTTTGATGTCATCAATGAGTTCATAACCCCTAACACTTCTATTTGGGGCTGCTGTTTTCTCACTAAAGAGTCCATCCAATAGAAGTGATGCATCACAACCCTATTCATCATGAACATAACAAAAATATTAGTTGTACCACAAATATTTCATAAACAACATTCTTTTTTCTTTTTCTTACATAGGCAAGCATGGTTGGTTGAACACTTTTAAAATATTTGTATTATATCAAAACACATTACCATAAAGAAATATTTTTCTTTTTTAGTCTATTCCAAAAAGAATAATAAGATTATTCTAGACGGAATCGGGATTTGAAACCTCTTTTTTTAATGGGGATGGGGAAGGGAAAATGTGGGAAGAATATTACAAAGTGGGGAATCGATTTCCACATTTACTTGTCACTTTTAACCTATCAAGAAAAGACAATTATCTTTTTTGTTTTATTCTCAACATTAATTACTTATTCCCCAAATCATTTTCTAATTACCTAAGATATACATCAATTAATACGAGTATTGTGGTAAAATATGCATATTAATTATTATTTCTTAGTGGGGGTGTAAAGTAGGCAAGTAAAAGTGAATGGAAGGAGTAATAATTTATACAAAACGATGTTTTAAGACAAGTACATAATTTGAACAAAACCTACTGAATTTTGTAACATTTGGTCTTGCGTCTAACTCACACCCCAAAAGTTAGCTCAAAGGGAGGAGAATTGCCCAAGCCTTACAAAGACACCACCCGTCTCATTAACCACCGACGTGACCGAACCCATAGATGAGTTATTAGAGACTAAACTAAATATGTAGGAGTAGAAAATGCAAAAATGCAAGAGTTATATAAGTGTCTTACATTAACAAAGCAATCATGGAATTGCATACGAAGAAGAGCAGCTGCAATATTCTTATCCTTCTTCGTATCAAACCAATCTTTTACATAACTTCGTACAACATCTTCAACATTTTTCTCCCCACATTTTCCTTTGTAGAATCCAACTCTAAGTTCCCCATAACATTCCCCACAAAATACAACCAAACACAACACCACAACAAGTGCCACTCCTTTAGACATTTTTGCCCCAAAAAATTCTTCTTCTTTTTTGGCTTTTCTCAGAATATAATGTGCATGAAAGAAAACACATTTTTGATCCTATTTATAGTATTCTACTAAGGTTATTGAGATGATGAAGCAAGAAATTTTAAAAGTTTATGCTTTGCACGACCATTTAATTATAAGCTAGTATTATTTTAACGTGCCTTCAAGTGCTTGAAGTAATAAAATTAATAGGTATATTATAGTCGAAACGTGCCACATATGGCTTAACATAGTATTAATTAATACTCCCTCTTTCTCTCATTATCTCAAAAAAATTATTTTTCCTATTTGTTTTTGATCTGGTCAATTATTTTTTACAAATTCCAACTTTCAGCAATCAGTGCACGTATTTGGGAGTGTCGTGGAACCTTGGGGAGTGATCAATCTGTTGGGAAACAAAGTAAAATCACAATAATAATACTTTTTATTATTAGCAAAATAATGATACTGAAAATTAAAAATCAAAGCTGGCCATGGGCCATTTATTAGAAAAGGCTGAAAATGTACATCAAGAGCCCACTCCAAATCGGAGCAGGCCCAAGAGACAACAAGTAAAGGAAACTAAGCTAGAGTAAACAAAATGTTGGTGGTATTTCAAGTGTGAAATATTTTCCCAAGATTAAACAAGTCTTCCCTAATTAAATAGATTATACAAGAATCACTAAAATTAATTAATATCAGCAAATTAAAATAAGAGATAAGTAAACCAAACCAAAACCAAAATAATTAAATATAATGAAGGCAAAAATGGAAGAGGGAGAACGTGATAAAGAGAGGGAGAGTGTATGAAGAATGTTTGGTAAGATTTGCTGTAAACATTGAGGCTATTTATAGGAAAATGCCAACAATGAAAACAAGACAAGTGTCTTGACACTTGTCCACAAAAAAACCATGCATATTGCCAGCACTTTTCACTTGCCATTTCTTCAAGAAATAAATAATTTTGGCTTCTAAAATACATTACGAGTCTGTTTGAAAAGTCACATTGTAATTGAAATTGGTGTAATTACTAGGGTAGTAATTAGCATTTAGTAATTACGATGACTTATTTGCTTACCACAATGTAATTACAGTGTAATTACAAGTGTACTGTTTGGTTGCACAAGAATAATTATATGATTATATTAAAATTTTAAAATAAATAATTATTAAAATTTAAAAATAAATATTTGACAAATAAAGGCGTTTAAAAATAATATTAAATTAGGTATAAAATGTATATTGTCTTTTAAAAATATATTAATCAATAAACCTAAGTTTTTAACTAATATTATAAAAAAATAATTGATACATATTTTTTTAAATTAGTATATTTTAATTAAATTAATCATAAAAACTAAAAATACATAATTTTTAAGAACATCATGAAATGCATATTTAACAAAAAGATTAATATTATAAATCTAATGTCATAAAATTACTAAAACATTTGACAAAAAGATAATCTATCAATTCTAACAGAAAAATGAACGGCTTGCAATGTGAAATATCAAGTCAATACTACTAAAATAAATAATTTGAAACCAAAAATATAACATAAGTTAATAATTCAAAACAAAAAAAAGTTAACATAATACTCTTATGTCAAATTTCAACATAACATACATAAATATAATTCAAAAGAAAAGAAAAACGTAAGTCTATAACCTTATTCAACAATGAATTCTACTTTAATTTAAAAATTAGAATATTAATACAATTATGCTAAATTAAAAAAATAAACAAAAAAATAAAAAATAAATAATACAAACAATTACATGGAATCACAAGAAGTAAAGGTTGAAAAATGAGAAGTAAGAAAATGAAATATAAATAATGTAAAATAATAAATATATATTTTTAAAAATATTAGAATAATAAAAATAAAAAAGAATTTAAAATAATAGAAATAAAAAATAAATTAAACAAAAAGAAATTAAAATAAAAATAAAAGGAAGAAATTAAAAACTAACCTGGTAATTACACCATGTAATTACCAATAATTCACAGCTCTCCCCTGAGAATTGGAGAATGTAATTACCTCCTGCCAATTACACCCAATTACCTGCTAACCAAGTAATTACCTGGCCAACCAAATAAGCCAAATTATGTAATTACACCCAATTACACTAAATTCAATTCTCAGGGTGGCTTTCCAAACATGACCTACATGTTATGGATTTTATACACATTTCTTATTTGGCTTTTTAAATATATCTCAAAATAAATTCTTTTTAAATAATTAAATAATTTGCTTACAATCCCCACATATTTCAAAAAAAAAAAATATAGGAAGAAGAGTTTAACTTGTTGAATATATATGGCCAAAATACAGTAGGTTTGGTGTCTTCTGGACTATGAACCAAACTTAGATCAATAAAATTTAACTTACAGAATTACTGGTGAAATATAATATTAAACCAATAATTCTTGTTATAAGCCAGAGACTTTATCAATCATATTTTGATCGTAATTTTACTGTTCAACGCGATTTTGCGTCAATGGGCCATGTGCGTGCCTGTTTATTCATGAGAGCTTTAGAGATTAGGCAAAAATCTCATAGGAGCGGCATCACTCCACTTCTTATATAGGTGAATTCATCAAGGGTATACTATTTTAAATACACCATCCGTAAGGACTATGATTCATTAAGAGTTAATAACTCATCCTCACAATAGTAGCAGTTCAAGCACTCTCAGTTAGTGCACAGTGTCATTATCGACTTGTTATTACTCATATGAACCTACTTAATGAGATCTCCAATCACATAGGTTATGATACCATCTCTACATGATCTAGTATTTTAGTAAATTTAACTTACGAGTTGCCTAATGTATCCCAACGAAAACAGTAAAAACAGTAAGTAATGAACATGATAGTGTTACATGAAAAATACCCGGCTCACAAAAGGTGTAAAAATTCACAATATGTACCTCTACAGGATGTAACCCCAACTTCACTAAACACAATGAGCCTTTCAACAAAAGATTACAAACTCTGTAATCTAAGAAATTATAAACTCTAATTCCTAATATTCAACAATCTCCCCAGACTGTTCAAACCCACTTCAAGTTCCCCGACTTGAAAATCAGATTACAAAACTCTTGCAAGTTTAGGAACTAACTCTAATTCCTAAAAACACAAAAATCTCCCAAGGTTGGTGTTTCCAAGTCTTCGAGTTATCCAAACTTGAAGACTAAACTCCTAAACCAGTTTATAACACACTGGTTCTAAGAAAACATGAAATTACAACTCGATTAATCAATACTCAAAACTAGACTCAAGAACTGTAAGTTTATTCCTATGGAACAAGTTCTTCAATTTGATTATTCGTACTGACAACACTTAGATAGGTAGGTAAAACTCTCTCAAATATTATTCTTGCTTATTTTCTCGTGTTTTACCTTTTTTCTCTCAGTATAGTGCTTGAATCTTGTTTTGAAAGTTTTTGAATAGTTATAACTCTAATTGATCTTCACAACCAAGTAGACTTTTAACTCGACAAGGACTCCCATGCTTCTTGGACTCTCTTCTTGAGTGTTATAGTCAAACACTAACTTTGATTCGTACTTTGTGCAGATTTTAAGTTCTCACACAAGTAGACTTCTAACTAAACAAGAATTCTTTTCTTTCTTGGACTCTCTTCTTTCTTAGACTCTCTTGGTATATCCATGTGTATACTCCTTATCATATGTAGACTCTTATCTGATTCGTAACTTGTGCAGACTTTGAGATCTTTTCTATTTGAGACTTTTTCATTTCAAAGAGTCCTAATGCAAGTTGGACTCTGCGTGATGGAACAGGTAATAGCAACATGTTAATGTATGTGTTTTACTATTTTATCAATCATCAAAATATTCAAGAACCCAATAAATTTTTTATTTTTGATGATGACAAACTTACGCTCCTTATGTACTGTGCTCAACATGTTTCAGTCTATTCAGAGTCTAAATAAAGTATTAGAATACACACGTCAAATGAACCAGGTCAGAGTCATGGGCTATAAATTTTACACAGTATATACAATTCTCTCTTTTGGCATCATAAAAAATAGTTGCAACCATATGAATAGCAAAACGTTAGGAGAAACATGTTAAAAGGACCAGGTTAGAACATTGGGTTACTCACTATCCCCTTTTGGCATCATAAATTTGTCATGAAAATAAAGAGCACATTAAGATGGACAAGTTAAATACTCATGGCCACTTGGGCTATCATCTATACAAATACTTAAAAGTTAAAAACTTGATATAACAAAGTATTTGTAAAGACAAAAAAATAGCCAGAAACAAGAGACTAAAATTAAATATTTTCATTGATTATTCATAAGATGCACCACAAATTTTTAAACAAATTAAAAATAATATTAAAGTACTTGTGATGAGAGTAAGAAAAGTTTGGGAGAGTCTAAGGATAAGAGGACTAGACTTTTGGTGAAGCTGGAGCATGAAATAATAAAGGAGGATCTTTCTTGAGCAAGTCAAACAACCCTTGTTTGTTAACAGAGTCTGTAGCCTTTTCCTTTTTTTATTAGTTCAGCCTTAAGATATGCATTTTTCTCTCTAAGAGCATCCTTCTCAATATCATACTGCACATGAAGCATATTCAAGGCTTCAAGGTGAGTAGCACGAAGTGCTGCAATCTCATCATCTTTAGCAGCCAAAGCAGTCCTTAGGTGCTGCAAAGGAGCATTGGACCTTCTTGAAGAAGCAGGTACAACATCTTGATTCACAAGCCTTAGAGTAGCTAGTCTTTTTGCTTGTCGTATAGTGATTGCCACTAATCTTTCTGAGATGAGATCACACCTATATTTGAATTAATGTGGCAATAATAGTGCCCTTGTCATAAACTTTGTTCGTTGGTACAGAAGAATCAGGTGCCTCAACCTGTTTCATATGCGTAGATATTTCAGACTTCACTCTCAATTGTTTATTCTTGTTCACCAATTTTAAATTCCTTTCTACAGTAAGTCCAACAGAAAAATTAGGTTCTACTAAGGGGTTCCCAAACATTTCTCCCTAAATAGATGCATCAATAAAATTAATCCCATCAGATGAATCTGATTCAACTATGAGGTCACCTAGATATTTTTTCTTGCAAGATACATTCTCCTTAACTCCTTCAGCAATATTAACAGCCTCATAGACATATTTCTCCTGATGTACACCCAGATAATTCTTCCTCACTTAGTACCTTAATTTTCTTTTGATCATATACAATAAAAGCACCTTTATCAATAACAATTCTAGTAGTATCTACTCTCTTAGAATCACTATTCACATGATAAATCCCTAAATCATCAATCAAGTTTGGCTTTGAAAAAAAATGTGATAAGATGAAACTAATAACTTTATCAAAAAAAAGAGTCATCATTATCTTTGACTTCTTATTTTTTAAAGAGTGATGGATATGGAGTTCTTTTAGGAGTCAATCTCTATTAAGCATTTTGAAAGGAACATGTACAAATACTTTATAGTTATTTTTAATATTTGAAAATAATTTGGTGCACATACCTCGATCAGTATTTTAATGCTTGATTTTATTTTTATTTTTTAAGTTATTTTTTTGTGATATAAATAAATATAATATTATATTGTATGAGTTACTTAAACTTAAAAATGGTATAAGTACATACAATTAAATGTAGGGAAAATGTCTCAAAACACACATAAACTATGGTCGAAATTGCTGTTACACACTCTAACTTTGCGGAGGTCCTATGACCCCCTGAACTATTTTATAGTGTATTATTTAGGGTATTATCAGCTTAGCTTGACCACTAAATCACTCAAACTAAAGTAAGTGCTTTCACACGCTATCAAAAAGCGGGGTCCGTTCTCATTAATGTTAATTTATCTCCCATTAACCCTAGAATTTTCTTAAAACTCTCTAACTTTATCTTCATGATTATTGATCAAATAACACAAATCATTCCAATTTCATGTGATTTTTACTTTCAATCTACTATTTTAAAGTTGCTGCTTATACGTGTGTTCACTTGCATGTCCATCTATGCTAATAATACCCACAATATTACACTATAAAATAGTTCAGGGGGGTCATAGGACCCCCACAAAGTTAGAGTGTGTAACATCAATTTCAGCCATAGTTTAGGTGTGTCTTGAGCTATTTTTCCTTAAATGTACAAGTTTGAATATAAATTAAACTTAATATGCATTTTGTACAGTGTTCTTTAGCCAATCATTAAAGAATACTGATGTAATCTTACTCATCTCCAATTTGATTTATGCAGTGGACCAGGTTCATCCACATGTTTCATCCATGGTTATCCCTATCATATGATTTTCAATCTTTTCAATGCCATTCCTTATAAAGTACTAGGGCTATTCTCTTAAGCAGGTGTTGGTGTGCTTGGTGACCCTGTTTACTGATTTGCTCTTCCCTTTTTCAATGAGCTTTCCCATTGTTCATCTAATGGAACGGGTGACACAACCTGTTCCATCGTACTCTTCTCTGTGGCAGCATCTTCATCCTGCAATCTCCTCCACATGCTACCTTTTTCACTCTTTTCTTCTGTAAGTGAGAGGAATTTTTATTTATCTCCAGTCATATATCTTGAGCAAATATTATTTATGTACCAATTCTGCTTGTTTTCTCTCACTTTTATCTGCAACTGAATCAAAGGTTAATTTTAGAAATCCAGACAAGTTTGAGCCCTTTTCATTAAACAAAAAGATGAATTAAGCTTTTTTTTGCTCATAATGACAACATGCTAGCGCACATGTTTTTTTTTTTATCAATTTTGAGAGTTCTCTTTTCAATTATTTTTATCTTTATGTTTCTAACTTTTGCTGCAACTAGACACTCATTGGTAATATGTCCAAGTTTTTCACAAATATAACATAGATTCTCAGAGGAAATTGTTTCTTTGTAAAAATGTATATCAACCTTTTCATTTTGAGTCCTATTTCCTAGCTGATTTATAATTCTGCATGATTGAGTCCAGCGATTTGCTCTGTCTAAATCTATTTTTTATATAGAAGTCTCATGAGTTAGTCTTCTAATCTTTTCTCTTTCATTAAACAATTTCTTTTTTTGCTTAAGTTCAACCTCTATTTTTTTATGATCATCACTAACCGTCCCCTTTTCTTTATCAGTGATAACGATTCTAAGGATATCAGACTTTAGTGCTAAGATGGTGGAACCATGTTGTTTGATTTGTTACTTCAAGGTACAGTTTTCTTTCTCAGTAATACTCGTATTGTTCTCAGTATCAATGTATTTATATTTGAGACTAACAAGTGCACTGAGTAACTAATCTTTAACGACAGTCAAGTCATAGAGATCATCAATTAAAGGATTTATCAATGAGATCAGTCTTTTCTTTTCAAGTAGACTTACCTCAGATTTGTCTTCTTCTTCTTCCAGGTAAAAATCACCTATTTTCATAAGTGCAGTCTCATCAACTTCATTATTAGATTCATCAAAGCTTAATCTCCATGCAACCATCATAGCAACCTTTTTTTTTAGAATCAAATTTGTCTTTTGACCTTTGTTCCTTTTAATTTCTCTTCTTTTCCATTCAATTTTTCATAAAAGACCCTCCTTGATTATGTGATCCGTCTTTTCACACTTAAAACATTTAAGATGAGATTTTTCATTAGACCGAGTTTTGTTGCTTGTTTCTTTCCTCTCGTAGTAATTTTCCTTCTTGAAGAACTTTTTGAAGTTTTTGGTAATGAATGCAACTTGTTCTTCATTTAAGTCAGAATCCCCACTATCAGAAGCCTTTAAGGCCAGTGATTTATATTCACTTTCAACCCTTTTGAATTTGTTCATGTTCATCTCATAAGTCTTCAGATTTTTCACTAGTTCATCAAGAGTCATCGTGACAATGTCCTTTACTTTTCTTATAGCAGTAACTTTCACATCTCAGTTTTCTTTTGGTAAGATTCTTAAGACCTTATCAACATGTTCTTCAATTATAGTACATTTTCTAGTGATGACAGTTCATTTATTAAGGTAGTCAGTCGAGTAATTATTTCTTGCAGCGTCTCATATTTTGTGAATATAGCATAGCAACCTTAAACTTTCTTACTTGACTTGTTCCTTCATGAGCATTCACCAGTGCATTCTAGATTTGCTTGGCAGTGGTATAACTTGAGATTCTGTTGTATCCATCAGGACCTAGTCCACAAACAATAATATTTTTGGCCTTTGCATTTTTCTTGAGGGAGATGAGATCATCTGGAGTAAATTCACTTCTCATTTTCTTCACTTGCTCACCTTTAACTGTTTTCATAGGGATTTTGAGACCCTCAGTGATTCTATCTCATAGCCCATATTCTTCGACCTGAATGAAGTCCTCTATATGAGCCTTCCACCAGATGAAGTGAGATTCATTGAAAAAAAGAGGTCTGGTGGTGAATTTTCCTTAACAATATCCAATTAGTTGTGTAGAATTCATCTTAGATCATATCTTAAGGTATTAGCCTTTTAACAAGATACCTGCTCTGATACCAATTAATATTCTGCATGACCTAGTATTTTAGTGAATTTAACTTACGAGTTGTCTATGAGTGAAATGGGTTGCCTAACATGTTCCAACAAAAGTAGTGAAGACAATAAGTAATCAACATGGTAGTTCTATGTGAAAAATACCCGGCTCACAAAAGGTATAAAAAACCACGACCTGTACTTCTACAGGATTTAACTCCAACTTCACTAAACACAATGAACCTCTCAACAAAAGATTACAAACTCTGTAACCTAAGAAATTATAAACTCTAATTCCTAATATTCAACAATCTCCCCAGACTATTGAATCTCACTTCAAGTTTCTCGACTTAAAAATTAGATTACAATACTCAAATATCGATTGCTTGTTGAACCCTGTGAATTGGGTGAAAGTAAGATACTCCAAATTCGGGGGTCAAAGAGTTTTAGAAAACTTTCTTGGTGGAAAAAAATGTTTGCAACCCTAGGAACTAACTCTAATTTTTAAAAATACACAAACCTCCCAAGGTTTGTGTTTTCAAGTCTTCGAGTTATCCTAACTTGAAGACTAAACTCCTAAACCAATTTATAACACTCTGGTACTAAGAAAACATGAATTACAATTCAATTAATCAATACTTAAAACTATACTCAAGAACTATAAATTTTATTCCTATGGAACAAGTTCTTCAATCTAGTTCTTTGTACTGGGAGCACTTGGATATCTAGGCAGAACTCTCTCAAATATTGTTCTTTCTTATTTGCTCGTATTTTACCTTTTTTTTTGCTTGAATCTCATTTTGAAAGTTCTTGAATATTTATAACTTTAATTGATCTTCACAACCAAGTAGACTTTAACTCCACAAGGACTCTCATGCTTCTTGGACTCTCTTCTTGAATGTTGTAGTCAAACACTACTCTAATTCATACTTTATGCAGATTTTGAGTTCTCACGCAAGTAGATTTCTAACTCCACAAGACTTCTCATCTTTCTTGGGTTCTCATCTTTCTTGAACTCTCTTGGTCTATCCATATATATACTCTATGGCAGCTAGGTATGCTGGACAGTGGATTAAGGACACTAATCGAAAGCATTGCACTGTAGAACTTGACTCTAAAGTAGTGACTGATTTGTTAAGGAACAAAATATCCAAAAATCTTACTCTCAAGTCTATTATTGAGGATACTATTTCTCTCACAGAGGGTAAGGATGTGAGCTTCACTCAGTGCTATAGGGAAGCTAATATAGTTGCTGACTATTTAGCTAAATTAGCCACTACTTTAGATACTCCTCTTCTTGCTCAGAATATAAATTAATTACCAGATGAGACTCGTGGGCTTTACTTCTTGGACAAAAGACAAGTACCTAATGTGAGGCTGCGATATGACAAAGCCAATTTTTTTGTTAGCTAGATGTATCGTTCTTAGTAGTTCTAGGGAATGTGAAACAAATTCTGTTAGACATTCTCTTTTTGCCTTGATTGCTTGCAATCTGTGTATGTATATCAGGGGTAAGGTCTAGTCCCCCCCTTTTTTTTGTGATTTCCATAAAATGATATACAACACTTACCAGGATTCTTCCTGGAAATTTTAAAAAAAAAGAGACTCTTATCTGATTCGTGATTTGTGCATACTTTGAGATCTTTTCTACTTGGGACCCCTTCATTTCAAAGAATCCTAATACAGGTTGGACTCTGCGTGATGGAACAAGTAATAGCAACAGGTTAATGTATGTGTTCCACTGTTTTGTCAATCATCAAAACATTCAAGAACCCAACAAGTTTATTTTTTCAGGTTTTGTTGGTGAAATGTTTTGACAAATATTTTCTCGAAAACAAGTTTCATAAGTGGCATTTAAGCTCATTGTCTCCTTTCCACCGCCAACGCTTCCAAGACCAGGCCACCCACCCCAACCCCCATTCCCTGCCCAACCTGCATAGTATTTCTCTAGATTACATATAAATGCTTTTGTGCCATTTCTTTTCACTTGCGCTTATTAAACACCAAAAAATAAGTTAAAAAATCACTTATTTTCCAAGAAAAAAAATTAATATCAAAAACACCCTCAGTATATTTGCCAAGTCAGTCCCTTCTCTTGACCGTATATTTTGCCAGTTCTTGAATGACTCAAGCTAGTGATCCAGATATCTCCAACGTCCAGTTTGTGGAACAGAATTATTAATTGTCAAAAAAAAAGATCTGTGTTGTATAACTTTAGTTACATAGTTTTTTATGTATGTTCTTTAAAATGCTTCTCAATACTGCCTTCTTTTCTGTATTTATTTGGGGATAGATGCTATTATCTTATTCTTGTTAGTTACTTTTACCTTTTATTTTCTTTCTGTCCAACCAAAAAGAAAATGATAGAGAAAAAAAATGGGCATGATGACAACAAAGAATAAAAAGTAGAAAAGAATGTCATTCCCCTTTTGCTTCATTAATCTGAAAAATAGTTTCAGTAAGAATCAATCAAATTACAACATAATATATGAATATGAAAGAAAGAATTCATACAAGAAAAACAGTACAACAATACTCAAATTTCAAATGCCAAAGAATCAAGAAAGGAAGAATCTCCTTGACTCACCTCACCCCCTCCCACACCAACCCAAGACCCAAAAAAAAGAAAAGAAACTTATACAATTAAGTAAATAAACTATCAAGAATCCATGTTGCTCGGACTCTTCAAAAATTGTTATGCGTGTGTCGGATTCTTCAAAGGCTATGCATTCTTTAAAGAACGGACACGAGGGTGACAACATATCTAAAGGGTCCAAACAACATAGAAAATAAGTTAAACAAAAAGTACTTGTGCTAATTGAATATCCCAAAAATGGATGGCTGCTTCTTGTTCACAACACTACATGATGTCCTCACTTCTCCTTTTCCATCAGTTAGTACTTCAACTTTACCCAATTTCACCATGGCCTCCCCAAACTTAGTGTAAAAATCAGGCCTTTTGACAATTTCATCCACAATACCCTTTGTCAATCCATCCAATGCTATTTGTTGATCAATTTGAAGAACCCCATTTCCCTTTTGAATTTGGTCAAAAAATATGTTATCTACAGAAGATGGAGTCTTCATATCAAGAGCAGCAATGTTGTCAAAGGATGAAACTCTAGGACACTTCACTATTAACTCAGACAATAGTGATTTGCTCATGGTTGGATCAGGACCACCTGTATTATTGAAGTTGTATACCCTATCTTGGAAGAGTGAGCAGTGAGCAAATCCAACAGTGTGGCCACCTAGAATTGAAAATCCACACATTAATTCATTGAAAATAAACAATTAATCATTGAAAAGAAAAAATATTATGGTTTAGAACACATAAATTAAAAGTTTTGGCTCCACCTCTATGTTATCGATAAAAATAATTGAGGTGCACACAATACAACTTGAATAATGTCGTTATAAAAAATGTGTAATAAGATTAAGCATTGAAAAATAAAGAACGTTTTAAAAAAGGAATAAATCATGGGAAACCGTGGTTCAAATCTTAGTAGAAGTAAAATATGCTACGTGATCTCTTTGATTTATTTTAAACTTAGTCATTACAGTTACTCGATACCCACCCCGGTAAGAGATAATAATAAATATGTGATGAAATAGTCTACGTGCATATAAAAGAAGATTTGGTAACTCATATGATTCTACCGCATCTAGATTAGGGTTCCCGTTTAGGAAAGCTTATTAGCTTTGTATTGGCTCCCATCGTTCTTGAAGGGGCCCTTAGTTAAATACGGATCAAAATTGTTTTAAATTGCATAATAAAATGAAGGATTGTGAAATGGAAAATTACCTAGAAGATAGACCATGTCTGTTGGAGAAAGCTTTTTGTTGCCAAAGACTTTAATGGAATCTGAGACTGAAATGGATGGACCAGGAAGATTCACATTTGATGCTAAGGAAACTTTCCCATCCTCTCTTCCTGTTTCTACATTGTACCATTTTCCTCCACTCTGTCACATTTTATAATCAAAAACTAGTACAATTAGGATACATTTCACAAGTTAAAATTTTAAAGTCATTTACTTTATTTGCTAGATTATCATATTATGTTTATTATAAACAATATACGTATTATTACAAATAAAAAATTATTATACTATTTGTTCGTTTAGGTTAGCTGACTGTAAATAGTTGATGAGTTTTAAGTATTGAATTTGATTTTATAAATAAGCATTTATATGTTTGGATAAAAGTGCTAAAATCAATTTCATAAATAAGCAGGTATGTGTTTGAATAAAAGTGAAACTGAAATAAACAGTTGATGTGTTTGATTAAAAAAAATGCTAATATGCTATAAATTTAAAAGTATCTTTGTAAAGAAAAAGGAGGAACGAAGGATATGGAGTGAAGAGGAAGTTCGAGATTTTGTTTTGTGAAGAGGATATGTGGTATTTTTCATTTTTCGAGAATCAAACTATATAAACTTTTACCAATATTTTAAAATGTATTTTTTCATCATATTAACATGAGAAGAATTGCAGCTTGTAGTACTTTTTGTGTACTTTTTGAATGCATCTTTTTACGAAAACTGTCACATAAATTGAAACACGAAGGGAGTTAAAAAAAAATTGATCAAACTAAAAGTGCTTATTATAAGCTGAAAAGTCATAAATTGGGAATAATCAACTTAGGACTTATGGTTGATTTTGACTTAGACACATTTTGGATATATATTTATCAAACACACAAATAAATAAATAAAATATTTATAAATTAATTTCACCAACTTATAAACTTAGCCAAACAAGTGCTAAGGAAGTGATCAACTGATCATAGTGAAGAATATCTAGATGAGTATAATGATGAAATAAAATGTAAAATTACCAAGACAACAGCATCTCTAGTTGCCATAGAAATAATGTCAGCACAAGAGACTATGCCTTTGCATTGTGCCTCTAAAGCAACTTTGATTGCATCAATGAGTTCATATCCCCTAACACTTTTATTTGCGCCTGCCTTTTTCTCACTGTTGACTCCTTCCAATAAAATTGATGCATCACAACCCTATTCATCATGTACACAATAAAAACATTAGTCCATTCAATAAAAGCTATTGAATTCTTCCGAACCCATAATTGACACTCTATCTCCATCTCTACATTCTATAATTTGACAAAACCAAAAGTTCTAGAAAGATTTCCTTCTTTTGTGAGCTTCACGTCAAATCAAGCAACTTTCACATAAAGTGAAACAAAAAAAGTTGTGAGTACTCCACTTTCATGACCCAATAGTTAGCGAAACACACTTGAACGGTTAGTTATTTGAGTTTCATACCTAAATTCAGGTAGAAAAAGTGAACAATCGATAGTTCAGGTGTGTTTAGCTAAACACACTTGATGATAGTTTCAGGCTGAAAACTCATATACCTGATAGTTCAGGTATGAAACTCAAAAATCTGGTATACTTTATATGTGTTTTTGACCCTTAACTCGAAGTAGAAAATGCAAAAATGCAAGAGTTATATATATATTTTTTAAATCTATGCAAGAGTTATATAAGTTTCTTACATTAACAAAACAATCATGGAACTGCATACGAAGAAGAGCAGCTGCAATATTCTTTTCCTTCTCTGTATCAAACCATTCTTTTACAACATTTTTGACAACACCTTCAACATTTGTCTTCCCACATTTTCCTATGTAGAATCCAAATCTAAGTTCCCCATAGCATTCTCCACAAAATACAACCAAAAATAACACCACCACTATTGCCACTGCTTTAGACATTTTTGCCAAAAGAAAATAAACTTTTTTTTTTGCTTTTAATTGTCAGATATAATAATCTGGATGAAAGAAAACACATTTTTGATCCTATTTATAGTATTTTGTTAAGGTTATTAAGTTAATGAAGCATGGAATTTAAACAATATGTATGCTCTGCACGACCATTTCTAAGCTATTGTTATAACGTGCCATCAAGTTCTTGAAGTAACTAAAATGAATATTTTAAATTCGAAGCGTGCCGCTCATATGGCTTAACATAGTCTTAATTTACGTAACACTTTTCGCTTATTCAGAGTTATGTTGACTAATTTTTGAAGCTATATTGAATTGGACGAACTCAATATTTTAAAATTAAAAATTTAGGTATTCAAAAGTTATACAAAAAGTATTATAAATTGCAGTTCTTATCATGTCAGAGGCAGATCCAAGATTTAGATTGTATTGTTCAATCTTGAAGGTTTTTAGTAATGACCTAACTATATTCTTAAAGTTATGGATTCATATGTATTTATTGCAATTTTAATAAATTTATGTTCTCCGTTGAAAGTATTTGGTTTAGATAGATCTGATACCGATACATTAGATCTGTCGCCGTCTCATACCAATATGATAAAATATAACGTCTTAAAATATTGATCAAAATTTATATCGGTGGATTCATGAAAAGCAAAATGTGCACATAAATTGAAACATGAGTATTGTAGAAAATATTATCATTGAAGAAAAGAGATCACAAGGAAGATACATATACGGATGCGCTTCCCATGTCAACTAATTTTATACTATTTTTATAAAGACTCCTATCATTTTGTTTTCCATACCTTTGATTTGATTTATTTTTCTAATATTTTCTTTGATGTGTGATATTGCCATCTGTTCTAAACCTTAGCTCCTCTTCTCTGGGACAAAAGAAATCAAATCTTCTGAGAATGGCCTGCAGAGAAGTCATTAAAATATTGGGGGTTAATTCACAATAGTCATTAACATTATGTTTATTGTAATAATAAAGTCGCAAAATTATATTTTTGTCACATTAAAATGACTGAATGTTACTCAGTATAACAGTAAAGCTATAAATTATTTTTATCATATTAAATTAATTAAATTTTAACCACTATAAAGTTTGTTTACCATTGATTTAGGACAGTTAGATTTGTTTGTGGGTCAAGAGCATATGTTATGGTCTTAGCTTCGTTGTTAGAGACGTAAGTTTGCAAAAGACGATAAACATAAAGGAAACACAAAATAAATCACTAAGGCCACGATAGAGAACTAATCTGAGACACCGGGAAGGTGTTCGGTCCTCCTAGCTACGAACGAATTGGGGCCGAAAACATCAAGTAAGCGAACGTAATAACAATGAAACAGTAAACAACTAAGAAAAACAGAAGAAAGACAAAACAAGCTTAATGACCAAGCGAGAGAGATTTTATTGCTTTAGAGCTAGAGATAACAAAGTGTGGATGCTTTACAATGAGGGAGGGAGTCTTTATTTATAGGGTGTGAGTCGTTCCTTGATGCGAAAGAAATAGTACTGTCTTGCTAGGCCAATAGTACCGCATCCAATGGATGGCCGCCACTTGTCCTTCAACCATTGGAGGATGCCAACCTAGTATGCCGCGTCTGACGCGGATCTGATGGGTGTTGTCCGCGCACCTGAATATTATGACATACCATCCTTTTGTCTGTCCTTGGCGTGCAGTCACTATCGCTGGTCTTCTTGGGCTACTTTGCCTTCGCCTGAGAAGCCACTTCCTTATGTTGGATGTGCTCACGAGATGGTGTCGTTGCGGACCACTTCTTCTTTGACCTAGCCCAAGTTGGTTCATTTGGACTAATTCATATCGAAGCAGTTTTTACTCCATACAGGTAGTTCTCCGTCTCTCACGCACAATATCATTGTGGTCGAGGGACGGATAGACAGAACCTCAAGGCAAACCCTTTATCTTGTTGCAGGATTTTTTTGAGAAGGTCGGCCATCGCACTTCTCAAAAGGACCTCCCCTTTAATCTATGGTCCCGAGACCGCATCTTAGGACTTTATCTTTGTCATTTCCAACTGAATATGCGACTCTTTATATGACCACTTGCCGCTTTCTGTCACTCCCCGAGGTTACCCCATTGACGTAACACGGGACCTGGGACCACAAGTGCCCCAAGCTAACCCTTGGTCATAGCATAACTCTGATAAATCAATAGATAAGCGAAAGCATAATAGGAAGATCCGAAGTCAAATGTATAGCTAATCAAGTCAAATAGGAATACAAATCCAGAAGGAGACTCGAATACTGTCTATGTCTGAAAAGCCTCTAACTGTCATAAAGAGTTGCTGGGACAACCCCCCAGCTAATTCGGAATCTGAAATGAAAGCATAAAGATGGACGCTCTAACTCTAGTCCTCGGATAATGAGGACTCACCAATAGTTAGCTGAATGTCTGGCATAGTCTAGCCACGAGTCTGAGGGCAAGTGCCTGAATTTGCATCATGAAAGGATGCAGCGCAAAATGCGTCAGTACTATAGGATGTACTTGTCATGACCCAATTTCTCGGTCATGATGGCACCTACAATCCCTCCGTAGGCAAACCAATTCCCGTAGCCCAGAATAGTTAGTAATGGGCTACTATCTAACCAAAAAGCAGAAGAATACGTAAAAAAAGGTGAAAGCAAGGGATACATAAGATAAAAGCAAGAACAACAGGTGTATATACAGGCGCCAAAACCAACCCAAGACCTGGTGTCATAGTATAGAGCGAGAACTACATATAAGGGGTGCAAACTAACCAAAATAATATATACAAATATCTCCGAATGGTAATAGAGTACATAAAGCAAAAGATAAACTAAAGCTAAGCTCTGATCGCCAAGAGCTCACTCTCAGTCCAGAATAGCACAAACGCAGCTCCTCGCATGAGTCTCCACGAGCTAACGGCGATGGTCCACACTAAAATCTGCACCAGGAGATGCAGAGTGTAGGGTGAGCACCAAATGCGAAGCATAAGGTACCTAGTAGGTATCATAGGTCGACTGGGCACATATAAAGTAAAAGAGCAATAGCAGACAGAGTAAAAACAGACAGTCACAAAAATCAATCGAAAAGTACACAGGAACTAGCCTAGAGGGAAGACAACAGAAAATAACATATAAGGCTACCAACGAGAATATATATACACACAACAGGTACAGGTGAAAGTAAGGACGATGCACCTGGGACCCGTGCAAAAATAGTATATATAAGAAAGTTCTAGAAATGGACGGTATACCGGTAACCTCAAGTATATAAAGGATGGGAGAGAAGGATAAAGGTAGACATGCTCGGGAAGCAGAAAACAATAACCACGCTAATCACGACAATTTTATTCAAGAAAC
Organism: Jaltomata sinuosa; assembly: GCA_003996215.1. NCBI lineage: Eukaryota > Viridiplantae > Streptophyta > Magnoliopsida > Solanales > Solanaceae > Jaltomata > Jaltomata sinuosa. Next base: position 444,276 of record QJPP01000282.1, on the reverse strand, counting down.
CAAGAACAACCTCGCTGTAACCAATTTCATAATTAAGACCAAGGCAATGTAAGAATAGTCTACCTATAGTCCTTCGGCCGTCCATACAACCGAGAAACACAAACAAGTGAAAACAAACCCTCCGTCATCCCATACTACCGGAGCGTACAATCAACAAGCAGCAGACAAGGGTGGTATCTCATGCAAATGGATGATATGATGCCATGCTAAGTAAAAGTGATAGTAGTACCGTATGTTACCTGCTTCCGGCGACCTGTAAGGCCCAGAAGACAGGATCCATGGATGGTCTCACCCGTATACCACTTACACCGTATACCTTTCCCCCAGGCACACGCAACCCGAAGCCTCAGGCTCGGAGCGGCAAGGTCCATGGAGGTCCCCGACCAATATACTATATGCCCCGCATCTCAAAAGTCCATAAGTAAAGATGCCCAGAGGGTGTCCGGGTCTAAATCAGTAAATCAAATGGTTCTAGCGCATGACCCCACCGAGCCTAGTATTATCATGAAAGCTGTAGTATATAAGCATGACACTTGACCCTGTCGAGCCCAGAAAAAGTGGTACTATTGATAAAACATCTTTTAGAACTTTCCTTACCCCAAGAAGATTTACAAAATAAGTCAAACCATTTCCAAATCATTTCCATCGAAAACGGGTCCCCTCGGGCCATGCAAGGTTTAGAAAACAGTTCCAGTAGGCCCGAAGTAAAAATAGTAGTAAAACGTGGAAGAAACCTTTTTATATGCATGGAAATGGTATGATCATACACACAATAGCCGCCCCGCAGCTCACAATCAACCTAACGGCCCTGCACAGGCTTCAAAGCTACTCAGCAAGCATAACCAACCTAGAAGGATAATTCTATGCCCGGAACTCACGGGCATTTCCAATGATCCCACCATCTATGTTCCAGAGTCAACAAGGCCCCCACGGGACCACAAGGGTAATAATATCAATAAATCAGAATACTACACACAACGGTGGAAAGAAACGAGACGAATCACGGAAGAGCGGTCAAGGTCTGTGGTACCAGCCTAACAACCCAATCCAAGGATGCCAACTAGTACAATTTTACCCGATATATGTGAAGTCTAGGGAGTTAAGCCGTAACCTACCTGCCGTCTGACGACAAGCTGCTAGGAGAACAATGTCCAAGCTCGAACCACTCCGAGAAGCTCCGAAACAAAAATCAAACTCGAATTTAGGCTTGAATATCTTGACGTAGATAATCGACTTTCTTTTATAGATCAAATATAATATCAAAATAATATTTTTCCAAGACCTTCTCAAACGTATGTAAATATATGCACACAGGTATAGCAGTGTGTTCACAAAGGATATAGATAACTAATCCTTTATGGAAAAAATGAAAGAACAATGGCAGAAGCATATATGCTGACATGGTAGCATCACCCTTTTTCTCCCAACTGTTATTAGATATCTTCACTACATGTATGTGTTAAGTCATATAATAAATCGACCTATACATACACAGCAACAACCGACCCTTTTCTAAAAAAAAAGGACTTTTGTACACAATTGCATCACTTTACCATAAAGTGCCACCACATATTTAACTAGCTGTTTGTACACTCCACCTCACCTCCACGTACCACCTACTTCTTCTCTATTTTGTATATATTCGGGTATTACATAAGCTCGTGATAAAATAAATATAACTTTTTGAATATATCAAAATTAATAAAAAATCATTTCCAATAAAACCTATTATATTATAATAATAATTTTCAACATACATAAATTTACTATCTCTGTTAAAATATTACAATGTATAAAAACCTTGTAAAATAAATACGTACACAATTATATTATAACAAAAGTATTTTTCATAGACCTTTAAAATATTTTCGGAAGGCAATAAAAATATAACTTTTCACCACATTCAACTTTTAAATAAAATATTTTCAAATACGCACGATGTTAATAAAATTCTTAAATTTAGGCTCGCAAGCCTTTGATATGAAATGGAAATTAAGGCTATACGAACGCAAATCACAATCGCATGAGTTCGATACTCAGCTTCTAAGGTAGGAAATTGATCATAACGACTAATCGAACGGCCAGGGCACTGAACCACCGGTCCCAGCAAGTCATAAATAACTTGGGGCCGCTACAGGAAAGCTCTAACAGTACAAGAAAAACGTATATGCGGAAATAACCGGAAGAGTCATTACATCATCCACTACTAAAAAAGACTTTCGTCCTCGAAAGTCAAGGACAAGGGAGTACCTGAAGGCTCAAACAACTGCGGATACTGAGCCTGCATATCTCTCTCGGTCTCCAGGTAGCCTCCTCTACTGGACGGTGTCTCCGCTGAACCTTAACAACTGGGATCTCTCGAGACCTCAATCTCCTGACATCTCTTGCCAAAATAGTTGTCGGCTCCTCAACAAAGGCTAAACTCTTATCCAACTGCACTGAATCCCATTGCAACATATGCGACTCATCTGGGACATACCAATGCAACATCGAAACATGAAATACAGGATGTATAGCTGAAAACATCGAAGGCAGGGCTAACTGATAGGCAACACTACCAACCCTATGAAGAATCTCAAACGACCCAATGTACCTGGGGCTAAGCTTGCCTCACCTACCAAATCTCATCACGCCCTTCAGGGGTGATACACGAGAAACACCAAGTCACCAATACTAAACTCCAAGGCACGAAGCCTACGATCAGTATAACTCTTCTGCCTGCTCTGAGTTGCCCGAAGTCTATCCTGAACCACTCAGACTCTGTCTAAGGAATCTCGAAGCAAATCTGTACTCTGTGGTCTAGACTCAAAACCATCAAACCAACCAGGGCTCATGTGCTCGAATTTCACCTGCTGACATTTCAAGCACCGAGATACAAACTCCGCTATGTCCTGCTTCATACCACTCCACCAGTAAAGCTGCCTCAAATCTCTGTACATCTTGGTTGCGCCAGAATGGATGGAATACCTAGAACAATGTGCCTCACGGAGAATCAAATGAATCAAATGAATCAAATCACCAACCCTCGGAACACAAAGGCGGCTATCAAACCTCAAAACCCCATCTGAATCTAGAGTAGCCCGACTGGCCTCACCCCGAATAACCTAATCACGAAGGTCGCACAACCGCGGGTCCTCAAACTGACGACTCTGAATCTGATCAATCAAAGTAGAATGAACCTCGACACTGGCGAGAACTCTGCTAGGATCTGACAAGTCAAGCCTAACTAAACAGTTAGCCAAGGACTGGATGTCCAAGGCTAATGGTCTCTCTGAAACAGAAAGAGAAGCTAGGCTGCCCATATTCGCCTTACCGGATGATACAGAATAGTGAAGTCATAGTCCTTCAATAGCTTGAACCATCTCCTCTTCCTCGAGTTCAGCTCTCGCTGACTCGTGATATGCTGAGGACTACGATGATCAGTAAAGATCTCATAGTGAACTCCATATAGGTAATGCCTCCAGATCTTGAGTGCGAAAACTACCGCCGCCAACTCTAAGTCATGAGTGGGGTAGTTGCGCTCGTGAACCTTCAGCTGCCTTGACGCATATGCTATCACTCGACCCTGCTGCATCAACACGCAACCAAGACCAATCCCGAAAGCATCACAATACACGGATAAGCTCTGACCCTCAACCGACAAAGTCAAAATAGGAGCTGAAGTCAATAAGGCCTTAAGCCTCTGAAAGCTATCCTCACACTAATACGACCACTGAAATGGGACATCTTTCCTAGTCAGCATAGTCAAGGGTGCTGCTATGGAAGAAAATCCCTGAATGAACCGTCTGTAGTAACCTGCTAACCCAATAAAGCTGCGGAACTCAGTAGCAATAGTAGGTCTAGGCCAATCACAAACCGTAGAAATCTTTCTCGGGTCAACCCTAATCCCATACTTAGACACCACGTGCCCTAGGAATGCAACTGACTCAAGCCAAAACTCGCACTTTGAGAACTTGGCATAAAGCCGATGATCTCTCAAGGTCTGGAGTATAATCCTTAAGTGCTACTCATGCTCATCTCTACTCTGTGAATATACGAAGATGTCGTCTATGAAAACTATCACAAATAAGTCCAAATACGAGCCAAGCACCCTGTACATCAAGTTCATAAAGGCTGCGGGGGCATTCGTTAACCCAAAAGACATCACCAGGAACTTATAATGGTCGTAACGTGTCCTGAATACTGTCTTAGGGATGTCCTCTGCCCTAATCCTCAACTGATGGTAGCCGGACCTCAAATCAATCTTCGAAAACACAGCTGAACCCTGAAGCTAATCAAACAAATCATCAATCCTAGGCATTAGATACCTATTCTTTAATGTCACCATATTCAGCTGTCGATAATCAATACACATCCGCATCGACCCATCCTTCTTCTTCACAAACAGAACATGAGCACCCCAAGGCGACTAGAGCTGCTCCTTAAGCTCCCTCAACTCAGTAGGAGCCATACGGTAAGAGGAAATAGAAATGGGCCTGGTGCCCGGCTCTAGCTCAATAGAGAAATCAATATCTCTCTCATGTGGAACGCCTGGCAGGTCGGTAGGGAACACATCTAGGAAGTCCCTAACTACAGAAAAATACTCAGGAGACGGAGGGTCAACACTAGCATCTCGGACATATGCTAGATAAGCTAAACACCCACGGAAAATCAACTTCCTAGCTCAAAGACAAGAGATGATCCCAGATGGTGCATGGCTAACAGAACCCTGCCACACAACCGGGGATACACCGAGCACGGCTATGGTAACAGTCTTGGCATAACAGTCCAAAATGGCACGGTGAGGGGATAACCAGTCCATGCCCAGTATCACATCAAAATCTAGTATATCAAGGATCATCAAATCACCCTAAGTCTGTGAATCGACAACAGATAACATACAAGATCTCACAATCTGATCCACTACTAAAGAATATCCTACTGGGGTAGAAACAGAAACAGGCACAGATAACGGCTTACTAGCCAACCCCAAACAAGGCACAAAGTACGCAGATATGTATGAACAAGTGGATCCAATATCAATCAAAGCATAAGCTGGCTGACGGCATACAAAAATCGTACTTGTGATCACAGCATCCGAGGCCTCTGCCTCCTATCTCCCAGGGACCGCATAGAGCTTACGATGACCTCCACCTACCCGATCGCCATCCCTACCACCTGCTCTACCACGCGGAGTGCCACCCCTATCCTGACCACCACCCCTCTAACCGGATGCTGAACTGCTCGCAATGGCTCGGCTGGCTGAACTGTACCCTACTGGGGGCAATCTCTAGCGTAGTGACCAACCACACCACAAGTATAACAAGCCCTTGATGACCTAGTCGGCCCAGATAAACCAGCAGAACCCATATGGCCACCATGACCTGATGCCTCAGAAGTAGTACCTCTCGAAGACTGCCCCTTCTCAAACTGAGAACTACCCAAAGTCTGAAGCGAAGCCTGAACTGGTCTACTAGTCTGACCCTGATGCTGCTGTGGCTGATAACCCCGACCCTACTGGCTCGAACCTCTACCACCTTATGTTCCAGAGTCAACAAGGCCCCCACGGGACCACAAGGGTAATAATATCAATAAATCAGAATACTACACACAACGGCGAAAAGAAATGAGACGAATCACAGAACTTTTCTAAAAAAAGTTAAGCATTAGGCGGTGGCTATATACAATATTTACTATGCACGTTAATGAGTGATTTTGGTGAGGTAAACTATTTTTAAGCAATATTTGATTTCCAAAAGGAATCAATTATTTACGTCAAGTTATTCAAGCTCGAGTTCATGTTTGATTTCATTTCAGAGCTTTTCAGAGTGGTTCAAGCTCGGAAATCGTTGTCCCAACAGCTTGTCATCGGACAACAGGTAGGCTTTGGTTTAAACTCCCTAGACTTAGAATATATTGGATAAAATTGTACTAGCTGGCATCCTTGGGTTGGATTATTAGGTTGGTACCACAGACCTTGACCGCTTTATTCATGTCCGCATACTTTTATTCCTCCGATACTTGTAGTACTTGCCGATACGTTTTATTTACCCTTGTGGTCCTGTGAGGCCTTGTTGACTCTGGAACATAGAAGGTGGGATATTGGGAATGTCTGCAATTCCCGGGCATAGAATTATCCTTCTAGGCTGGTTATGCTTGCTGAGTAGCTATGGGCATGTGCAGGGTCGATAGGTTGATTGTGAGTTGCTGGGCAGCTATTGTGTTTGATCGCACCATTTCCATGCATATAAAGAGGTTTTATCCATATTTTACTACAGTTTTGGCTTTGGGCCTACTGGCACTATTTTCTAAACCTTGCATGGCCCCGGGGGCCCATTTTTGATGGAAATGAATTGGAAATGGTTTGATTTACCTTGTGAATAATCTTGGGGTAAAAGAAGGTCAAATTATGATTTCTATCACCAGTTTTACTATTAATGCTAGACTCGGCAGGGCCGGGGTGCTAGTTGAGTTTCTTATTAAATTGGGATGGTTTTTAGCCTCGGTCGAACCGAGCACCTGAGATGACTTTCTACTATTTAGACCCGGTTATGCTTGGGCACCCTTGGAGGGGTTTTTGAGATATTTTTCCACTACTTTAGTCCTGGACAGGGTCTGGGCATGCATATTCGAGACTGGGTCTCTATCTTGAACCTGGACTTGCTTCCGGATGACATGTCTTGATACTGAGTTTTAGTATGGGGTCTTGGATCTCTATGGACCTTGCCATCTGGGCCTGGAGCTTCGGGCTGCGTGGGCCGTAGGAAGGGTATACGGCAGAGTAGAGGTATATGGGCAGTGTCCTTCCATGGAACCTACCTGCTGGGCCGGATCGGCACCGGAAGAGGTACATACTGAGATACCATTTCCCTTGAGATCTTCATGCATCATATCATTCATTGTTTAAGGTTCCACCCTTGTTTGTTGTTTGTTGATTGTACGCTCCGGTAGTATGGGATGCCGGAGGGTTTGTTTTCACTTGTTTGTGTTCCTCGGTTGTATGGGCGGCCGGGGGACTGTAGGTAGACTCTTGTTATTTACTTACATAATTGTTCCCTGTTACGATTAAGCATGAAATTAGTTACTGCTGCGGGCAACTTAGCTTCTTTGCTTCAGTTGCGGATGCGACTATTGGCCTAGGACATCTAGTCCTTGGCTAACCTCTGCAAGAGGTAGGATATTCCAGATTTCAGTAATGTTCCAGTTAGTACGAGGTCCTTCTACCATGGTTGGACAGACTCAGTGGCGTAAGTTTGACCTTCAACAGTGGTGTATGCTTCATGTGGTCAACTTGTGCGGGTTGAGACTAGCGAGGCCATTTTGAGTTCTGATGATACGTAGAGACTGGTAATTGCCATTCATTTGTTGAGGATTTGAAAGCTTGTTTAATTGATTCCTCCGGAGTTGTTGTTTATGTGAGATTCCAGTGTTGGTTAGACTCAGCTCGTATGGACTATACCAAGCTGTCACGAACCGATTTCTCGGTCATGATGGCACCTACAACCCTCCAGTAGGCGAACCAATTCCCGTAGCCCAGGACGTTAGTAATGGGCTACTATCTAACAATAAGAGGAAGAATAGTTTAATAAGCAAAAGTAAGGGAACAAGATGAAGAGAATAGATAACAGGAATATATATATACATATGCGGAAACTAAACCAAACCCCACGATCTGGTATCATAGTATAGAGCCAGAACTACATATAAGGAGTACAAACGATCCAAAATAGCGTATATAGATGGCTCCGAATGGTAATAGAGTACACAAAGCAAAAGATAAACTAAAGATAAGCTCCGATCTCCAAGAGCTCACCCTCAGTCTGAAGTAGTCTCCAACAGATCTCCAAGCACGAATCACAGCGATCTAACGGCGATGACCCACGCTAGGATCTGCACCAAAAGATGCAGGGGGTAGGGTGAGCACCAAATGCGAAGCATAAGGTACCCAGTAGGTATCATAGGCCGACTGGGCACATATAAGATAAAAGCATAGTAACAGACAGAATAGAAGCAAGTAGTCACGGAAATCAACGAAAAAGGGTACACAAAAACTAGCCCAGCGGGAAGGCAACAGAAACAGCATGTAAGGCCAGCAAGTAGAATATATACATAACAGGCACAGGTGATAGTAAGAAAAGACGCACCTGGGATCCTTATGATAACAATATATACATAATAAGTTCTAGAAATAGACGGTATACCGGTAACCTCAAGTATAAGGAAAAGGGAATGAAGAGTAGAGATAGACATGCACGGGAAAATAGAAATCAAGGATCGAACTAATCATGTCAATCTCAAATCCAGAAACCAACAACCTAGCCGTAACAGGGAACAATTCCTTAAATAAATAACAAGAGTCTACCTACAGTCCCTCGGCCGCCCATACAACCGAGGAATACAAACAAGTGAAAACAAACCCTCCGGCATCCCATACTACCGGAGTGTACAATCAACAAACAACAAACAAGGGCGGAGCCTCAAACAATGAATGATATGATGCATGGAGATCTCAAGTGGAATGGTGTCTCTGTATGTACCTCCTTCGGTGCCGATCCGGCCCAGCAGGTAGGTTCCATGGAAGGACACTGCCCGTATACCTCTACTCCGCTGTATACCCTTCCTCCGGCACACGCAACCCGAAGCCCCAGGCCCGGATGGCAAGGTCCATAGAGGTCCTCGGCCCCATACTAAAACTCAGTATCAAAACATGTCATCCGGAAGCAAGTCCGGGTTCAAGATAGAGACCCAATCTCGAATATGCATGCCCAGACCCTATCCAAGACTAAAGTAGTGGGAAAATATCTCAAAAACCCCTCCAAGGGTGCCCGGGCATAACCGGGTCTAAATAGTAGAAAGTCATCTGAGGTGCTCGGTCCGACCGAGGCTAAAAACCATCCCAATTTAATAAAAAACTCAACTAGCACCCCAGCTCTGCCGAGTATAGCATTAATAATAAAATTGGTGATAGAAATCATAATTTGACCTTCTTTTACCCCAAGATTATTCACAAGGTAAATCAAACCATTTCCAATTCATTCCCATAAAAAATGGGCCCCCGGGGCCATGCAAGGTTTAAAAAATAGTGCCAGTAGGCCCGAAGCGAAAATCGTAGTAAAACATGGATAAAACCTCTTTATATGCATGGAAATGGTACGATCAAACACAAAAGCTTCCCAGCAGCTCACAATCAACCTATCGACCCTGCACAGGCCCATAACTACTCAGCAAGCATAACCAGCCTAGAAGGATAATTCTATGCCCGGGACTCGCGGACATTCCCAATATCCCACCTTCTATGTTCCAGAGTCAACAAGGCCTCACAGGACCACAAGGGTAAATAAAACATATTGGCAAGTACTACAAGCATCGGAGGAACAAAAGTAGGCGGACATGAATAAAGCGGTCAAGGTCTGTGGTACCAACCTAATAATCCAACCCAAGGATGCCAGCTAGTACAATTTTATCCGATATATGCTAAGTCTAGGGAGTTTAAACCATAATCTACATGTTGTCCGATGATAAGCTGCTAAAACAACGATGTCCAAGCCCGAACCGCTCTAAGAAGCTCCGAAATTAAATTAAACTCAAACTCGTGCTTGAATAACTTCACGTAGATAATCGATTTTCTACCCATAATAATAAAGATATCGTAGCACACATATTTTTTCCACGAAATTCCTTTCAGCGTGCAACCCCATCTCACAATGTTGATAACTAACCAAAACCCAATAGGAGGAAATGAAAAATCCAAGAATTTGCTGAAGTTCATCCATGTTAATAATGACATTTCTAAGTTTTAAAAACAATTGCTAATTAATGCTACATGTGCCAAATGATGCCACCACTCATAGCTAATACTTGTTGGCCACTCCCTCCACCTACACGTGGAGTGGAGGTGAAAATTACAAGGGAACAAAAAAATATTCTTATCCCGTTATTTATATACTCGGGTATTGCATAAATTTGTGATAAAATAATTTTTTTTTTAATATACCATAATAAATAGAAAATTATTTCAAATAAAATCTACTATATTATAATAATAATTTTCAACATAACTAAATTTACTATCTCCGTTAAAATATTAATAATGTATAAAAACCTTATAAAATAAATGTTTTCTAATACGTGAAATGTTAATACAATTCTTAAATTTAGGCTCACAAGCCCTTCATACGGAATGGAGGTTAAGGTCGTACAGTCGCAATTCACCATCGCACGATTTTGATACTCAACTTCTAAGATAGGGAGTTGATCATAACGACCAACCGAACGTCCAGGGTACCGAATCACCAGTCCCAGCAAGCCATAAATGACTTGGGGCCGCTACAGAAAAGCTCTAACAGTACAAGGAAAATGTATACGCGGAAATGACCGGAAGAGTCATTACATCATCCACTACTAAAAAGGACTTTCGTCCTCAAAAGTAAAGGACAAGGGAGTACCTGAAGGCTCAAACAACTGCGGATACTGAGCTCGCATATCTCTCTCGGTCTCCCAGGTAGCCTCCTCGACTGGACGATGCCTCCACTGAACCTTAACAATCGGGATCTCTCGAGACCTCAATCTCCTGACATCTCTGGCCAAAATAGCTAGCGGCTCCTCAACAAAGGCTAAACTCTCATCCAGCTGAACCGTCTCCCACTGCAACACATGAGACTCACCTGGAACATACCGCCGCAACATCGATACATGGAAAATTGGGTGCATAGATGAAAACATCGGAGGCAAAGCTAACTGATAGGCAACACTAACAACCCTCTGGAGAATCTCGAATAACCCAATGTACCTGGGGTTAAGCTTGCCCCGCCTACCAAATCTCATCACACCCTTCATGGGCGATACACGGAGAAATACCGAATCACCAACACTGAACTCTAAGGCACGAAGTCTACGATTAGCGTAGCTCTTCTGCCTACTCTGGGCTGCCCGAAGTCTATCCTGAATCACTCAGACTCGGTCTAAGGAATATCAAAGCAAATCTGTACACTGTGGCCTAGATTCGAAACCATCAAACCAACCAATCTGCGATCTGAAATGCCTACCATTCAAGGCCTCAAAAGGTGCCATGCCAATGCTTGAATGGAAACTATTATTATAAGCAAACTCAACCAAAGGCACAAACTGATCCCATGAACCTCTAAAGTCAAGAACACTGGACTGAAGCATGTTCTCCAGGACCTGAATGGTCCTCTCGGACTGGCCATCTGTCTGAGGGTGGAAAGCAGTACTAAGATGAACCTTTGTACCGAAATCTCGCTGAATAGCCCTCCAGAATTGAGATGTGAACTGAGTGCCGTGGTCTGAAATGATAGAAGTTGGGACCCCGTGCAACCGAACAATCTCACGAAGGTAGATCTGAGCTAGCCTCTCTGCACCATAAGAAGTCTGAACCGGCAAGAAATGTGCTGACTTAGTCAACCTATCAAAGATCACCCAAATAGAAACAAACCTATGTGAAGTATGAGGTAAACCAACAACGAAGTCCAAAGACTGGATGTCCAAGGCCAACGGTCGCTCTGAAACTAAAAGAGAAGCTAGGCTACCCATACTCACTGCCTTCCGGCTCAAGGCATCCGCTACCACGTTTGCCTTGCCCGGATGATACAAAATAGTGAAGTCATAGTCCTTCAGTAACTCGACCCATCTCCTCTGCCTCGATTTCAGCTCTCGCTGACTCATGATATACTGAAGACTACGGTGATCAGTGAAGATCTCATAGTGAAATCCATATAGGTAATGCCTCCAGAGCTTGATCGCGAAAACTACCGCTGCCAACTCTAAGTCATGAGTGGGGTAGTTGAGCTCGTGAACCTTCAGCTGCCTCAAGACATATGCTATTACTCGACCCTGCTGCATCAACACACAACCAAGACCAACCCCGGAAGCATCACAATTCACGGAGAAGCCCTGACCCTCAATCAGCAGAGTCAAAACAGGAGTTGAAGTCAATAAGGCCTTAAGCCTCTGAAAGCTATCCTCGCACTGATCCGACCACTGAAATGGGACATCCTTCCTAGTCAGCATAGTCAAGGATGCTGCTATGGAAGAAAATCCCTGAATGAATCGTCTGTAGTAACCTGCTAATCCAATAAAGTTGCGGACCTCAGTAGTAGTAGTAGGTCTAGGCCAATCACAAACCGCATAAATCTTTCCCGGATCAACCCTAATCCCATCCTTAGACACCACGTGCCCTAGAAATGCAACTGACTTAAGCCAAAATTCACATTTTGAGAACTTGGCATAAAACCGATGATCTCTCAAAGTCTGGAGTATAACCCTCAAGTACTGCTCATGCTCATCTTTACTATGCAAGTATACCAAGATGTCATCTATAAAAACTATCACAAATGAGTCCAAATACAGGCCAAGAACCCTGTGCATCAAGTTCATAAAGGCTGCAGGGGGATTAGTCAACCCAAAAGACATCACCAGGAACTCATAATGGCCATAACGTGTCCTGAATACTGTCTTAGGGATGTCCTCCACCCTAATCCTCAACTGGTGGTAGCCGGACCTCAAATAAATCTTTGAAAACACGACTGAACCCTGAAGCTGATCAAACAAGTCATCAATCCTCGGCATCGGATACCTATTCTTCACTGTCACTCTATTCAGCTGCCAGTAATCAATACACATCCGCATCGACCTATCTTTCTTCTTCATAAACAGAATAGGAGCACCCCAAGGTGACACACTCGGTCTAATAAACCCCTTAGCTAACAGATCCTGGAGCTGCTCCTTAAGCTCCCTCAACTAAGCTGGGGCCATACGGTAAGGAGAAATAGAAATGGGCTTGGTGCCCAGCTCTAACTCAATAGCAAAATCAATATCTCTCTCAGGTGGAAGGCCTGGCAGGTCGGTAGGAAACTCATCAAGGAAGTATCTAACCACAGGAACAGACTCAGGAGACGTAGGGTCAGCACTTGCATCTCGGACGTATGCTAGATAAGCTAAACACCCACGGGAAATCAACTTCCTAGCTCAAAGACAAGAGATGATCCCAGATGGTGCATGGCTAACAGAAGCCTGCCACACAACCGCGGATACACCGGGCATGACTATGGTAATGGTCTTGGCATAACAATCCAAAACCGCACGGTGAGAGGATAACTAGTCCATGCCCAGTATCACATCAAAATCTAGCATATCAAGGATCATCAAATCACCCCAAGTCTCTGAATCACCAATAGATATCATACAAGATCTCACAATCTGATCCACTACTAAAGAATCTCCTACTGCGGTCGAAACAGAAACATGAACAGATAATGGCTCACTAGCCAATCCCAAACAAGGCACAAAGTAGGCAGATACATATGAACAAGTGGATCCAGGATCAAATTTAGCCATAGCAGACTAACGGCACACAGAAATCGTACCTGTGATCACAACATCTGAGGCCTCTGCCTCCGATCTCCCAGGGACCGCATAGAACTGACGACGACCTCCACCTGCTCGACCGCCATCCCTACCACCTGCTCTGCCATGCTTTGCCACATATTTAACTAGTTGTTTGTACACTCCACCTCACCTCCACGTACCACCTACTTCTTCTCTATTTTGTATATATTCAGGTATTACATAAGCTCGTGATAAAATAAATATAACTTTTTGAATATATCAAAATTAATAAAAAATTATTTCCAATAAAACCTATTATATTATAATAATAATAATTTTCAACATACATAAATTTACTATCTTTGTTAAAATATTACAATGTATAAAAACCTTGTAAAATAAATACGTACACAATTATATTATAACAAAAATATTTTTCATAGACCTTTAAAATATTTTAGGAAGGCAATAAAAATATAACTTTTCACCACATTCAACTTTTAAATAAAATATTTTCAAATACGCACGATGTTAATAAAATTCTTAAATTTATGCTCGCAAGCCTTTGATACAGAATGGAAATTAAGGCTATACGAACGCAAATCACAATCGCACAAGTTCGATACTCAGCTCCTAAGGTAGGGAATTGATCATAACGACTAATCGAACGGCCAGGGCACCGAACCACCGGTCCCAGCAAGTCATAAATAACTTGGGGCCGCTACAGGAAAGCTCTAACAGTACAAGAAAAATGTATACGCGAAAATGACCGGAAGAGTCATTACAGTACTGAATATGTGAGATAAACAGGAATCTGATATAAGCATGCTAAATAAACTCGTAAAGCTGAAATCATGACATACGTGTAAAACTTAAATGCAAGAGACTCAATACGATGCCAAATCAAGATATACAAAATATCATAGTAATCATAATAGTTCTGAAGTCTGAAGGCAAAGAGTCAATGCATTTTAAAACCTGATACTGTTTTATGGGAGGTTCTCTAACCGACATAGACCATGTGAGATACATGAAATCCGATGTATACGCCCCATCAAAATGACCCAATATACCTTGCCAAGGTATAAAGGCATGACTGTGGCGTGATCACTAAATCTGATGCCCAACAGAGGGGACTTAGAACCTACGAGGGCACGTAAATCTGGGACTAAGGGTAATCTCATCCCGTCTAACTCGGTGCTAAATACTACTCCCAAAATAATACGTATAGCTCATATAATACTGATGCATATCTGGATGCAGAACTGATCATAACTAATGACATATCTAATGTCAAATCTGTTCATAAAGTGTAGGGACATATTTGATGTCATGCAAATTCATATCATAAGTCTTAAAGTTGTGCATGTTCATAATTCATGATACCCCTTCTTTTCTAAAATCATAACCTGAAGAATTATGCATGTACTTTCATAATCAAGAGACCATGTTATCTAAACATGTCAAATTTATACTTGAAATCATGCAATTTAAAGAAATCATGCTAGAATCCATACTTGACATATGGGCTTTTGAAATATGCAAAGAATCATAATTAAAACACGGGTAATGAATGTAAAATCATGAATTGAAGCTTTAAATCAAAACCCATAACCTTTTCCCAATTTGGGTAAGATACCCTAATTTCATATATTGCTAAATCAAAGTAAAAATTTGGGGATTTTTGGCTTAAGGGTGAGAGGAAACCCTTAATAAATACCCACATACCTTGATTGAAGCTAACCCAACTGGAATTGAAAAGAAAAGGAGACTTGAACTTGGAGCTTGAAGGAGTTCTTTTCCCAATTTGCTAGATGAATGAGGTAATGAGAAGGGACTTAGGCTAATAGGTTTAGCAATCATGCTAAGAGTGGCCAAAACAACCTCACTTAGGAGTTAAAAGGGTGGGTAATTATAAAAATACCCCTGAGATTTAATTAAGAAAAAGTTGTTAAAAAGGTCAACTTCAGGAATCACGGATGGATTCCATGGGTCATAGACTAAACCACGACTCGTGGTTTCTGGCCAAAAGATCATGCCGCAGAAGACTTTCTACGGGTCAACGGGACGGACCGTAGAACGGATTACGGTCCGTAGACATAACTCTTCATTTCTGAAGGATTAGGCAGGCCTTTGATCAGGTTCCACGAGTCAACAGGACGGTCTGTAGTTCAAGCTATGGTCCGTAGACCTGACTCGTGGTTCCTGAGAATCAGTCAGCCTATAGGTTAGGTTTCACGAGTGAACAGGATGATATGTAGAGTGAACTACGGTCCATAGAACCCACTCGTGGTTCTCAAACCAGAGGTTGATCCTGTAGAAGACAAATCACGACTCAGTTCCACGGCTCGTGGATCAAATCACGAACCTTGATTTGGACTCGTGATTTCTGGAAACTTGAAATTTCTCAGAGTTTTAAACTTAGAAAGCCGGTTCAATTTTTGGGGTGTTACAATATCTCCTCTTTGGGATCATTCATCCTCGAACGAAGACTAAACAAGGGAAACCGAAGAGAAAACAACCCAACCAGTTAACAACACATAAAATCTGAAGAACAAACATGAAAACTAAGTTTTTCAACTTAAAACATGACTGAATCAACTTCGAAAAACATGAATGCATACTAAGATCATGAGGGAAATTGATGGAATAGAGTAGGATAGACAGTTTTAATGAGGAAACTACTACCTCAAGTGGAAACTGGATCAGAAAGAAAGAGATGAGGGTACTTGGCCTTCATGATTGTTTCTGCTTCCCAAGTAGCTCCCTCAACTAGCTGATTCCTCCAAAGGACCTTTACCGAAGCTTCTTCTTTGTTTCTCAACCTCCGAACCTGACGATCAAGAATCTCTACAGGAACCTCCTCATAAGTAAGACTATCCTTCACACCTATATCCTCCAAGGGAATAATCAAGGTCGGATCACCAACACATTTCTTCAATAAGGAAACATGGAAAATCGGATGAACCACTTCTAAATCTGTTGGAAACTCCAACTCATAAGCAATGCTACCAACTCTCCTCAGAATCCAATAGAGACCTACGAAACAGGGACTATGCTTCTCCTTCTTGAAGTGACTCTATGAAGGACTGAGATAGGGTAATTTCAATAGATTCTTTTGGCAAGGACTGACTCACCAACAGGAGTGGAAACACAAAAGGGTTCTTAAAGCAATTCAGGATAAATTTTAAATTTGTATGCTACATAAGGGGTCATAAAAGATAAGGAGGCACCAGGGTCCAACAAAGCATACACATCTAGAGAGAAGACTTTCAACATACCAATAACGATGTACGGTGAACTCTCCTGGTCTTGTCTAAAGGACATGGCATAAAGACAGTTCTAGCACTGACTACCAAAACTAGAAGAAGTTCCCTGCTTGGCTGGTCGACCTCCTAGAGTTGCTGGGCGAATCCTGCTACCAGCCTATCCCTTCTTAGCTGAAGGGCAATCTTGAATCTTGTGACCAACCTGACCATATCCATAACAACCCTCTCTACCAGCTAGACACTCACCGGAAGGATTCTTCCCACACTTGGTGCAAATGGGTTAAGAAAGCCCATTTGCACCACTCCCCTACGAATAAGAGCCTGCACCCCTACCAGACTGATCATAATGAGGCCTGGAGGCCTGAAAAGGAACACTAGCGGTAGAATGAACCGGTCCTAATGACCTCTTTTGAAAGGAAGACCGATGTCCACCTCTGGACTTCTGATGGCTAAATCTCGAACTCTCAGGTCTAAATCTTTTTTTCTCCTTAGCCATCTCCCTAAGCTTGTCTCCCTGGATCTGGTGAGCATGAGTCATAAGTCTGGAGATACTCATGTCACTCAATAGCATAGCAGATCTACACTCCTTCTTCACTAAATCTGAGACTCTATAGATATACTTGCTCATCTGATCCTGTGGGTCAGCCACCATAGAAGGAGCATACTTGGAAAGCTGAGTGAACCTAAACCTATACTCCTGAACAGTCATAGATCCCTGTCTCAAGTTCACAAACTCCTCGGCCTTCGCTTGCCTCAAGTCTCTCAGGAAGAACCAGTCAAGGAAATCCCTCTTGAAACACTCCCAAGTCATAGGGACCACGTCCCTAGCCCTAGATTCCTTCCATTGCGTGAACCAGATATGAGCTACATTCTTGAGTTGATAGGATGCCAACTCGACACTATCAACACCACCCACTTACATCACATCAAAGACTTTCTTCACATCGTCAATAAAATTTAGTGGATCCTCATTTACCTTCAAACCCCAGAACTCTAGTGGGTTCATACAGATAAAATCATGAACTCAGGCCACTACCCCATCTTGAGAGTGGACGAGGACAAGAGCCGGCTAGTTGGCTTGAGAGGCCATGGTCTGGGCTAGCATATTCTTGAACTCCTCATTTGTGACCTTGGGGGCTGGAACTGGAGGAGCAGCATTCCGAGCGAATTGGTGAGGCATAGCACGTTGAGGCATAATCTGAAACATACAAGTAAAGGATTAGAGGGATATTAGAGTTAAACTCTATCGCATGATATGATCATGAAAGAAGTGAAATTTTTCTAAGACATCTCATAGCTTCCCTCTCATAAGTGTGGCGCGCTTCACACACGTGAAAGAGACTCTACTCGATGCGGCTTTCAAATATCCTAGGACTCTTAAACCTGAGGCTCTGATACCAAGTTTGTCATGCCCCGAGGCTACCCTCTTAACGTAACATGGGACCTGGGACCACAAGTACCCCAATCTAACCCTTGGTCATAGCATAAATCAGATAAATCAATAGATAAGCAGAAGAATAAAAAGGAAGATCCAAAGTCGAATGTATAGCTATAAGTCAAATAGGAATACAAATCTAAAAGGAGACTCAAATACTGTCTATGTCTGAAAAACCTCTAACTGTCATAAAGAGTTGTTGGGACAAGCCCCCAGCTAACTCGAAATCTGAAATGAAAGCATAAAGATGGATGCTCTAACTCTAGTCCTAGGATAATGAGGACTCACCAATAGTCAACTGAATGTCTGGTGTAGTCTAGCCACAAGTCTGAGGGCAAGTGCCTGAATCTGCATGGTGAAAGGATGCAGTGTAAAATGCGTCAGTACTATATGATGTATTGAATATGTGAGATAAATAGGAATCTGAGATAAGCATGCTAAAATAAACTCGTAAAGCTAAAATCATGCTATAAGTGTAAAACTGAAATACAAGAGACTCAATACGATGCCAAAGCAAGATATACAAAATATCATAGTAATCATAATAGTTCTGAAGTCTGAAGGCAAAGAGTCAATGCATTTTAAAACCTGATACTGTTTCTGTGGGAGGTTCTCTAACTGACATAGACCATGTGAGCTACATGGAATCTGATGTATATACCTCATCGAAAGGACCCAATATACCTTGCCAGGGTATAAAGGCATGACTGTGGCGTGTGTCGCGCCCTATTTTGGACTGGCCAAAATATGTTTGCAACATTCGGCTCTTCTACCTGGTTTTGAAAAAGGGTTTAGAGTTGCCACCTAACCTTTTAGGGAAAAATTAGGAAAAAACCATTTGTTAATGTAAAACTCTGTTTTTAGTCTGCGAAAACGTTTGAGATTCTGAGTAAGGGTTTTGGTTACTCGAAGGGAAGGTGTTAGGCACCCCTCAGAGCCTATCCGGGGATAGTCCTTAAACTCAATTTAGAAACATATTTGGGAAAAACTATTTGTCCATTATTTGCTAAAAAGGGTGATAAAAACATGTTTTATTAATTTAAGAAAACTCAAAGTATATGACACATGCTACTACAATAGGCAAAATATAAAATATGCTTATGGTAAAAAGATGAAACATATCTACGTACATGTCAAAATATATGAAAGTTTAATGGCAATACTTTTATCATGACTACGATTAAAATATGTAGAACTTTATGATTTCTAAGAATATATATACTTAAAAAGCTACGTAAAAAATGAAGATATTATTTATACAAATATGCTCTTTGTAAAGTAAGAAATATATGTGGTTTTAGAGTTTTGGGAAAAGTTTATGACATGTTTATTAAAAGAAAATAAAGATGACGTATGTATATTTAAAATATAGGAAATCATGTGAAAAAAGTTTATTATTTAAAAGATTTGGATAAGTAAAAACATGTAGGAAATAAGTATACCGGTAATAGAGAAAAAAAATCATATTTATTTTGTAAATGTATTTCAGGTAAAAGAATAATTTGAAGACTTGAGTAGAGAACGAAAATTATTTGTTTCATATAAAGAAGACTTTTATTCGTAAAGTAAAAAATGAACATGCGTTAAATATGAAAGAAAGTATTATGTACGTAAATGTAATTGTGATAAAAATAATATATGTATAATTTAAGTAGTAAGATGGGTAAGTAAGACATAAATATATACCTTGTAGTTGATAGCATATGACATATATACCTTGTGTTTTGAGGCTTTAAAAAATCTGAAATCTCAAAATAGATATAGAGTATAACCAAAATATTTGTAAAATATTAGGGTTAGAATAAGATAATACATGAGTTATAAATGAACACGAAAATGGCTTGCCTAGATTAGATAAAGAATTCTATAGTTTAAGGCCTAAGAATGATTAAATATTCGTTTGAAATATATTGAATCGCTAATTAATGTTTTTGAAAATCTACCGCGAGTTATTTAAATAAGTTTTCCTTGAAACAAAGCCTAAATTAATTAATCATAAAAAATCTGCTATATTTATTATTATTATTACTATTTTTTGAAAGTGTTCACTCACTAATTTTTTAAAGTATTTGATAGGGGAAACCCGAAACATTTGCCTAACTAAAAGGGTGAAGGAAATTCACTTTCAAAATTTCAAACTAAATAAAATAATCAAACAAAGTTGTAAGCCGAAGAATAAACGTTAATCGAAGTTACAAAAATGCATATCCAAATAATACAAGGTTAGTTAAACAAATTCAAGTAATAAGAAAAGCATATAGAAAATAAAGGACTAGGTACGTTAAGTTCCTTTGGAGGAACTAGTTTCCTAATGAGTGACTCCGAACACTGCGATAGTTCCTAATAGCTGTTCGACCCAAAATATATTGGGCCGAGGTTGAGTTTCAAATGAGAACTCCATCTCTCCGGGGTGTGCCATGAAAACAAAGAAAAGAGTAAAGGATTAGAGAGGTATAGATTCTTGATGAAGGAAAGATGAAGAGAAGATATAATAGAACGATATACAGACGCAATCAAAAGAGATTTAAACATGTGAATACAAATACGGAGAGTTTTATCCTAACAATATATTAGCACGAATAATGGTTATCCGAATGTGGTAATTGACAAATGTTAATTGCTAAGTTTGAGAAAGAAAATGTTGCTACATGTCACGCAACCACACATATAGTCCATGCATACAAATACCAAGAATGTAAAGAGGCTTGAGAATATTATTACACTAAATGGTCCATTTTTGGAATTCAGAACATAGAAAAGATAAGCTAAGTACAAGAACACACAAAAATATTTTCTATCAAATACTGAAAAGTTAAAGTTTCACCAGCAACACTCAGCTAAAAGAAGATGGCCAATGCAATATTGGATACATACTTGATTTTACACAATCAACTATATTTGGATAGATTACAATAGCTTCTCAGCATGCTACTTGTATTCAAATGCTCAAGTCACTTTTTAAACAAAATTAAACTCAACATTTGCTAAAGTAGCAGCTACTTTTGTCAGGAACATTCCTTTTAAAAGGCTACAACGATAGGTACAAGAATAGTCCATAATTTGGAATGAGACACACACTTAAACTAAGTTCCCAAAATTCAATTTATACATCCTAATTAGTCTTAGGCCAGATTCGTTATGAATTAAGCATTATAAACGAGAATTAGATGCAACTGAACCTTCGAAATACCAGGCAACAAACAACAAGTTCAAGCTTATTTCAACAAAAGGAATGAGACATTAAATGTAGCACGAAGTAACTTAATGAGCTCTTTGTCCAATTTGAAGGCCAATTCGTTTGTCTTTACAAGGTATAGATCAAAATCACAATCCTTTTAAATGCATCAACATGAAAGTATGAACTATTATCCGCTTGGAAACAATATGCTAAAATCTTACGAATAGCGATTATGATGTAAAAATGAGAGAAATAACACTAATGAAAAAAATGAAATTTAGACAAGCGACGAAGTCATTCAAACAGGCTCCTACTGTACATGTCTTTCTCTTTTTTTTTTTAACATTTCAAGGCTACTCGAAAAAGAAACTGATTTTTTTTTTTTGTGAAATTTTCAAAATGTAGCAACCCATCTTAGGCGCTAAAGGTTATATGCAAACACTCAAACAAGCATGTAATGATTTGGAGATAAACAAATAACACTAACTGAAAGTTTAAAACCTTTAAAGCCATTTTCATGCTACGTTAGAAGCTGAAAATTCTTGTGAAACGCAACCAACAGGGAGATAACTGCAGCTACTTGTAATGTTCGGAAATGTCTAAATCACATGTTACAGCAGTTCTAAATAGACCACTAATCCATGCTTTTGAAACTGAAATTGGTAGAGAACGATTACACTTAAAATGGAGAACTTCATAGAAATCAGTCAGGCTTAATGGTTGTCTATAAACACTTTTCGAACACTCAATCTAATATGAACAAATCAACATAACCAGAGGCTAACTTTACTTCACATTTTCGCACCCAAAATTAAATGGCTGACATGGCCAACAACTATGCCGAACATATGATTAAGAAGTTAACCAATCTTGCTTGTATGAAGTGATTTAAATTGATACAACTCCTAACCATACCACAAACTTGTTCAAATTGATTAGAATTTACCTTAATAGCGAATTCTCAAGCTTATTTAATCATGTTCAAGACCCAAGTTACAATTTCTATATTCACGTCATATAAATCAAGCAAAACTAGCAAACTTCAAACAATAGTGAATCTCAAACACATGGTTAATCACCTCTCAAAGATTAAAACTTGTAAAGCCTCTTTCATGCTAAGGTAGAAGTAAAAATCTCATTTTAAGTAAACGACTTAGTTAGAGGCATAACCAAACAATTGACGACGACTACTTTACTTCAAATTTTATCACGATAATTTCAGACCAAACAACCAGCATCATTCAAAACATTTAAGCCAAGTCTGGAGTTGTAAATACTTCACAAATACATAATCTCAACCAAATGACTAGAAACTGATTTTTCGTTTCACTTTTTTTTTTTTTAAAAATCAGCCAACTAACATCCTGAGTAACCACATAATAAACGATTAACAAAATCTAAACGCAACGTAGTTAAGACGGGATAGGATTTACCTTGTGTTGGGCACCGATTGAGGCCGTTGAGTGTCGAGTTTCAAACTAGCTACTCCGACTCCGACTCCGGTTATCCGAATAAAGCAAGCGAAACAAAAGGGCAAGACCAGCAGTGAGTATAAGCCAATCGACAGTGAACAATCAGAGAACAATTTTGTGTGAGCTGCTTGTGATAATTTTTTCTCCGATCTCTTCAATGGAAACCCAAGGGTTCCTTTTATAGCCGAATTCCGGGGCTCCAACGAATCTCTTCAAGAAACTTTATCAGGCTGATTTGAAGGGGAAAGTGACGGGTTGGAGGTGTAGAACTTGGACCCGTCGGACTAAACTCGTACCCGTCGGATAACACTTTGAATCCGACGGGTCTTTGATTTTCTCCTCTTTTCCGAGGTCTGCCGCCGGTGGTGGGGGAAGCTTTTACAGCTTTACTTTGAGATGACAAAAAGGTGAAGGGATGGCTGTAAAAGTGGAGGAGAGAAGGGTGAAGACCACCGGATTTTGCCATTATCCGGTGGTCTAGCGGCGGGCGATCTTTTCGAAGTTGTAAAAATCTTCGAAAAAGGGGAAGAGACAAACGAGGTGACGGGAGAGGCGTCGTCGCCGTTTGCCCACCGGTACGAGGCAAAACCCGGTGGGTCTTGGAGGTGAGGTGGCGAGAAAGGGGTTTGGGGGGAGCTGGTTTGGTTGAAATGGAAGGGATTAGGGGTATGCTTAGTTAGGACTAGTTTTAGGGGATTTTTTGGGCCGGGTCGGGAGGTTTGGGCTGGGTCAGGCGGTTTGGGTAGTGGGTTAGAAAGAATTGGGCCGGGTTAGGCGGTTTGGGTAGTGGGTTAGGAGGAATTGGGCCGGGTTAGTCAATTCTAGGCTGAAAGAAATAAAGATTTGGCCCAAAATTTGGTAAATGAATTAATTTGTAGGAAAACTCAACTTTCCTTAATCATTTTTCCACTTAATTAATTTAACGATGCTTCTTTTATCCTAATTAATTTTCCAATACGTATATAGATGACTTAAGAAATAATTTTGATACGCGTAGTCGCAATCCCCAATTAATAGAACAATATTTAGGAAATATTATAGCGATACGACAAATTTTATTTAGAGTTTGAAATAAAAGTTACTATACTAATATCTTGTTAAAAATGGCGAAAAGAATGAGCTATAAAATATTTTTGGGGTGATTTTATAAGATACAATATTATTAGTTATTATTATTTCATACATAGAAAGTAAAGAAAATAACATATATTATTATAAAAAATAAAGGAAATCATTTTTAAAATGATGATTGGTGCCAAAATTTATTAAGAACTAATAAAAAAATAAGAAAGTTATTTTGGAAAAGTCCTCGGAACTAAGAAGCATATAAAAATTAATTATGGAAAAAGGAGGGCCAAAATTGGGTGTCAACAACTTGCCCCTCTTCGAACAGAGATGATGAAAGAGTCTTTGGGCGAAGACGTTGACGTAAAGCCAATTTTGTCTCAATCGAAAAAAAACAAATTTTGGAAAGGACATTCTTAGAAGGAGAAAGGTTATTATGATTATGAATTCGACCGACCTCTGGTCTCCGAGTTGCCTACATATCTCGGGTTTCACGAGAATCAGGCCAATGTAGTTCAAAATTTTGAGAGGTCCTCAAAATTTTGCCCCAGCGTTGGTTTTATGTCGACAGTGGTATTTTTTGCGGTAAAGGGGAAGATGATCTTGGTACGAAATGGAGTGGGTACGGCCATGCTCGAAGTTGAGCTGCCTACATATCCCTAAGGAAATGGGAATCAGGCCGGTTGTAGTTCTGAATAGAGGATTATGGTACATTTTGAGGCAGTCCTCAAAATTTGCCCCAGTGTATGATTTATGGTTGTTACTGGTCTCATAGAGTTTTATGGAATTGACGGTAGATTATCTCCTAGATGACAATAACCTTTTCAGGATGGGTTCACTTTCACAGCCTCCCGATTATAAATGTGGTGCACAACACACCCATAAGATCACATCGAATTGCTGGATGGAGGTAGTCCCTTTAATATCCTCTAGTGAGAATTCTAGGAGATAAAGAAAAGGGTGTCGATGCTTGCGAGAGCAGGTGTACTCTAATTTAGAAGTATGGACGACTGATTGTAGGAATTAGAGTCGGAGTGCTAGTCTTGAAACTCTGGCTTGTGAGTTTGGTATTCCTCATCAAGCATTGCCTCAATCGCTGCTTAGGGGTAGTTCCATGTTGTAGTGTGTCATCCTGCAAAACAGGTAAAAAAGGGTTACAAAGTACCTGTTGAGGCTCAAAACTGTAAAATTAAAATTGTAATGTAAAGAGCAGAGTGTAGATATCCAAACGATCATTGACGTCTCCATTTTGCGGAGTGGATGTAACGTAGGTGAAATAACTTGGGGAAGTAAAGCCTCCGGCTGGCGGGGCGATACATAAAAGTAAAGCCACTCGACTGGCGGGGCAACACTTGTAAAGTAAAGCCTCTCGACTGGCGGGGCAACACTGTAAAGTAAAGCCTCTCGACTGGCGGGGCAATACTGTAAAATAAAACCTCTTGACTGGCGGGGCAACACTGTAAAGTAAAGCCTCTCGACTGGCGGGGCAATACTGTAAAATAAAGCCTCTCGACTGGCGGGGCAATACTTAGAAAGTAAAGTCTTCATCTGGTGAATCAGCCGTGACATCTCCATTTGGTGGAGCGGTTTTTAATGCAAAAATGAGGATGTTGATAGCATGCATGCTTATGCTTGATGGAGTTATGATGATGTTTGCTATGATGCAGCCTCCGATTGGCGGAGTATGTTTTGCTTGCTAATATACATTTCTCTGATTTGGCAGGGTGTTGCTGGCTTGTTTATGTACAGGCTCCAATCGTCAGAGCGTCGTCTTGTTTGCTTATGTACAAGCTCCAATCGGCAGAGCGTCGTTTTGTTTGCTTATGTATAAGCTCCAACCAGCAGAGCGTCGTTTTGTTTGCTTATGTACAGCCTCCAATTGGTGGAGTTTTGATGAAGTTAGTCAGCATTCTCCGATTGACGGAGTTATTTGGAAAGAGATAAACTATCCTATTTTCCTATGAGAGCTCTCTATCTTCGATACTTGGTCCGGATCTCGAACGCACCTGCAAAGACATAAATGAAAACCTTTTAAGAATTGTAGGAGTCGGGATAAAGTGTTTTAAAATAGAGTAGGGGAAAAATATTTGGCTTATGGTGTCGTGATAGACGAAAGATTCCTCCAAACATGTCCATGAGCTTGACTTGACATCATCCTGTCTTGATTCCTGTTTTCCTGCGCTCAAAGAAAAAGTCTTAATTTTGGGAGGGGTGTTGATTTGTGTCGGCTTGTGGACCCTGGCCTTGCCGTTAGATTTCTTCAAAACCTCCTCAGCCGCTCGTGATTTCCTATTCCAGAGACTCGGTAGGTGGATCCCTTCAAAACCTCCTCGGTTGCTCGCAACTTCCTATTTTGGAGACTCAGTAGGTGGAAAGGCAGTAAAATATTTTGAATATATATATATATATATATTTATTTATTTTTAGAAAAAATAAGTATATTTTGTATATACTAGGCGCATATATATAGTGATTATTCATCGTTCCTTAGATTATGACATGTTCCGAAATCCAATCGAGTTTTCCCATTTGTTGAGGACGTCCAAATGTACTCTTCTCGTAGCTTCGACTTCTGGTGACGCTTCTCTATCTCTTTGTAGATGTTGTGATCACTCTGAAGGTATAAATAAAGGGGGGGGGGAGGTTTATCCTAAGGGTATGACCGAACCTTTTAGGTTGCCTACGTATCCCCGAATGGGAATCAGGTCTGTACGTAGTTCGGGATATGAAGGAAGAATTTGAAATATGTAATGCATTGACCGAGCCTGACTCAGGCTGCCTACGTATCCAAGCGGAATCAGGTCATGACGTAGTTCAAGTACATTAGGGATAATGAAAAACATGAGATGCATTGACCGAGCCTGACTCAGGCTGCCTACGTATCCAAACGGAATCAAGTCATGGCGTAGTTCAAGTACAATAGTGGAAATGGAAAAGAAAATGCATTGACCGAGCCTGACTCAGGCTGTCTACGTATCCAAACGGAATCAGGTCATGACGTAGTTCAAGTACAATATGAAAAAATGAAAAATATGAAATGACCGAATCCGATGAGGGTTGCCTACGCACCCCACCGAGGGAAGTCAGGTTAATCGTAGTTCTGAATACATGAAAGATGATATTTTTTGGTTTTTCTAAGGGATACCGGACCCGATGTGGGTTGCCTACGTATTCCGCCGTGGGAAGTCAGGCTAATGCGTAGTTCTGTTACATTAGAGAGAAATGTAAAAGTACAAGGAAATAACAACTAGTTCCTCTGTCTTCAAATGTAGTACTTCTTGATAGCGTCTGAATTGATCGGCTTCATGCTCACGATGCCATCCATTTCTGTGAGGATTACTGCTCCGCCTGAGAGCACTCGGTGAACCATGTAAGGACCTTGCCAGTTTGGCGCAAATTTTCCCTTAGCTTCATTTTGGTGAGGGAATATTTTCTTCAATACTAATTGCCCTGGTGTGAATCGTCGAGGCTTGACTTTCTTGTTGAACGCTTTGATCATTCTATTTTTATAGAGTTGGCCGTGACATACTGCATCCAGTCTCTTCTCATCAATGAGCATCAACTGTTCAATCCTGCTACGGACCCATTCCGCGTCTTCCAGACCAACCTCTTGGATGATTCTTAGAGATGGTATTTCCACTTCAGCGGGTATCACTGCTTCCGAACCGTAGACCAACATGTAGGGGGTTGCACCGGCGGATGTTCTGATCGTGGGGCGATAGCCGAGCAAAGCATATGGCAGCTTCTCATGCCATTCTCTGTTACTATCTATTATTTTTCTCAGGATCCTCTTGATATTCTTGTTCGCGGCCTCAACTGCTCCATTCATTTGTGGTCGATATGCTGTGGAGTTTCGGTGGGAGATCCTAAACCTTTCCCAAGTCTCTCTCATGAGATCACTATTAAGATTGGCTCCGTTGTCTGTTATGATTGATTCTGGAATTCCAAACCGACAAACTATGTTATTTCGGACGAAATCTGCTACCACCTTCTTAGTTACTGCCTTGTGCGTTGAAGCCTCAACCCATTTTGTGAAATAGTCGATAGCTACCAGGATGAAACGGTGTCCATTTGATGCGGGAGGCTCTATGGGTCCAATTACATCCATGCCCCAAGCAGCAAATGGCCATGGGGACCCCATCACATTGAGCTCGTTTGGCGGAACTCGTATGAAGTCGCCATGAACTTGACACTGATAAAATTTTTGTACATACCAGATGCTATCCCTCTCCATAGTCATCCAAAAGTATCCAGCTCTCAAAATCTTCTTTGCCAAAGTGAATCCATTCATGTGGGGTCCATATGTCCCTGCGTGAACTTCTTCTAACAGTCTTGTTGCTTCTGTTGCATCGACACACCTTAGTAATCCCAAATCCGGGGTTCTCCTATACAGGATTTCGCCGTTAAGGAAGAAATGATTGGCCATTCTCCTTAAAGTCCGCTTCTGCTTGCTACTGGCATTTTCCGGATATTCTCCTGCTTCGAGCAATCTTCTAATATCATGGTACCATGGCTTTCTATCAAACTCTTCATCTACGTGAAAACAGTAGGCGTGCTGGTCATGTATCTCTACTTCAATAGGGTCGATGTAATTCTTATCCGGGTGTTGGATCTTTGAGGAAAGAGTAACCAAAGCATCAGCGAACTCGTTTTGAGCCCGGGGGACATGTTTAAACTCAATCTTCGTAAACCTTTTGCTCAGCTCCTTTACACATTCCAGATAAGGAAGGATCTTGACATTCTTGGTGGCCCATTCTCCTTGTACCTGATGAACCAATAAGTCAGAATCACCTATTACCAAAAGCTCTTTGATGTTCATATCCACAGCCATCCTGAGTTCGAGAATGCATGCTTCATATTCTGCCATGTTGTTTGTGCAAGGGAATCTAATCTTGGCTGAGATTAGGTAGTGCTGACCTGTTTCTGAAACCAAGACTGCTCCAATTCCGACTCCTTTGAAATTTGATGCCCCATCGAAGAACAATCTCCATCCATCATACGACTCTGAGATATCCTCTCCTGCAAAAAATACTTCTTCATCGGGGAAGTAGGTCATGAGCGGTTCATAATCTTTATCCACCGGATTTTCTGCGAGGTGATCGGCCAAAGCTTGTCCTTTGACGGCCTTCTGTGTCACATTGATGTGTCGCCATTTTACGGCACTTTCGACGCCTCTAAACTAAGAACAATCGTAAGTTTTCAAGCAACCGTCGTCGTTTTTGATGTTTTATGTTATGTTTTCAGGAAAGAGAGACAAACATAAAAACAGAAGGAAATACGAGCAAAACAACATTCTGGTTAAGAGTGACGGCCACCATGACTGTGACGGCCCGTCAAGTAGACCGTCAAGTTGAGGCAGCACCACTGCCTAGTGGCGATGGCCACCGTGACGGTTCGTCAAGCCCTTGACGGTCCGTCAGCCCAGACCGTCAAGTTGAGGCAGTACACGACGCGGATTCCGAACGTTTTTGGGATTTGTTTTCTACACTCCTATAAATACCCTATGTTAGGTTTATTATTAATTACCATTCAATTACCAATTGATTACCCAATAGTTCTAGGAGAGTTTTAGTCTACTTTTGAGAGAAGGAAACACGCAAGAACACGTTTTCTTCTTCTTGAATCTTGTTCTTGGGATCTTGGTTTTCTTGTTCGTGGATAATTGAAGCTTGTTTTCATTATATTGTAAGAATCTCTTTTCTTTATTATGAATATGATCTTCTTCTCTTTCCATAAAAGCATGAGTAACTAAACTTCCCACAACTAGGGTTGTGGGAGCCATGGCAAAAGTAGCAATATAGATTTTGGGTAGCGTCGGGTTTAATATTTATGATTGTCACGTTGTTAATCATTCATTCTTCATGTTTTCTAGTGGTTGCAAACATTAGAACATGCCTAGGTTTAATTTGCTTGAGTAAAGAGATTAAAACCGGAAAATTTGATTAACTACGAGGATTCGAGACTACCAACTCTCGTCTTATGATTAATGCTATAACTAGATTAATCTACTTGATGTTTAGGATTGAAATATAAAAGCTCACCTTTCCAAGTTCGAGAGAATTGAAAAGAAAATTCGTCTATTTGGTTGAGAAACGTTTAGATGATACCATTAATTCAATCACATCGTGACATGCATATAGAAAGAACCCGGTTAAGCCTTGAGTCAAAATTGTTATGACGCCATGGTGAACACTTCCCTAGTTCTCTCTCCTATTGATTTCACTCATATGTTATTATTTGTTTTGTTCACGTTTTGATCACGCAAACCCCCCTATTACCGGAAACTACTGACTACTAGTCATCTAATTCACAAATGACCTGATTTGCACCTTATTCCCTGTGGGATCGACCCCAACCTCTGTTGGTTTCTATATTTGACGACGACCGCTTACGCTTGGTAATTTTGAGGTGTAGTTTGGGCGTTATCAAATTTTGGCACCGTTGCCTGGGAATACGGTTGTTTATTAAGTCCGGTGTGTTTATTTGACTCTTAGTCATATTTCCTGCTTTTATTTTTGTTTGTTATTTTTGTTTGTTACAGGGTACATAGTTGTGCATGCCAAGTACCTGAGGCTCGGGTGAACCAATATTATCCTACGACCCCGAGCTGGCAAGAACGATAAGGCGAAACATGAATGAACAACAACAAGAGGCAGCGAGACTCGCTGCAGCTCAGCAAGCCCAACAACGTGTGAATGCTGGTGGTCTTGAGGTCGACATGGAGTTGAATGATGAGGATATCGACTTGGATGGAGTTGGTGCGACGGGCGCCATTGTTCTTCCTCTACTAGCGCCCGGGGCCAAGTTCAACATTACTAGCACAATGATCCAGCTGTTGAACTTGAGAGAAGTGTTCCGTGGTGTTGCTGGTGATGATCCAAACCAGCACCTAATGAATTTTGTGGGTATCTGCAAGTCGTTCGAATTGCCTGGAGTAAGTTAGACAGCGATCAGGCTCAGGTTGTTTCCGTTGTCTCTGTCTGATGAGGCAGCATTATGGTTGACAGAGCTAACCCCCGACTCTATCACAACCTGGGGAGAGTTGAGAGGAGCTTTCCTAGAAAGGTTCTTTCCTCCCTCTAGGATGATACAGTTGAGGGATGAAATCAGCAACTTCAGACAACAACCTCATGAGGAGTTACATGAGACCTGGTTGCGATTCAAGAAAAAGCTGACACAATGCCCAAACCATTAGTTGACCGAAGATTTTATGATCCAGACATTCTACAGGGCACTGAATTCGGCTACCAAGCCGACATTGGATAACGCAGCAGGTGGAGCATTTATGGGTCTTACTTTTGCCGATGCCACAACTATTTTGGACAGGCTCACCAAAACCAATAGGGCCTGGCATACACGTGATACAAAGGTAGCAGCTAGCACTTATGCAGTTGGTATGTCAGCAGAGCAGCGCAGGAAGGAGGAAGAGCGGGACCAAGATATGGCCTATCTAAAGACGCAAATGGACCTACTGACAAAGCATTTGTTGTCAGGAGGTATTGAGAAAGTGAAAGTTGTGGGTTCCCAAAGTAGAGCAACAGAGTTCGAGTCTGATGAGGAGGCGAATTATTTGGGGGGTTTCCAGGCCAATGGCCAGGGAAACCAAGGTCGGAACTATCAGAGGGACAACTACTATGAAAAAGCTGGCTACAGAGATCGTGACCAGGGTAACTGGAGGAATAACACTGATAGAGGTGGGTTGTATGTACCACCTGGTAATCGGGATAAAGCTAGCAACGAGGCAGGGACGTCCAAACTAGAGAACATGATGGCTAAGATGCTGCTGAAGGTGGAATCGACTGACTCTGGGGTAAAGGAGATGAGGACTGAGTTATCGGCATTGAGTCAAATAGTGGAACCACATTCCACCTCGATCAAGCAATTAGAGCAGCAAGTGAGTAAAATCTCGGCATCTCTAAACCAAAGGAAGACAGGTACCCTGCCGAGTGACACTATTCAAAACCCTAGAAATGAAGCGAGCTGTATGGCTATCACTACAAGAAGCGGTAAAATATTACCGGAATCACATCCGATAATCCAGACTTAGGATGGTGATATCGCGGACGACAAGGCGGTAGAGGAGGCTACTCAAAGACCCGTGGATAAAAGCAAGGAAGCTGAAAAACTTCCAACTATGATGCCTCGGCCACCGCCTCCGTTTCCGCAATGTTTGAAGAAGAAAGTGGAAGATGGCAAGTTCCTGAATTTCATGACCATGCTCAAGCAGATATCAATAAACATCCCACTGGAGGAAGCGCTTGAACAAATGCCCGGATATGCCAAGTTCATGAAGGACTCGATTACCAAGAAGAGGTCAGTGAGCGTGGAACCAGAAGATAACCTCCACCACTGCAGTGCTATTTCCTCAAGATCGTTAGTGGATAAGAAGGAAGATCCAGGTGCTTTTACTATTCCCTGTACTATCGGGAAGCTCAACTTTGGAAAAGCATTATGTGATCTTGGTGCTAGCATCAACTTAATGCCGCTGGCAGTCTATAAGCAATTGGGTTTGGGAGCGCCCAAACCAACGAACTTGAGAGTGCTAATGGCTGACCGTTCAGTGAAGCGACCAGTGGGAATATTGTCTGATGTGCTGGTCAAGGTTGGTAAGTTTATATTCCCGGCCTACTTTGTGATCTTAGATTGCGAAGTGGACTTTGAAGTTCCCATAATTTTGGGACGACCATTGTTAGCCACGGCAAGAGTATTGGTCGACATAGAAAGAAACGAACTGACGTTCAGGTTGAACAATGAATTGGTCAAATTTGATGTGTATAAATTGATGAAGCAACCAAGAGACATGAAGGTGGTCTCGGTTATAAATGTGGTTGATGAAGCCCCTGCGAATGTACATATTGAGGAGAAGGGTCCTGTCGAGATTCGAGCTGTTATGAGAATGATGCTGCGAGAAAAAGGCGGTGAGAACAAATCAAGAAAAAGAAAATACCGCAAGAAAACCAGCAAAGAAAGAGTAAAGAAGTTGCCGCGACTAGCTGCGAAGCCGATAAAAGAGAAAGTTAGAGCGCAACGGGATGGGGTAGCTGGCACCTATTCCATCGATTTTGCCTGCTTTGGAGACCCTGGCGGTCTCCAACATCATGCCAGACTCTGAGCCCCATGGACTTCACAGGTATTCCTTTCTCTCACAGTTTTAGTTTTCACATGTATGCATTGGGGACAATGCATGAGTCTAAGTTGAGGGTGTTGGGTTACCTGTGAGTCTTTCACCACCGAGGGTTTTTGTTGCCGTGTTTCTTTTCCCTCCGGTGTGCTATCTAGTAGAACCGGCATGTTTAGGTTGTCGTTTAAATTTTAGTTGTTTTTTAGTGTCTATAGAAAGCATGGCGTTTTCTTTGAAAAATGTACTAAAAGGAGCCCCCTCTGAAAAAGTTGATTTTGTACTTATGTTTGAAACGATTGACCGTCTGGATCCTTGGATGTCATTGTGTGGTTATGATTGGAATAAGTATGCTTAAGCTGAGTTGTTGTCTTGATAGTTGGTAGTGGTATGGCTTCTTGGTGCCAAGTGTGTGTGAGCGTATTGTTATAAATTCTTACTCTGTGCATGCATCTAGAACTTGCCCGGTCTATTTTGTTAAAGTTTGAAGTTGGTTGCTTAGGAAAGGATCACAGGCCCTTTTTGTGTGCAGTCCACTTAGCCTATAAGACCGTCCAAATGTAAATAATTCTTTTGATCCCTGTTTGAGCCATTAATTGACCCTATTCTTTTGATAACCTGTCACCGTTCCTGTTTAACTTTGAATCCCTGTTTTGGCCCTGGTCCTTCCTTGGACATCGTGCACCTCAACTCAGGCAATCAGCCTAAGTTGAGGGTGGCTACTATAGAGGTGATAAGAAAAATAGGATGTATAAGATTGGTTGTGGATAGAATGAAAATTCCGGGCGCGTGTCTTAGAAAAGAAAGATAAAGAGACAAAAAAGAAAGAGATGAAAAAGAACGAAAAAAAAATAAAAAGAAGTGTCAAAAGAGGCCGCACCTGTAGCTAGAAAGAAGGGAATAAAGAGGTGAATAAGGATGGACAAAGTAAAGTTATGTGGAAATAGTAGGTCGGTGATTCCAAGGAGGATTTAGTCACTATTCCCCAAACGTATCCTACTTGCACCCGAAGCCTCATTACAAGCCTAAACAAGTCCTGTAAGTGATCCTGAGCGGCTTTCTGAAGAACTGAAATAGAATAGTAAGGGCAAGCTTATGGCATCGCATGTGCATTGTTTGAAATCGTTTGTGAGCGTGAGCGCCTTACCTAGTCCCAAATTTTGTGTGTAGGACTTCTTTGCGGTGAGGGCACCACGATTTCTGTATTGTCTATTAACTGTTAGGATAGCTGCGTGTGTGTATGTATAATATTCTATCATACCGAAATGACATGTTTGGATCCTTGCAAGTTAAAGTTTCATACATTGTTGTGCTACTAGGGAGCTTGATTTAAAATTGAATAAGCATTGAATGACCATGAGTTGCTAGAGACACGAGTTTGTTTTCTTAGTTGAGTCGTATTATTGTTTTTGTGTAATGTTGCTTGAGGACAAGCGAACGTCTAAGTTGAGGGTGTTGATGTGCCGCCATTTTACGGCACTTTCGACGCCTCTAAACTAAGAACAATTGTAAGTTTTCAAGCAACCGTCGTCGTTTTTGATGTTTTATGTTATGTTTTCAGGAAAGAGAGACAAACATAGAAATGGAAGGAAATACGAGCAAAATGACGTTCTAGTTAAGAGTGACGGCCACCATGACGGGCCGTCACACATGTGACGATTCGTCAAGTAGACTGTCAAGTTGAGGCAGCACCACTGCCTAGTGGCGACGGCCACCGTGACGGTTCGTCACCAAGGTGACGGTCCGTCAGGTAAGCCGTCAAGTGAGGAAGCACCACTGCCTAGTGGTGACGGCCACCGTGACGGTCTTTCAAGCCCTTGACGGTCCGTCAGCCCAGACCGTCAAGTTGAGGCAGTACACGATGCGGATTCCGAACATTTTTGGGATTTATTTTCTACACTCCTATAAATACCCTATGTTAGGTTTATTATTAATTACCATTCAATTACCAATTGATTACCCAATAGTTCTAGGAGAGTTTTAGTCTACTTTTGAGAGAAGGAAACACGCAAGAACACGTTTTCTTCTTCTTGAATCTTGTTCTTGATTGTTCTTGGGATCTTGGTTTTCTTGTTCGTGGATAATTGAAGCTTGTTTTCATTATATTGTAAGAATCTCTTTTCTTTATTATGAATATGATCTTCTTCTCTTTCCATAAAAGCATGAGTAACTAAACTTCCCACAACTAGGGTTGTGGGAGCCATGGCAAAAGTAGCAATATAGATTCCGGGTAGCGTCGGGTTCAATATTTATGATTGTCACGTTGTTAATCATTCATTCTTCACGTTTTCTAGTGGTTGCAAACATTAGAACATGCCTAGGTTTAATTTGCTTGAGTAAAGAGATTAAAACTGGGAAATTTGATTAACTACGAGGATTCGAGACTACCAACTCTCGTCTTATGATTAATGATGTAACTAGATTAATCTACTTGATGTTTAGGATTGAAATATAAAAGCTCACCTTTCCAAGTTTGAGAGAATTGAAAAGGAAATTTGTCTATTTGGTTGAGAAACGTTTAGATGATACCATTAATTCAATCACATCGTGACATGCATATAGAAAGAACCCGGTTAAGCCTTGAGTCGAAATTGTTATGACGCCATGGTGAACACTTCCCTAGTTCTCTCTCCTATTGATTTCACTCATACGTTATTATTTGTTTTGTTCACGTTTTGATCACGCAAACCCCCCTATTACCGGAAACTATTGACTACTAGTCATCTAATTCCCAAACGACCTGATTTGCACCTTATTCCCGGTGGGATCGACTCCAACCTCTGTTGGGCTCTATATTTGATGACGACCGCTTACGCTTCGTAATTTTGAGGTGTAGTTTGGGCGTTATCACACGTACACAATATCAAACTCACTCAGCA
This sequence comes from Jaltomata sinuosa, assembly GCA_003996215.1. Taxonomy (NCBI): domain Eukaryota; kingdom Viridiplantae; phylum Streptophyta; class Magnoliopsida; order Solanales; family Solanaceae; genus Jaltomata; species Jaltomata sinuosa. The sequence continues at coordinate 408,537 of QJPP01000282.1, read as the reverse complement.
AAATCTGCCACTTTGCTAGTTTCCCTGTAGGCATTGGTTTATGAAAGATGTACTTGAGTGGATCCATTCTTGAGATCAAGTACGTGGTGTATGCCGATAGGTAATGCCTCAATTTTTGAGCAATCCAAGTCAAAGCGCAGCACGTTCGTTCTAACAAGGTATATCTTGCCTCGTATGGTGTAAACTTCTTGCTCAAGTAGTAAATAGCTTGCTCTTTCTTTCCCATGTCATCGTGTTGTCCTAATACACATCCAAATGCTCCATCCATGACGGATAGATACAGTAGCAATGGCTTTCCGGGCTCTGGTGGAACCAATACTGGCGGGTTGGACAAGTACTCCTTGATTCTATCAAAAGCTCTTTGGCATTCCTCCGTCCATTCTGTGGCGGCATCCTTCTTTAGTAACTTGAATATGGGTTCACAGATTACTGTAGACTGAGCTATGAAACGACTGATGTAATTGAGTCTCCCCAAGAAGCTCATCACATCCTTCTTGATCCTGGGGGGAGGCAACTCTTGAATCGCCTTGATTTTTAATAGATCCAATTCTATGACGATGAACCCCAGTAGCTTTCCAGCAGGAACTCCGAATGCGCACTTGGCTGGATTCAATTTCAAATTGTATCTCCGCAACCTCTCAAAGAACTTCTGTAAATCCCCGAGGTGGTCTGAACTCCTTTTGGACTTGATAACGACATCATCTACGTACACTTCAATCTCCTTGTGAATCATATCATGGAAGAGGGTAGTCATGGCCCTTATATAGGTTGCGCCAGCATTTTTGAGTCCAAATGGCATCACTCTATAGCAATACACCCCCCATGGAGTGATAAATGTTGTCTTCTCCGCATCATCTTCATTCATCAGGACTTGGTGATATCCTGCAAAGCAATCGACAAACGATTGCAACTCATGCTTTGCACAATTATCGATGAGTATGTGAATGTTTGGGAGAGGAAAATTATCCTTGGGACTAGCTTTATTCAGATCTCGATAGTCTACACATATCCTGATTTTCCCGTCCTTTTTTGGCACTGGCACGATATTGGCCAACCATGTGGGGTAATTAGTAACCCTCACAACATTTGCCTGGATCTGCTTAGTTACCTCCTCTTTGATTCTTAAACTCAAATCAGGCTTAAACTTCCTAGTCTTTTGCTTCACAGGCGGGCAAGAAGGATCAGTTGGCAGCTTGTGTGAGACGATATCGGTGCTTAATCCCGGCATGTCATCGTAGGACCAAGCAAACACATTAACATATTGTTTGATCAATTCAATCAATTCTCGCTTTCTTTCATCTTCCAAGTGTATGCTGACTCGTACTTCTTTCACCATTTCTTCATTTCCCAACTTGACAACCTCGGTTTCCTCCATGTTGGGCTTTTTCTGACTTTCAAGTTGTTCGATCTCCTGAGGTAGATTTTCAGGCATCATGCTTTCATCATATTCTTCATAGTCCTGCTCATGGCTCGTACTTTGCTCAATGGGTTCGTTACATGTCATAACCTTTGTACGATGATTTTTACTAATATTAGCGCTGAAAAGTATGAAAGGTGAGTAAAAATAAATAGTTATTTTAAACAATCGAAAGATAAATTTTTTAAGAAAAATAAAGACTTTTTATTTGAAAAGCATTCTAGCTTTTAGAAGAGGCGAGTAGCAAAAAGGCTTAGGCGTGATTCAAGCCTCAATTGATCATGAAAAAACATTTTTGAAATAAAACTCATTTCCACACTACCAGGACTCCTGTCGAAACAGGGATGGGCTGATGGTCCAGTTCTGCAAGACTTCTCCAGGCTCGGCATCACGGATGGTCAGCTTCTTGATATCTTTTTCCAGTCTATCGTCGGTCATGGCCACGAATAGATTTCCTATTCCCTCAATGACATCTTCATCAACTGCTTCATCTGGGATTGGGACTTGTCCTGGCACGAACACTACTGCCCCAAACTTTGTAATGTGGACTCCTCCTGAAGTAGGCTTATATCCTAGCCCGGCGGTACCCTTCTGATGTTTCAGCCGGATTGGTTCAATTATACCGTCAGCCTTAGGTCCGAGCCTGTCTTTGGTTGATACGATGTTTCAGCCGGATTGGTTCAATTATACCGTCAGCCTTAGGTCCGAGCCTGTCTTTGGTTGATACCCATATTTCAACATCTCTGACGCAACCATCTTTGCTGCTCTCGACATCTCCATCTTCACAGGCTCTACTTTCTCATTAATTCTTACAGCTTGCATGATCTCCAGAGCATGGAAAGCGGCTCCATCCAATTCTTCGGTGACTGGAACAGAATTCACGGAATAGATGGGGTGACTGAGCTCCCCGTGAATGGTAACTTCGGTGCAACCCCACTCGAACTTCACACACTGATGGAGCGTGGAGGGAACTGCTCTTGCCATATGGACCCATGGCCTTCCTAGTAGCAAGTTGTAGTTGGACGACACATCCATCACTTGAAATAAGATGGGGAATTCAGCTGGACCTACTTGCAATGTGAGATAGATTTCTCCAATGACGCTTCTCTGCGCGCCATCAAAAGCTCTCACCTTCACACAACTTTCCCTTATCTCTCCCATATTCACACCTAAATCTCTCAATGTGGTGAAAGGACAGATGTTGCATCCAGAACCGCCGTCGATCAAAACTCTAGTCACGATCTTATCACAACACTTGACCGCAATGTGAAGTGCTTTGTTGTGGCCAACACCTTCTGCTGGTAATTCATCATCATGGAAAGAGATTTTGTTCACCTCCACCATTTTCCCAATTGTTGCCGCCAATGTGTCACTCGTAGTTTCTTTTGGTATGCTAACTCCACTCAGAACTTCTACCAAAGCGTTCCTATGGGCTTCAGAACTCATTAGCAAGGACATAATGGAAATGTGGGCTGGTGTCTTCATTAGTTGTTCCTCGACTGAGTAATCTTTAGATTGCATCTTCTTCCAAAATTCTGTGGCTTCTGCATCAGTAACATTCTTCTTTGGATTTTGTTCTTTCCCGGGAACCCCGCGATTCAGATCCTCCGGGGCATAACACCTTCCTGACCTGGTCATTCCGTGAGCCACAGCAGCGTCTATCATCTTGCCCTTGGGACTGCTTTAGTGTCATAGTCAGGTTTTCTAGTGGCTATAGTGGTTACCACAACTCTCGGCAGGTAGGTTTGAATAGTCAAAGGCTCTCTCAGCTGAACTGTGATAAAAGGTTGTGCTGGAGATGTGGTGGCAACTTCTTCTGTGTTCCAGGTTGGCACGATAGCTCCTTCCAGGTCATACTCTTCCTCCAGGGTAATCATGTTGACTTCTCGATTCTCATGATCTGGTAGAGGGTTGTTGTTCACATTCAGAGGAGTATCGGTGCATTTGATTACTTCATTTCTGATAAGAGACTCGATCTGGTTCTTCAAGCCAAAATACTCCTCTGTATCATGTCCTTGGACTCCCAAGTGGTATGCACATTGCTTATTTCTATCAAAGCTTTGTGGTATCGGATCAGGGATTCTTCCCTCAATCGGCTGCAACAAACCTGCTACCCTCAACCTTTCAAACAATTGAGCCAAAGGCTCGGCAATAGGAGTGTAGGTGCGGGTATTTCTAGCTTCAAGATTAGGACGTGGTCTTGGTGCATATGCTGGTCTATTTTGGTGAACTGGAGCTTGGACAGGGGCATACGACTTCGGTGGATTTTGGTGTGCTGGAGCTCGAGGTGGATTATAGTGTGGCTGGGTACTATATACTGGAACATGTGCGATAATTTGGGAGTTGTTAGGGTATCGGTGGGATGATCCTCCGTGCTGGTAGTAAGGTGTGACGGCTGAGACGTCTTCCTTCTTCTTCTTGACACCACCAATGGAACCTGACTGTATGGCCTTACTTGCGGCTTGCAGTGCGACCATAGACTGAATTTTCCCAAACTTACTACCTTCCTCAATAAAGTCTCCCATCTTGACCAAGTCAGCGAACTTTTGGCCCATCATTGACATCATTTTGTCGAAGTAGACGCCTTCCTCAGCTCGGATAAAGTACTTAGAGAGTTCATTTTCATCAAGTGGGGGTTGGATCCGAGCAGCCTTAGTCCTCCATCTCCATGAATATTCTTGAAATGATTCAGATGGCTTCTTTTGTATGTTAGCAAGTGAGAATCTGTCCGGAGTGATTTCGGTATTAAATCTGAAGCGACTCATGAAATCTTCGGCCATTTCTTACCAATCACGCCATTTGCGAGGGTCTTGGCGAGTGTACCAAGTCAGAGCTTCTCCCGACAGACTTCGAATGAACAGTTTCATCCTCAACTTCTCGTTCCTTCCTACGCCGACCAGCTTGTCGCAATAGGCTCTTAGGTGTGCGTAAGGATCGCCCTTTCCATCAAATACATCAAATTTTGGTGGTTTATACCCGATCGGCATATTGATGTCTGGGTGGATGCATAGGTCATCATAGTCCAGACTCTCGGTTCCCCTGGTGACTTGCATGCTTTTAAAAGCCCTTTTCAGACTTTCAAGTTGAGCTGCTATCGATCTCTCTTCAATTGACCGGACATCCCTCTCCAATCCCGTGTACTGATCGACCTCATATGGTACTTTGACAGCCATGGACGTTGCTAAAGTAGGAGCTTCAGTAGCATATACCGGTGGCACATGTATCTCGCAAGTGACATGTGCCTCAGGTATGTGCTGCATTGTTGGGTGAATTGGAACACTGAAGTTCTGCGTAGGCAAGGAAAGATTAGGTGCAACTCTAACAGCGGGCGAATGAGCAAGTAGATCTTGAGCATAAGTGGGAACAGGTGGTGTTTGCTTAGGCGTGTTTGTTAAGTTGGCGGGAGTGACCGGACGTAACTCAACATTTGGCAATTGGAATTGAGCGGGGAAGGTAGCAGCTGTCATCTTAGTCAAGTCCCGCACTTGGCGCAGTTCTTCTTTCAGGATCTCAATTTCTTGTGCCATATTGGCCATTTGTTCGTCGTTTTGAGTGTCCATCAGTTTTCGGGAACTTTCGGCGCCATCTACTGGTGCCATCGAGGCGTTGTTAGATTCTTCGCTCATTTTTCTTTTAGATCGAAGGTTGTATTGCGATTCCGCCAGTTTGCAAATCGACACAAATCAACTTTCTTCGGGAGGTTGATAATAATCATAAAGAAAAGACAAGAAAAGGAAAAGGAAACTATGTTAGTTTGGGAAATGCTGGAATATATAACAAATATATACGCCAAGTTGGCGATATTTACACAAAAATGCGTCCTAATATGGAACCTCGTTTTGCCAGAGGTAGGCCTACGCTGCATACAATTTGATATAAATGATCCATTTTGAACACATTTAGGATTTGAGATAAACATGACTTTTCATTAAGCAAAATGTGGCTTTGAGAGCTTATAATAGATAGGTTGATGGGAGCCTGAAAATGAAAGACATGGGATAGCCATTAGGGCGTACAAAGGGATGGGCCATGAGGCACCTTTAGGGAATATGAAAAAGGGGTACAATGGGAAAGGATAACCTAGGGCCACGTAGGACCGTCATCACTATCGTCCTGTGGTGCTGGATGATACTCTGGAGATCCAGCGGAATGATGATACCTGGGCTCTGAGTCTGTCTCTATCATCCCTCCATCGTTAGGATCATAAAAGTTGGAGCCAGTCTCAGAAGCCTCCTCAGGATCTTCTTCCGTCTCTTCCTCAGGATCTTCTTCTGGATCCTCTTCCAGGTCTCCTCCTATTTCCTCCTCTGGATCTTCTTCCGGCTCCTCCTCCGGATCTTCTTCCGGATCCTCCTCTACCTTTGTTATCAAATAATTGATGGAGTCTGGGACAATCTGGTTGTACATCGGTGTTGTGATCTCCATGCGGGGAAGCACTTCTTCCCTAACCCATTTTACCCACTGGACATCTGCCAAATCCCTGAATCCTTCTGCACTTGGTTGAACCAAGTGGCTCACGGTCGTTCACCAAGCATAGTATTCCGGCGTACACCATTTGTCTCCTCCCATGTGCAATGTGATCATATAATCCCATTCAGCCTGCAAGTTCATCATTCATACCGTTGGTATCACGGCACCATAATTGTCCTCATATAACGCCATGTTTGACCACAATGGTATGTCCTGGACAAAGCCAAACTGTCTTAAAACACGGAGAGGCGCATATGGCTGGATGCCTCCTAGTCCCATCAACTCGATGAAATACAGGTATCGAGTTCTGATGAAGGCCAATCCTGTCATCCAAGGATATCTCCACTGGATGAAATCTCCGGTAAGGTTGGTCAAAAATGTGCACCATTCTTCTTCTCCGGTGGGTGCATATGTCCAATATCTCATGCGTTCTTTATGAGTCTGAATCCTGTTACGGGTGTCGATACAGTAGTCCATTTGTGGGTGGCGGCGATAGAAGTGTTCTACAACCCAAATTTGCAATAACAAATTGCAGCCTCCAAAGAAATTGTGTCCTCGTGTGCATGCAGACAACGACCGAAACATCTCAGCAAGGATCATGTGTACCAAGGTAAGTCTTTGTGGCTCTGCAAAGACGTTCATCACTATCGGCAGGATATTGAGGTCGATGCAATGAAAACTCATCGGGAAGATCATAGTTCCCAAAAAAGCCAACACGAAGACCCTCGGTCGCATGTATACCCACTGTCTGCGGGTACAGGCGAATTCACCTTGGTGTTCGTCAAAACTCTCGAGACGACCGTATCTTTCAAAGAGGTAATCCAACTTCACCTTTCCGCCTTCCATATTTCTCAGTGATGGAAAAATGTGTAATCCTAAAAGCCTCAGAAAGTCTGCCCTTTTTATGGGTGATGGGAGTACCGGCACTTTTTCCCTCAGTGGTAGTTCAGGAAAATTACTAATCTCCTCCAAGGTAGGAGTGATTTCGAAATCCAAAAATTTGAAGGTCACAGTGGTCGGGTCCCAAAATTCCATTAATAAAGTGGTGAGGGTTTTGTCAGCTTGGATTCCCATAAGTGACAACAAATCCCCCAGCTGCTCCCGTACCTCATCCCCATGTGCTACGCGGATGTTTCGCCACCACTTTTTTAGGTTGTCAGGTGCTGAGATAACCATCTGGATGTTTGGTAAGTTTTGGTTGATATTCATCTGAAAGAAAAGGTAAAGGGTATGATAAGTTTGTTTATCCTAAATCCATCATGTGTTTTAGTTTGGATCATTTACATCAATCTCACATAAAAGTATATGTCGTTGGGTTTTATGAAAAAACCCGTTGACACAAGGGCGGTTTCCTAAATGCAGTGTCAATCCCAAGGATCGTCCTGCCTAAGGCTATGCAACATGACCTATTTCTAGAATAAGAGTACTTTCCTAGATTTAAGAGTGGACTGAATAACTGCGAGACGGCACACTAACCTAATTGCACCGACCCTAAAACTAAGGAATCCAAAAGAAGGTTTGGGAGGGCATAAAACCCTCCGCGTGTACCACAGTGTGTGAAATGTGTACGGCCAAAGACTCGATAGAGAAATGCAAGTGAGAAAGCAGTAACAAGTAGTGTTTATCAAACGAATAAGGAACACAAGTTTGAATTTGGCTTGCGTCCTTTCAAACGAATAATGATATAAACGTAATTAAAGCAAACAATGTACTGCAAATAAACAAATATCCCAAATAACATTCATAAACTAAGCATGCTAAGGTAAAACATAAGTTAGATCCCCAGCAGAGTCGCCATTCTGTCGTGCCCTATTTTGGACTGGCCAAAATATGTTTGCAACATTCGGCTCTTCTACCTGGTTTTGAAAAAGGGTTTAGAGTCGCCACCTAACCTTTTAGGGAAAAATTAGGAAAAAACCATTTGTTAATGTAAAACTCTGTTTTTAGTCTGCGAAAACGTTTGAGATTCTGAGTAAGGGTTTTGGTTACTCGAAGGGAAGGTGTTAGGCACCCCTCAGAGCCTATCCGAGGATAGTCCTTAAACTCAATTTAGAAACATATTTGGGAAAAACTATTTGTCCATTATTTGCTAAAAAGGGTGATAAAAACATGTTTTATTAATTTAAGAAAACTCAAAGTATATGACACATGCTACTACAATAGGCAAAATATAAAATATGCTTATGGTAAAAAGATGAAACATATCTACGTACATGTCAAAATATATGAAAGTTTAATGGCAATACTTTTATCATGACTACGATTAAAATATGTAGAACTTTATGATTTCTAAGAATATATATACTTAAAAAGCTACGTAAAAAATGAAGATATTATTTATACAAATATGCTCTTTGTAAAGTAAGAAATATATGTGGTTTTAGAGTTTTGGGAAAAGTTTATGACATGTTTATTAAAAGAAAATAAATATGACGTATGTATATTTAAAATATAGGAAATCATGTGAAAAAAATTTATTATTTAAAAGATTTGGATAAGTAAAAACATGTAGGAAATAAGTATACCGGTAATAGAGAAAAAACAATCATATTTATTTTGTAAATGTATTTCAGGTAAAAGAATAATTTGAAGACTTGAGTAGAGAACGAAAATTATTTGTTTCATATAAAGAAGACTTTTATTCGTAAAGTAAAAAATGAACATGCGTTAAATATGAAAGAAAGTATTATGTACGTAAATGTAATTGTGATAAAAATAATATATGTATAATTTAAGTAGTAAGATGGGTAAGTAAGACATAAATATATACCTTGTAGTTGATAACATATGACATATATACCTTGTGTTTTGAGGCTTTAAAAAATCTGAAATCTCAAAATAGATATAGAGTATAACCAAAATATTTGTAAAATATTAGGGTTAGAATAAGATAATACACGAGTTATAAATGAACACGAAAATGGCTTGCCTAGATTAGATAAAGAATTCTATAGTTTAAGGCCTAAGAATGATTAAATATTCGTTTGAAATATATTGAATCGCTAATTAATGTTTTTGAAAATCTACCGCGAGTTATTTAAATAAGTTTTCCTTGAAACAAAGCCTAAATTAATTAATCCTAAAAAATCTGCTATATTTATTATTATTATTACTATTTTTTGAAAGTGTTCACTCACTAATTTTTTAAAGTATTTGATAGGGGAAACCCGAAACCTTTGCCTAACTAAAAGGGTGAAGGAAATTCACTTTCAAAATTTCAAACTAAATAAAATAATCAAACAAAGTTGTAAGCCGAAGAATAAACGTTAATCGAAGTCACAAAAATGCATATCCAAATAATATAAGGTTAGTTAAACAAATTCAAGTAATAAGAAAAACATATAGAAAATAAAGGACTAGGTACGTTAAGTTCCTTTGGAGGAACTAGTTTCCTAATGAGTGACTCCGAACACTGCGATAGTTCCTAATAGCTGTTCGACCCAAAATATATTGGGCCGAGGTTGAGTTTCAAATGAGAACTCCATCTCTCCGGGGTGTGCCATGAAAACAAAGAAAAGAGTAAAGGATTAGAGAGGTATAGATTCTTGATGAAGGAAAGATGAAGAGAAGATATAATAGAACGATATACAGACGCAATCAAAAGAGATTTAAACATGTGAATACAAATACGGAGAGTTTTATCCTAACAATATATTAGCACGAATAATGGTTATCCGAATGTGGTAATTGACAAATGTTAATTGCTAAGTTTGAGAAAGAAAATGTTGCTACATGTCACGCAACCACACATATAGTCCATGCATACAAATACCAAGAATGTAAAGAGGCTTGAGAATATTATTACACTAAATGGTCCATTTTTGGAATTCAGAACATAGAAAAGATAAGCTAAGTACAAGAACACACAAAAATATTTTCTATCAAATACTGAAAAGTTAAAGTTTCACCAGCAACACTCAGCTAAAAGAAGATGGCCAATGCAATATTGGATACATACTTGATTTTACACAATCAACTATATTTGGATAGATTACAATAGCTTCTCAGCATGCTACTTGTATTCAAATGCTCAAGTCACTTTTTAAACAAAATTAAACTCAACGTTTGCTAAAGTAGCAGCTACTTTTGTCAGGAACATTCCTTTTAAAAGGCTACAACGATAGGTACAAGAATAGTCCATAATTTGGAATGAGACACACTTAAACTAAGTTCCCAAAATTCAATTTATACATCCTAATTAGTCTTAGGCCAGATTCATTATGAAATAAGCATTATAAACGAGAATTAGATGCAACTGAACCTTCGGAAAACCAGGCAACAAACAACAAGTTCAAGCTTATTTCAACAAAAGGAATGAGACATCAAATGTAGCACGAAGTAACTAAACGAGCTCTTTGTCCAATTTGAAGGCCAATTCGTTTGTCTTTACAAGGTAAAGATCAAAATCACAATCCTTTTAAATGCATCAACATGAAAGTATGAACTATTATCCGCTTGGAAACAATATGCTAAAATCTTACGAATAGCGATTATGATGTAAAAATGAGAGAAATAACACTAATGAAAAAAATGAAATTTAGACAAGCGACGAAGTCATTCAAACAGGCTCCTACTCTACATGTCTTTCTCTTTTTTTTTTTTTTTAACATTTCAAGGCTACTCGAAAAAGAAACTGATTTTTTTTTTTTGTGAAATTTTCAAAACGCAGCAACCCATCTTAGGCGCTAAAGGTTATATGCAAACACTCAAACAAGCATGTAATGATTTGGAAATAAACAAATAACACTAACTGAAAGTTTAAAACCTTTAAAGCCATTTTCATGCTACGTTAGAAGCTGAAAATTCTTGTGAAACGCAACCAACAGGGAGATAACTGCAGCTACTTGTAATGTTCGGAAATGTCTAAATCACATGTTACAGCAGTTCTAAACAGACCACTAATCCATGCTTTTGAAACTGAAATTGGTAGAGAACGATTACACTTAAAATGGAGAACTTCATGGAAATCAGTCAGGCTTAATGGTTGTCTATAAACACTTTTCGAACACTCAATCTAATATGAACAAATCAACATAACCAGAGGCTAACTTTACTTCACATTTTCGCACCCAAAATTAAATGGCTGACATGGCCAACAACTATGCCGAACATATGATTAAGAAGTTAACCAATCTTGCTCGTATGAAGTGATTTAAATTGATACAACTCCTAACCATACCACAAACTTGTTCAAATTGATTAGAATTTACCTTAATAGCGAATTCTCAAGCTTATTTAATCATGTTCAAGACCCAAGTTACAATTTCTATATTCACGTCATATAAATCAAGCAAAACTAGCAAACTTCAAACAATAGTGAATCTCAAACACATGGTTAATCACCTCTCAAAGATTAAAACTTGTAAAGCCTCTTTCATGCTAAGGTAGAAGTAAAAATCTCATTTTAAGTAAACGACTTAGTTAGAGGCATAACCAAACAATTGACGATGACTACTTTACTTCAAATTTTATCACGATAATTTCAGACCAAACAACCAGCATCATTCAAAACATTTAAGCCAAGTCTGGAGTTGTAAATACTTCACAAATACATAATCTCAACCAAATGACTAGAAACTGATTTTTCGTTTCACTTTTTTTTTTAAAAAAAATCAGCCAACTAACATACCGAGTAACCACATAATAAACGATTAACAAAATCTAAACGCAACGTAGTTAAGACAGGATAGGATTTACCTTGTGTTGGGCACCGATTGAGGCCGTTGAGTGTCGAGTTTCAAACTAGCTACTCCGACTCTGACTCCGGTTATCCAAATAAAGCAAGCGAAACAAAAGGGCAAGACCAGCAGTGAGTATAAGCCAATCGACAGTGAACAATCAGAGAACAATTTGGTGTGAGCTGCTTGTGATAATTTTTTCTCCGATCTCTTCAATGGAAACCCAAGGGTTCCTTTTATAGCCGAATTCCGGGGCTCCAACGAATCTCTTCAAGAAACTTTATCAGGCTGATTTGAAGGGGAAAGTGACGGGTTGGAGGTGTAGAACTTGGACCCGTCGGACTAAACTCGTACCCGTCGGATAACACTTTGAATCCGACGGGTCTTTGATTTTCTCCTCTTTTCCGAGGTCTGCCGCCGGCGGTGGGGGAAGCTTTTACAGCTTTACTTTGAGATGACAAAAAGGTGAAGGGATGGCTGTAAAAGTGGAGGAGAGAAGGGTGAAGACCACCGGATTTTGCCATTATCCGGTGGTCTAGCGGCGGGCGATCTTTTCGAAGTTGTAAAAATCTTCGAAAAAGGGGAAGAGACAAACGAGGTGACGGGAGAGGCGTCGTCGCCGTTTGCCCACCGGTACGAGGCAAAACCCGGCGGGTCTTGGAGGTGAGGTGGCGAGAAAGGGGTTTGGGGGGAGCTGGTTTGGTTGAAATGGAAGGGATTAGGGGTATGCTTAGTTAGGACTAGTTTTAGGGGATTTTTTGGGCCGGGTCGGGAGGTTTGGGCTGGGTCAGGCGGTTTGGGTAGTGGGTTAGAAAGAATTGGGCCGGGTTAGGCGGTTTGGGTAGTGGGTTAGGAGGAATTGGGCCGGGTTAGTCAATTCTAGGCTGAAAGAAATAAAGATTTGGCCCAAAATTTGGTAAATGAATTAATTTGTAGGAAAACTCAATTTTCCTTAATCATTTTTCCACTTAATTAATTTAACGATGCTTCTTTTATCCTAATTAATTTTCAAATACGTATATAGATGACTTAAGAAATAATTTTGATACGCGTAGTCGCAATCCCCAATTAATAGAACAATATTTAGGAAATATTATAGCGATACGACAAATTTTATTTAGAGTTTGAAATAAAAGTTACTATACTAATATCTTGTTAAAAATGGCGAAAAGAATGAGCTATAAAATATTTTTGGGGTGATTTTATAAGATACAATATTATTAGTTATTATTATTTCATACATAGAAAGTAAAGAAAATAACATATATTATTATAAAAAGTAAAGGAAATCATTTTTAAAATGATGATTGGTGCCAAAATTTATTAAGAACTAATATAAAAATAAGAAAGTTATTTTGGAAAAGTCCTCGGAACTAAGAAGCATATAAAAATTAATTATGGAAAAAGGAGGGCCAAAATTGGGTGTCAATCACTAAATCTGATGCCTAACTGAGGGGACTTAGAACCTACATGGCCACGTAGTTCTGGGACTAAGGATTCTCTCACCCCGTCCAACTCTGTGCTAAATACTACTCCCAAAATAATACGTATAGCTCATATAATACTGATGCATATCTAGATGCAGAACTGATCATAACTAATGACATATCTAGTGTCAAATCTGTTCATAAAGCGTAGAGACATATTTGATGTCATGCAAATTCATATCATAAGTCTTAAAGTTGTGCATGTTCATAATTCAAGATACCCCTTCTTTTCTAAAATCATAACCTGAAGAATTATGCATGCACTTTCATAATCAAGAGACCATGTTATCTAAACATGCCAAATTTATAATTGAAATCATGCAATTTAAAGAAATCATGCTAGAATTCATACCTGACATATGGGATTTTGAAATATGCAAAGAATCATAATTAAAACATGGGTAATGAATGTGAAATCGTGAATAGAAGCTTTAAATCAAAACCTATAACCTTTACCCAATTTGGGTAAGAAACCCTAATTTCATAAATTGCTAAATCAAAGTAAAGATTTGGGGATTTTGGGCTTAAGGGTGAGAGGAAACCCTTAATAAATACCCACATACCTTGATTGAAGCTAACCCAAATGGAATTGAAAAGAAAAGGAGACTTGAACTTAGAGCTTGAGACTTGGAGCTTGAAAAAGTTCTTTTTCCTAATTTGGTAGATGAATAAGGTAATGAGAAGGTACTTAGGTTAATAGGTTTATAAATCATGCTAAGAATGGCCAAAATAACCTCACTTAGGAGTTAAAAGGGTGGGTAATTATAAAAATACCCCTGGGATTTAATTAAGATAAAGTTGTTAAAAAGGTCAGGTTTAGGAATCACGGATGGATTCCATGGGTCGTAGACTGAACCACGACTCATGGTTTCTGGCCAAAAGATCATGCTGCAGAAGACTTTCTACGGGTCAACAGGATGGACCGTAGAATAGATTATGGTTTGTAGACATAACTCGTCATTTCTGAAGGATTAGGCAGGCCTATGATCAGGTTCCACGAGTCAATAGGACGATCCATAGTTCAAACTACGGTCCGTAGACCTGACTCGTGGTTCCTGAGAATCAGTCAGCCCATAGGTTAGGTTCCACAAATGGACGGGATAACCCGTAGAGTGAACTACGGTCCATAGAACCCACTCGTGGTTCTCAAACCAGAGGCTAATCTTGTAGAAGGCAAATCATAACTCAGTTACACGGCTCATAAATCAAATCATGAATCGTGATTTGGACTCATGATTTTTGGAAACTTGGAATTTGTAACACCCCGGAAATGTATCCAGCTTTCAAACTCAGACTTGTAGAAAATTTTAGAATTCCAGGGACCACAGGTCAAGTCCACGAGTCGTGGAAGGTTCCACGAGTCGTGGGAGTGACTCATGATACCAGTCATAACTCGTAGAAGTTTCTACGAGTCGTACAGTTGACTCGTGAAAGCTGATCAGAGGTCAGTCAATTTCCCCGACTAGGTCCTACAACTCGTGGAAGCTTCCACGAGTCATCTTGTGGAACCGTAGAAAACATTCAGCAGCCTAGAATTTTGGCTCAGGGACCACAACTCCATTCCATGAGTCGTGACTGGTTCTACAATTCGTGGAAAGATTCATGGAACCTGAAGTCGGGTTTTTAAGTCAGTTTTTCTAAGTTAAATACCTGGGGTATTTTAGTCATTTCCCACCCTATTGTCTACTAAGTGAAGTCATTTTGACTACTTTTAGAAGGGTTTTCACTCATATTATTCTAAGTCCCTCTTAAGCTTCTCATCCTTCTCAAAAGAGAAAGTTTCTCTCAAGCTCAAGTCTCCAAGCTCCAAGTCAAGTCTCCTAAGCCTTTTTCATTGAAGTGGGTTATCTTAACCCTAGGTATGTGGTTCTTTAACAATGGGTTCCTTTCACTCTTGTGCCCAAAATTCCCAATTCTTATGTTGAATTATGAACTTATGAAATTAGGGTTTTGATCTAAAATTTGGGGAAAGTTTATGAAATCAGCTTCTATGTTTAAATTCATGATTGTCTATTGATTACTCATGATTTGATTATGATTCTCTTATTTCTTTTAAAAGCCCAAGCATGAAAGTTGATTTCTAGCATGAAACTATGAATCTGCATGTTTTCAAGAGAAAGTTGGCATGATTAGATATCATGGCCTCTATGTATTTATGAAATTACATGCCTAATTCTTCAAGTATGAATTTAGAAAGAAAAGCATGTTTGAAATTATAGCTATGCTAAGCTTTATGAACTATGATATGAAAGTTTCATGATACCCGATGTGTTTTCATGCTTTATGAATAAGATTTGGCATGAGAGTATGCCCTTACGAAATGATGAGCTATATGTGCATGTTTTGGGAGTAGTATTTAGCACCAAGTTGGACGGGGTGAGAGTACCCTTAGTCCCATAAACTACGTTGCCAGCGTAGGTATGATTATGATATGATATGTGCCTTCAAGGCTTATGAGAGTGGATCCACATCTTTATGTATGGTGTCCTTGCCTTAGCGGGACATAGGACATCTTTGTCAACTAGGGTTATATAGTTGGGTATGGTGACTTGTTCCTTGGCAAGGTTCAAAGTCAGTTTTGCTAACTAGGGTTATATAGTTAGATTTCATGTAGCTCACGTGGTCTCATGTCGGTTATAAGAAACTCCCGTATGTATGTTTTTTTTCATGTTTTCTAAGCCTTATGGGCTCTTTTATGAACTATGACTTTTGAAGTTGGCTTTGGCCTCATGACTTAGCTTTTCATTACGATTTCTTCTCTTGATACTTTATTATGCATGGATCATGTTTAAGTACATTTTAAAGCATGTTTTATCATACTTATGCATTACTCACACACTTAGTACATTCCATAGTACTAATGCATATTGGGCTGCATTCTTTGATGATGCAGATTCAGGTGTCCCTTCACAGATACATGGCTAGAGATCCCGGCCACTTTCAGTCAGCTTGGGTGAGTCCTCATAGTTTGAGGACTAGACTTTACTTTAGCTTTATGTTCCCGTTCTTTTGAGATTGTTGAGTTAGTTGGGGTATTGTCCCATCAACTCAATATGCTAGTTGTAGAGGCTTTCAGACATAGATGTTATCGAATGATATTCGGGTTGTATCCCCTATTTAGTACTCTATCTATGATATGTCTTCCTATTTTGGATTTCCTTATGATGCTTCCGTTATGCTTTCCTTTACGTTGCTTGAGAATGCTATGACCAAGGGTTAGCTTGGGATCCTTGTGATCTCGAGTCCCATGTTACGTCTAGGGGGTAACCTCGGGGCGTGACAATCTTGGTATCAAAGCCTCAGGTTCAAGGGTCCTAGGATGTTTGAAAGCCGCATCGAGTAGAGTCTTTTTTATGTGTGTGAAGTGTTCCACACATATGAGAGAGAAGCTATGAGATATCTTAGGAAAACTTTACTTCTTTCATGATCACATCGTGCGATAGAGCTTAACTTTAATGTCCCTCTAATCCTTATCTTATGCATTTCAGACTATGCCTCATTGATATGTTATGCCTCTCCGAGCTGCCCGGAATGCTACTCCTCAAGTTTTGGTTCCCGATGTCACGAATGATGAGTTCAGGAATGCCATCCATTTGCTAGTCTAGACTTTGGCCACTCAGGCTACTCAGCAGGCTCTTGCCCCCGTCCATACTCAAGGTGGAGTAGTGGCCCGAGTTTGTGACTTCATCCGTATGAACCTGCTAGAGTTTTGGGGTTCGAAAGTGAGTGAGGACCCGCTCAACTTTATTGATTAAGTGAAGAAGATCTTTGAGGTAATGCAAGTGGTTGGGGTTGATTATGTTGAGCTTGCATCCTATAAACTCAAGGATGTAGCTCATATTTGGTTCACGCAAAAGAAGGAGGCTAGGGTGAGGGATGCGATCCCCACGACTTGGAAGTGTTTTGAGAGGACCTTTCTTGATAGGTCTTTCCCTGTGAGTTGAGGCAAGCAAAAGTGGAGTAATTTGTGAACTTGAGGCAGGGTTCGTTGTTGGTGCAAGAGTATAGTTTGAAGTTCACTCAGTTGTCTAGATATGCTCCCTCCATGGTAGCGGACCCGCATGATCAAATGAGAAAGTTCATCTATGGTGTTTCTGATATGGTGAAGAAGGAGTGTAGGTCCATTTTGTTATTGAGTGATATGAACATCTCTCAACTCATGACCCATGCCCATCAGATTGAGGGTGATAAACTTAAAGAGATGGCTAGGGAGAACAAGAGGGGTAGATCCAAGGGATCATGTTTTGGTCATCACAGGTTCGGAAGTGGACATCGCTCTTCTTTCCAGAAGAAGTCATCAGGTCCTATTTACTCGTCTGCTAGTGCTCCTACTCAGGCTCAAAAGCCTCGTCATGATTAGGGTGGTAGAGGATCTGGTTCCTATTTCCAATCTCAGGGTAGTGTTACCAAAGGACCTTCCTACCCAGCTTGTGTTAAGTGTGGGAAGAGTCATGTTGGTGAGTGTTTGACCAGTTCAGGTGGTTTCTTTGGTTGTGGTTAGGTTAGACATTGCATCAGGGATTCCCCTTCAGTGAGGAAGGGACAGGGAGGTGGTAGGACTCAGTCTACCCCAGCAGCTTCAGGAGGTAGACCAGCCCAGCAAGGCGCAGTTTCTAGTTCTGGTGGTCAGCGCCAGAACCGTCTTTATGCTATGTCCTCCTGTCAGGATCAGAAGAGTTCTCCAGATATGGTTACCGGTATGTTGAAAGTCTTCTCTCTTGATGTGTATGCCTTGTTGGATCCCGGTGCCTCCTTATCTTTTATAACCCCTTATGTGGCTTGTAAGTTTGAGATTCGTCCTGAATTGCTTTTAAAACCCTTTCATATTTCTACTCCTGTTGGTGAGTCAGTCCTAGCCAAAAGAGTCTATCAAAATTGCGCTATCTCTTTCTTTTATAGAGTCACTTTAGCGGATCTAGTAGAGTTGGAGATGACTGATTTTGATGTTATTCTTGGTATGGACTGGTTGTATGCATGTTATGCCTCAGTTGATTACCGTACTCGAGTTGTCAGTTTCAAGTTTCCTAATGAACCTGTCCTAGAATGGCAAGGTAGTCCCTCTTCTTCGAAAGGTCATTTCATATCTTATCTTAAGGCTAGGAAGATGATTTATAAAGGCTATGTCTATCATATAGTTCGGGTTATGGACATGGAGTTCGAAACCCTGACTATTTAGTCTATTCCTGTTGTGAATGAATTCCCAAAAGTATTTCCCGATATTTGCCTGGAGTCCCTCCCGAGCGAGAAATTGACTTTGGGGTAGATCTTCTTTCGGATACGAATCCTATCTCTATTCCTCCCTATAGAATGGTCCCTGCGAAACTCAATGAGTTGAAAGATCAGTTAAAGGACTTGCTTGATAAAGGTTTCATCAGGCCCAGTATCTCTCTTTGGGGTGCCCCAGTTTTGTTTGTTCGGAAGAAGGGTGGTTCTCTTAGAATGTGCATTGATTACCGCTAATTGAACAAGGTCACAATCAAGAACAAGTATCCCATTCCTCAAATTGATGACTTGTTCGATCAGTTTCAGGGTTCTTGTTTCTTCTAAAAAATTGACCTTAGGTCCGGTTATCATCAGCTTCGAGTTCGGGAATGTGATATCCCGAAGACAGCCTTCAAGACTCGGTATGGTCATTATAAATTTGTTGTGATGTCTTTTAGTTTAACGAATGCTCCTGCAGCTTTTATGGATTTGATGAACCGAGTGTTCAAACAATATTTGGATATGTTTGTGATTATTTTCATTGATGATATCCTCATCTACTCTTGGAGTGAGGAGGAGCATGCGGATCACTTGAGGGTTGTGTTGCAAACTCTCAAGGATAGACAGTTGTTTGCTAAGTTTAGCAAATGTGATTTTTGGATACAGTCTATTGCTTTTCTGGGTCATATTGTGACTAAAGATGGTATTTGGGTTGATTCTCAAAAGATAGAGGCAGTAAAGAACTGGCCTAGACCTACTTCTCCATCTGATATTAGGAGCTTTTTGGGTTTAGCTGGTTACTACAGGAGGTTTGTGGAAGGTTTTTCTTCCATTGCTTCCCCTTTGACCCGATTGACTCAGAAAAAGGTGAAATTCCAGTGGTCCGACTTGTGTGAGAAGAACTTTCGGGAATTGAAGACTAGATTGACCACTGCTCCAGTGTTAGCTCTACCCGAGGGCTTAGATGATTTTGTTGTGTATTGTGATGCTTCTAGGATTGGTTTGGGTTGTGTTTTGATGCAGCGTAGTAAGGTGATTGCTTATGCTTCTAGATAGCTTAAGACTCATGAGAAGAACTATCCTACTCATGATCTTGAGTTAGCAGCCGTGGTCTTTGCTTTGAAGATTTGGAGACATTACTTGTATGGTGTGCATGTGGATGTTTTCACCGATCATAAGAGTTTTCAATATGTGTTCACTCAAAAGGAATTGAATTTGCTACAAAGGAGGTGGCTTGAGCTCCTTAAGGATTATGATATGAATGTGCTTTACCATCCGGGTAAGGCCAATGTTGTGGTGGATGCTTTGAGTAGGTTGTCCATGGGAAGTGTAACTTCTATTGAAGATGGGAAGAAGGAATTGGTTAAAGAAGTTCATAGGCTTGCTCGGTTGGGAGTTCGCCTTATGGACTCGACCGAAGGTGGTGTGATTGTGACCCATGGTACTGAATCATCCTTGGTGGCTGAGGTGAAGGCAAAGCAAGACCAAGATCCCGTTCTACTTCAGCTTAAGGGTGCAGTTCGTCAGCAAAGGGTTGAGGTTTTCTCCCAAGGGGGAGATGGTGTGCTTCGTTATCAGGGTCGCTTGTATGTGCCAGATGTTGATGGTTTGAGACAGCAAATTCTGTTTGAGGCTCACACTTCTAGGTACTCTATTCGTCCATGTGCCAGTAAGATATACCGTGATCTATGGAAAGTCTTTTGGTGGAATGGTATGAAGAAGAACATAGTCGGGTTTGTGGCTAAGTGTCCCAACTGTCAATAGGTAAAGGTGGAACATCAAAGGCCAGGTGGCATGCTTTAAGATATTGACCTTCCCACTTGGAAATGGGAAGCAATCACTATGGACTTTATTACGGGTTTGCCTCATACTCGAAGGCAACATGATTCCATTTGGGTAATCGTTGACCGGATGACTAAGTCATCCCACTTCTTGGCTGTTAAGACTACGGATACAACAGATGATTATGCCAGACTCTATATTCGGGAGATAGTCCGATTGCATGGTGTTCCTTTGTCTATCATTTCTGATTGAAGTCCTCAGTTTACATCTCAGTTTTGGAAGTCATTTCAGAAAGGTCTTGGTACTAAGGTGAAGCTTAGCACAACTTTTCATCCTCAAATAGATGGCCAGACAGAGTGTACTATTCAGACTTTGGAGTATATGTTGAGAGAATGTGTGATTGATTTCAAAGGTAATTGGGATGATCACTTGCCTCTTATCGAGTTTGACTACAACAACAGTTTCCACTCTAGCATCCAGATGGCTCCATATGAGGCACTTTATGGCCGGAGGTGTAGATCTCCTATTGGTTGGTTCGAGGTTGGTAAGGCAGCCTTGATTGGTCCATATTCTGTGCACGAGACCATGGAGAAAGTTCAGCTTATTCGGGAAAGGTTGAAGACCACTCATAGTCGACAAAAATATTATGCGGATGTGAGGAGAAGGGAGTTAGAATTTGAAGTTGATGATTGGGTTTTCCTTAAGGTGTCACCCATGAAGGGTGTGATGAGGTTTGGCAAGAAAGGAAAACTTAGTCCTCGTTTTGTAGGTCCTAATCAGATTTTAAGGAGAGTTGGTAATGTTGCTTATGAGTTGGAGTTACCAACGGAGTTGGAAGTGGTTCATCCAGTTTTTCATATTTCTTTGTTGAAGAACTGTGTTGGTGATCTGATCTTGATTGTTCCTTTGGAAGATGTGGGTGTGAAGGATAGTCTCACTTATGAGGAGGTTCCCGTGGAGATCCTTGATCGTCAGATTCGGAGGTTGAGGAACAAAGAAGTCGCTTTGGTGAAAGTCCTTTGGAGGAATCAGCTTGTTGAGGGTGCTACTTGGGAAGTGGAAGAGGCCATGAAGGCAAAATATCCTCATCTTTTCCCTTCCGATTCAGTTCCAGCTTGAGGTACTTGTTTCCTACTTAGTATATCCCTCCTATTCTACTCCATCAGTTCCTCTCACGATTCTAGCATGCGTCCATGTTTTGTGAAGTTATTTTATCATGTTTTCAAGTTGAAAAGTCCAAGTTTTATGTTTACTCCTTGATTTCCATGTTTTGATGTTTGGTTGGGCTATTTTCCCCTCAGTTTTCCTGGTTTAGTCTTCATTCGAGGACGAATGATCCCAAGGAGGAGATATGTAACACCCCGGAAATGTATCCAGCTTTCAAACTCAGATTTGCAGAAAATTTTGGACATCCAGGGACCACGGGTCAAATCCACGAGTGGTGAAAGGTTCCTCGAGTCGTGGGAGTGACTTGTGATCCTAGTACTGCAGACCGACCCCAGTTCTGACAACCACGAGTCATTTCCATGACTCATAGAAGTTTCTACGGGTCGTACTGTTGACTCGTAGAAGCTGATCAGAGGTCAGTCAATTTCCCCGACTTCCACGACTAGGTCCTAAGACTCGTGAAAGCTTCCACGAGTCGTCCTGTGGAACCGTAGAAAACATTCAGTAGCCTGGAATTTTGGCTCAGGGACCACGACTCCATTCCACGTGTCGTGACTGGTTCTACAATTCGTGGGAAGGATCCGTGGAACCTGAAGCCAGGTTTTTAAGTTAGTTTTTCTAAGTTAAATCCCTGGGGTATTTTAGTTATTTCCCACCCTATTGTCTACTAAGTGAAGTCGTTTTGACTACTTTTAGAAGGGTTTCACCCATATTATTCTAAGTCCCTCTTAAGCTTCTCATTCTTCACTCAAAAAAGAAAGTTTCTCTCAAGCTGAAGTCTCCAAGCTCCAAGTCAAGTCTCCTAAGCCTTTTCCATTGAAGTGGGTTATCTTCACCCTAGGTATGTGGGTCTTTAACAATGGGTTCCTTTCACCCTTGTAACCAAAATCTCCAATTCTTATGTTGAATTATGAACTTATGAAATTAGGATTTTGATCTAAAATTTGGGGAAAGTTTATGAAATCAGCTTCTATGTTTAAATTCTTGGTTGTCTATTGATTACTCATGATTTGATTATGATTCTCTTATTGCTTATAAAAGCCAAGCATGAAAGTTGATTTCTAGCATGAAACTATGAAACTATGAATCTGCATGTTTTCAAGAGAAAGTTGGCATTATTAGATATCATGGCCTCTATGTATTTACGAAATTGCATGCCTAATTCTTCAAGTATGAATTTAGAAAGAAAAGCATGTTTGAAATTATAGCTATGCTAAGCTTTATGAACTATAATATGTAAGTTGCATGATACCCGATGTGTTTTCATGCTTTATGAATAAGATTTGGCATGAGAGTATGCCCTTACGAAATGATGAGCTATATGTGCATGTTTTGGGAGTAGTATTTAGCACCAAGTTGGACGGGGTGAGAGTACCCTTAGTCCCAAAAACTATGTTGCCAGCGTAGGTATGATTATGATATGATATGTGCCTTCAAGGCTTATGAGAGTGGATCCACGTCTTTATGTATGGTGTCCTTGCCTTAGCAGGGCATATGACAGCTTTGCCAACTAGGGTTATATAGTTGGGTATGGTGACTTGCTCCTTGGCAAGGTTCAAAGTCAGATTTGCTAACTAGGGTTATATAGTTAGATTCCATGTAGCTCACATGGTCTCATGTCGGTTATAAGAAACTCCAGTATGTATGTTTTTTTTCCATGTTTTCTAAGCCTTATGGACTCTTTTATGAACTATGACTTTTGAAGTTGGCTTTGGCCTCACGACTTAGCTTTTCATTACGATTTCTTCTCTTGATACTTTATTATGCATGGATCATGTTTAAGTACGTTTTAAAGCATGTTTTATCATACTTATGCATTACTCACACACTTAGTACATTCCATAGTACTAACGCATATTGTGTTGCATCCTTTGATGATGCAGATTCAGGTGTCCCTTCACAGATACATGGCTAGAGATCCCGGTCACTTTCAGCTAGATTGGGTGAGTCCTCATAGTTTGAGGACTAGACTTTACTTTAGCTTTATGTTCCCGTTCTTTCAAGATTGTCGAGTTAGTTGGGGTATTATCCCATCAACTCAATATGCTAGTTGTAGAGGCTTTCAGACATAGATGTTATCGGATGATATTCGGGTTGTATCCCCTATTTAGTACTCTATCTATGATATGTCTTTGTGTTTTGGATTTCCTTATGATGCTTCCGCTATGATTTCCTTTACGTTGTTTGAGAATGCTACGACCAAGGGTTAGCTTGGGATCCTTGTGGTTTCGAGTCCTGTGTTACATCTAGGGGGTAACCTCGGGGCGTGATAGAATTTCTCAGAGTTTTAAACTTAGAAAGCTGGTTCGATTTCTGAGTTGTTACACTTCCCCTTCTTTTCTCTTCATTAATTCTAAAGGCAGCCAAATCATTTCCATCAATACCTGGAATGTTGCCTTTGGTAATGTCAGCATGACTCTTGACGCTTTGGTTTCCCCATTTTTGCTGATTCTATTGCGGATGGTTGTCCACATCCTCTATCTATGGTTTTCTCTCAAGTTTACTTGGCCTATAAACTTCACCGCTCCTAACTCTTCTTCTCCATATTCTCAACCACAAAATGCCTCTTTTAACGCCAATGGCTAATTTCTTCGAGCTTGAATTTTTTTCCCTTTGCCTTTCCTATAGTCCTTGCCTCATTCTTATTTTTTGTCCCAATGATCTATTCAAAAGGACCTTACTTAAGTTATTAACGAGAGTGAGGTAAGAACTATGGGTGAAGCCCAGCGTGAAGGTAGTGGATTATACGCCAGCTGATCACCTCTCTCCATAGCCGTCACGACTATCTTCCTTTGATGCTACAGCTTATGTGTTACATCCAAAGTACCTGACTGTTTTGGGGAGGTTTGTGATCTGAGGGGCTCTTACTGACCTTTGGTGAGAGAACTTAAGTTACGTACAAGAATCCCTCTCGCGCTGATGAAGACACATTATTCCTGGGAGGGGGAGCCTGCCCTGGGCGCCTATTTCCCCTTCCCTCTTGCCAGGGGGTTGCGAGGTGGATCCTATCACTGTCAGGAGGAGTGGATGAACTCTATCTTTGGGGGTGCCCTAGTTAGAATACACATGTTATCTGTTTGAAGGTGATGTCACTTGAAGATCTACGACACTCTCGCTTTCTTCCGCGGCAGGGATAGAGCTGAAGAAAGTTCCTCTAGCATGCCAGAGCGAAGGAAGAGTTCTATCTGGATGCACACTTGTATATTTTTTCTCTTATTTTTTTGCTCATCCGTCATACTTTGGAAGCTTTGTACTATGTAATTTTTCCTGCTTAGAGGGCAGTCATGGCAATAAAGTCTTTTCTTTTCTTAAATTTGCACGACATTTTTTTTGATTGATTATTATGAATAACTTGCTTGGTCTGTCGAGACCATTTTTACGACTGCACTTGATTCGCTGAGTCAGGCAAAGATTCTTATCTCTTAACGAAATCACTTTACCTTTTTATTCCTTTGACACTCTCATCTGGAGTACTTGATTTTTATGCTACGAGGGGCCGGTACCTCCTCGGAGTCCCAAGTGGAAATGGGGTTGACGTATTTTTATGGCGGCCTTCTATATGGGTCTTACTGGATCTTCTGATGTGAGTCCGTTGGAGCTTTGTGGAGTCTCAGTCCCTAGTCGGTCCTGTAAAACTCTCTTCCTTTAGGGCTATGTGTCACTTTTTGTCTCATTCCTCTCATACTTCTCAAACGTCGAGGTGATAGATAGTGTAGCAAGCACTTCTGGCATGACTAGCTGTGATTTGAACATCCCTCTTGGACTTTGTGCTCAATATCTTTTGTACAACCTTTTACGCCAAGCTGGGCAATTTTATCGCATTCACTACCTCTTCAGTCCTTGGGTCAAGAAAGGGGTATAAAAGATTCCTCCTGCCTTGTGACATACGTCATAAAATCTCTTGATAGGACAACTCAGGTGCGTCAAATCCTAAGTACTGCCACTTTGGGTTTTGTTCTGCTCGATCAGTTCAAACACATGACAATCATCCGTGATCCTCCACCTTCTATGTATCAATGAGATTTTGACTATAAATGGCTGCTTTTGGCTCCATATTTCCTTGTTCCATTGGTGAAAATATTATATGAGAGACCTGTTTTCTCCTCATGTCTCCCGCTTTCGATTCCCATGGATATCTTGATTTTGTTCTGTGGTTGTTTCACAGTTTTTGCCTTATCCTCATCCTTGACCCCAGAGCTCATCCTGAGATGACAATCTCCCAAGTTAGCGGCTGGGGTAAGGAAAGAACTGTGAGCGAGGCCCAGGATAAGAAAAGCAGGCAACGAGCGCCACTGTCTCCTATCTTCTCTATTCCCCTGTCGTGGGAGTCTGTGCTCCCTTCTTTGTTCCTACAGCTCTAGTTGCAGTGGGTTAGGAGGACCGTGCAAATTTATCTCTTTGGTGTCCTCTTGCAAGTTGAGATCCACCTTGGAACTTGAGAGTTCCTCGCGAGAGTTATTTTGCTCAAGGTTCTTCTGACCTTCT
Organism: Jaltomata sinuosa; assembly: GCA_003996215.1. Lineage (NCBI taxonomy): Eukaryota > Viridiplantae > Streptophyta > Magnoliopsida > Solanales > Solanaceae > Jaltomata > Jaltomata sinuosa. The sequence continues at coordinate 382,849 of QJPP01000282.1, read as the reverse complement.
TTCCAGCCAATTTGTAACAAAGGGGCCTTTCCTCAGATCTTGGTAATAGAAGGTCACATCGAGAACCAGAGATGTCTATCCGCCATCAGGAGAGAAATCCATCGGTCCGATGTCGCTTGCTTCATAGTAGATCTTAGTTTGGACCGATCCATAACTCGAGGGTCGTCCGGGCGGCTCTCATCTTTCATCCTTCAACCACTTTGTTTGAACAAAAGCTCTTTTTGTATTGTCCCTTTTAAGGGTTACACACCTTGAATAAAGAGGTTTTCTTGACTGCATTTTTTTATGTTTGTTCCGAGAGCCATGCCTTTTTATTGTTTCTTTTTCTAGAAACTTGTCTCCCAGAGTAAACATAAAAAGGTTATCATTTTATTCCTCTCTTTTGAGCTTGGATTCATAAAACTTCTCAGCCTTTGTCAGCTTTTTCTTCCAGAAAAGTGTTTAGTGTTGTCCCTTTCTGGAAGGTCTGTGAAAGTGCCTTTGTGCGAATTTATTTTGATTGACCTCTTACAATCTGTGGGGGTGGAACTTTTGGGCCGGTTAGTCTCAAAATAAATATGAAGAGCGAGTCTTGTATGCGCTAACTAGTTTTTTTTTGTTTTTGTGCGCTCTTCGGTCCATTAGGTCGTCAAAGTTTGACCTAGAGTGTTTCAGCTTATTTTTTACCTCGTTATATCAAGGAGGGATCCCTAGAGATTGTTTGTCATCAGACCCTGTAGACCTAATAGAGCTATATATGCTTGGCTTTGATATTATTATGGGCATGGATTGGCTGGCATCTTATTATGCCAATGTTGACTATCGATCAAAGACTGTTAGATTCCACATTCTAAGGGAAGTAGTTTGAGAGTGAAAGGGTAAGGCGGCAATGCAAAAAGGAAGGTATATTTCTTATCTTATGTTGAAGAAAATGATCACTAGAGGCTGCATTTACCATATTATTAGAGTTCGGGATATTGATGTTGAGACACCGACTCTTCAGTTTATTCTAGTGGCTAATGAGTTTCCAGACGAGCTTCCTGGTATTCCCCTGGAACGAGAGATTTATTTTGTTATCTCTACATTACCAGATGCCCATCCGATATCAATTCCCCCATATAGAATGACACCAACAGAATTGAAGGAATTGAATGAACAACTGAAAGATTTATTAGATAAGGGCTTCATCAGACCTACTGCATCACCATGGGGTGCACTAGTGTTATTTGAGCAGAAGAAAGATGGCTTGTTGAAAAGTGTATAGATTATCAAAAATTGAATAAGGTGACTATAAAGGACAAATATCCACTACAAAAGATTAATGTGTTTTTTTACCAACTACAAGATGCCCGATGCTTCTCAAAGATTGACTTATATTTAGGTTACAACCATGTACTTCTTCGAGAGAGTGATATTCTAAAGACAGCTTGAAGGCTCAGATATGGCCATTTTGAGTTTCTTGTGATGTCTTTCGGGTTGACGAATGAACTAATAGTATTTATAGACCTGATGAATAGTATCTTCAGGCCGTTCTTAGACTTGTTGTCATTGTATTTATTGATGATATTTTGGTATATCTAGTTCAGAGATCGAGCATAAAAACCACGTCTAAGCAGTGCTTCAGGTACTTTGAGATCAGAGGTTGTGCTAAGCTCCCAAAATGCCAGTTCTTGTTGCATTATATGGCCTTTTTGGGAAATATTGTATCTGATGCTGGTATTCGGGTTAATTTACAGAATATTAAGTTCATGAAGACTTGGCCTAGGCCCATAATCCCGATAGAAGTTTGTAGCTTTCTGTGGTTAACAGGGTATTACAGAAGGTTTATGGAAGGATTTTCTTCACTTTCAGCACCCTTGATATAGATGACTCAGAAAGAAGCTATGTTTTAGTAGACCACAACCTACGAGCAGAGTTCCAAAAGCTGAAAGATAGATTGACTTCAGCACTAGTTCTGACCATACATGAAGGTCCAGAAGGCTACGCAATGTATTGTGATGCTTTAACTATTAGGCTGGTTTGTGTTTTAATGCAACACGGAAAGATAATTTCTTGTGCTTCTAGACAGTTAAAAAAGAATGAGAAGAACTACCCGACCCACGATTTAGAGTTGGCTACATTTATTCATGCCCTAAAAATTTTGAGACATTACTTGTGTGTCATTAATATTGATATATATACAGATTATAAGAGTCTCTATTATATTTTTAGATGGAAAGAGTTGAACCTACCACAGCGCCAACAGCTTGAATTGCTTAAAGACTATCACGTGGATATCTTATACTGTCCAGGGAAAGCCAATATAGTAGCGAAGGTGCTTAGTCATAATTCTATTGACAGTCTATTGTATTTGGGAGCAGAGAAGCAAGAGATATTTTGAGAGCTCCATCAGCTAACTAGTTTGGGGCTTAGATTATTAGACTCTGACTTATGTTGGGGTCATAGATCAAGAAATAGCCATATCAACTCTAGTTGTGGAGGTAAAGGCACGATAATACGAGGATCCCATCTTAGAGCAGCTCAGAGAAAAGGCTCAACAACATGAGTCATTAGCAACTGATGTAGCATGAGATAGGGTCCTCAAATATAGAGATCGATTATGTGTTTCGGATGTTGCAAAGCTTCAGCAGTAGATTATGGGAGAGGCAGACCATTTTTGTTATTCTATTCATCTAAGATCCACAAAAATGTACCTCGATATTAAGGAGATTTATTGGTGGCTGGGAATAAAGAGGGACATAGCTGAGTTAATGGCATAGTATCCAAATTGTCAGCAGGTAAAGGTAGAGCATCAGAAGCCTAGTGGGCTAACTCATGAGATAGATATTCCACTTTGGAAGTGGGAGGAGATAGTTATGAATTTTGTCCCACGTTTGCCTCGTTCACAATGGAAGTACAATTCTATTTGGGTAATTGTTGATAGGTTGACAAAATTGGCCCATTTCATGCCAGTCAAGGCTACATTCTAGTTGAAGATTATCCTGGTTTGTACATAGAGAGAGAGTCACACTTCATGGTGTCCCAGTATTGATTATTTCAGATAAAAGTGAGTAGTTTACAGCATATTTATGAAGATACTTCTGGAAAGGTTTGGGGACTCAAGTTAATCTTAGTATGTCCTTTCATCCTTAGATTGATTGCCAAGCGAAATGCATGATCCAAATGCTCAAGAACATGTTATGGGTGTGTGGGCTAGATTTCAGCGGGAACTAGTATGATCACATGTCACTTATTGAGTATACTTATAATAACAACTATCATTCTAGCATCAGTATGGCACCATAAAAGGCTTTATGTGGGCAGAAATAATGATCCCCTGTTGATTGGTTCAAGGTTAGAGAGTTAGGATTGTTTGGACCTGACATAGTACAGCAGGCCATGGAAAAGTTTAAACGGATCAGATAGTGGTTGTTGATAGTTCATAGCAGCCAGAACTCATATTCAAATATTAGGCGATGGGACATAGAGTTCAATGTTGACAATTGGGAATTTTTAAAGGTTTTATCGATGGAAGGCGTTATATAATTTGGCAGGAAGGGAAAGCTGAGCCCTTGATATACTGGACCTAACCATATCATGCGATGGATAGGCAGAGTTACATACCAGCTAGAGTTACCTCCAGAGTTAGAGGCAATGCACCCTGTCTTTCATGTTTCTATGTTACAGAACTGTATCAGAGATCCAACAGATATAGTACCAACGAAAGATGTTCAAATTTTAGAGGAATTATATTATAAAGAAGTCCTTATTGTCATAGTAGATAGCCAGTTTAGGAGATTACAGAATAAGGGCATAGCATCAGTGAAAGTTTTATGGCAGAACCGTAATTTTGAGGAGATAGCGTGGGAAGCTAAAGAGGACATGAAGTCCAGATATCCCTACCAGTTCACTCCTTCAGATAATGTTCATAATAGATATATAGTAGATCCTCATTTAAGTACTTGACATATGTAACTTTGGTTAGAATAGGGAGATATTTGCATTTTCGTAAGACTGCATAAGAAGGCATGTCAAGGTGGGCCCAAGTCGGTGGAATGGATATATATTGAGATTTTCGCCTTGAAAATTGATTTTCTCTCCAAATTACTTCGTCCAAGCTTTGAGAAATAGTTGAACCTCTCCCTAGACCAAAATACTCCCTTAAGTTTTCCAACTAGAGCTTAAGGACTTCACAAAAGTTGTTCTACACGTTAAGCTTATAGTCTTGACGTAGTTTTCCCCGTATTTTATGTGGTGCTTCTCTTTTGGGATGTGGACAGTGAGATCTCTAGGATATTATTGATATTGGGCAGTAGCTACGGAGTTTTAGTAGTAAGGTAAGGATCCCGTACACTTATCTATTTGTTAAAACGAGATTCTAAACTTCTAGTTATGAAAAGTCATACTTGCCGATGACTTGTGGTATTTTCTTGTTGGTTTTTGCTTCATTTGTTGTTACTGCAAGGAGGCAGGTTGTTTAGCATTGGAATTCAGTTACTTTTGTCAAGGAAATGTTCCCCTTACGACCCTCCTTCTTAATTACTTATTCTGGTATCGTTTTTATAGCTTTCCGGCCACAAAGTGGTATTTTGGAAACCATGGCTTTGGACATCCCCTGTATATTATTACGTTTGGTTATTGTTGTGGTGTAATGATGGTGTTAAGGTGTTGTAAGGATTGATGAGTTTTTGAGATTCTTATTGGAGTCACGTACGATAGTTATTGGATTGAACAACGTCAAGTACGCCTTGAAATAGTGCCTCAAGAGCTTGTCGCTTCTTCGAGATGTGGTTAGCATGTTGTTGTTGAATTTAGCTGTTGGTTATTATTGTTAGTAGCCTTATTTTATGATTTCGACTAGGCTGGTCGCGAGTGTGACCTTGATGCTTTATCGATTGGTTATGGCTCATTCTTGTAGCCTTGTTGATCCTCACATTTGTTGAATTACATTTGGTTGGTCAAGATTCATGGCAACACCTATGGGGCTTAATTGAAAGGTATGTTAAGGCTTCCTTTTCACTTTCTGGCATGACCTTTAAGGCCAAATCTTTTATAGCCTCTATAATGTCGTTATTCGACTTGTGGCCTTATAGTATTGAGCTTTGCTCCACAACATGATATAGCGACTATCAGAAGCACTCTATTCCTTACCTAGAAGCCTAGAAAAGTATGTTATGATTGTATTGAGGTCACCTATGATTACATGATACTATTGTGTTATTTTTATCATCTTGTTGCCGCCTATGAGCTTGTTTTGGCCTCAGCAGACACTGACACTGCAGAGTTTTGGAGCCTATATTCTGGTTACTATTATCGTGCCTTCGGGCTAGAAAGACCATACCTACGGGATGTGCAGGCTGTACCTATGGGACAACAGTTACATTGTATTACCGTGCCTTAGCGTCAGGCATATCGTACCTACGGTATGGGCAGGCTATACCTATGGGATAGCAGTTACAATATATTACCGTGACTTCAACCAGGCAGACCTACCTACAGGACGGGAAGGTTGTACCTATGGGGCAAAAATTATATGGTACCATAAAGCCTTAGATTTGTACTGATTCACGACACATGTACATTCAGACAGTTCAGATTAGATTATCGCTAGGGTCGGGGTAAGGGGTCAGTATGGGTATTTAGCGACTGTTTGTGCCTAATAGGACTTATGGTAATTGTATGCTGTTTGTACCTGCCGGGCTTATGGGGGCCAGGTAAGGTTATTGTTTGCTATGTGCTTTAGATGGTATTTTATTGCAGGAAGGTAAGTTATTGTACTTCTATTTTACTCCTGACCTTTTGATCAGACCCTACACTTCAGTTTCAGCTTTCAGTTTGCCTTACATGCTCGGTACATTATTTCGTATTGACGCCCCATTACCTGGGGGTGCTGCAATTATACCAGCAGGTTTTGAGCAACAACCAGACAGACCTGTCGGATAGCATAGCCGAGCTTTCAGCATGTCAGTTGACTCATTTTCTTTCAGGGGTCGCCAGAGTCTCAAAGGTTTGATTTTTTAGATATTTATAATTTTTGTGTAGGTTGGGGCCCTGTCCCACCAAGTATTGTATTTATAGAGGCTTGCAGACTAGTCAGTTGGGTTGCATAGCTACGATAGTGGCCATTTTGGCCTTGTATGTTTATTAGTTGTAGCTTGTTAGCCAATTGGGCCTTGTTGTTGTTTTGTTGGTAGTTTAGCAGTTCACTTGCCTAGTTTACATTGTGTATACATGGTTTCTGTTTTTATGTAGAGATCATGGTGGACTTGACAGCCCGTATAACATTTATGCTTTCCTAGATAGCATGGTGGCCTTGACGGCCCAAACAGGACTTATGTGCTATATGCTTATTGCTTTTTATGAACTGTTGGGAGTAGCTATTTTCTTTCTAGAGTTGTTGACAGGGGCCTTGCCGGCTGAGGGATGATTTTTAAGCCGAGATATACTTGTTTGTTTTCTTGACTGTATGTGGCTGCTATACGCCATTGGCAAATAGTTCAGCAGGGTCAGCTTTGGCCTATGTTTTGGCATTAGGTGCCAGTTGTGCCCCCAAAGTTTGAGGCGTGACATATATAATGTAGCCATATTCAAAATGATCTGTTTTGTATTATTCTAAGATCCCCAAGTTACTATTCATGACTTTTCATTATTCTTTGTTATAGCTTTTGATATGCGTTAGCAATGACAAAACTTCACCGAAGAAAAACTCACATATAAAATGCTCACCCAAATAAGAAGTTGGATCATTAACAATGTTACTTTTTCTATATGAATGGGAGAATTCTATATGCATTTCAATAATAAAAATAATTATATATGCATTTTAAAAATCTCACATTTATTTGATATAGAAAACAACTTATGATTGATCATCATACCGAGAAGAAAATGGGCCTAAACTTTGCTAGGATGCCGATTGAGATAGACATGAATGCAAAGCTACCTAATAAGGTGTAATTTAGGAATGAAAAGGATAATCTAGTGGAGCAGAAGATCCAATACAATTGGAAACCAACTCTATGTCCCCACTGCCACAAATATGGGCATGGTGAGGAAGATTGCAGGATGAAGAAGGCACCAGTAGTACAGAAACAAGGAAGGGAGACACAAACTACAATGGACCAAAGCGCAGAGCAAGTGCAAGCTAATACAAACTCAGGGAAAGGTAAAGAAAAGGTTGCATAAGCTCAGCAACAACATCAAATGGGGAAATTAATTTTGGATGGTTTACCCCTATACGTACTGGTAGGAGCATAACACAGAAGACACAAGGGAGAACTCAAAAACATAGTCAAAATCAGGGGCACACAGACCATGGTAGACAGATAAGTCCAATGAGCAATAAAAGCAACAAAAAAAATTCTTCCAAGTATTAACAAAGCATAAGATAGAAAAGCAGTCAAAATTTAGTCCAGTGCAGTCCCTCAGCTGGACATGAATAAGATATTATGCTGGAATGTTAGAGGTTTGAATGCCCCTAACAAACAAACGGAGGTAAAACTCCTTTGTAATAAGGAAAATATGGGGTTGGAACGACTGTTAGAGACTAAAATCAAGAGTAACAAGATCGAGGGAATGGCAAGTATGTTGTTTGGAGGCTGGAATTATATTATTAATTTGGGTCAGCACTATAATGGTAGGATTTGGTTGACTTAGAGACTAGATATGTTCCAGGTTACACAAGCCAGTAGTGGGCCTCAGGCAGTCACATGTCAAGTTATACATCTTGTTGTGCAAGTCACATTTCTGATGACAATATTGTATGCTTTCAACACTAGAGAAGAAAGAAGATCCCTATTGGCTTATTTGAAGACTGTAAGTACATGTATTAATCAATCATGGATACTCATAGGAGATTTTAATGTTGTGCTAAACATGGAGGATAGAATATGTGACAATCCAATGACTATGAATGAAGTACTGGATTTCTACTCTTTTGTGGATAATTGTGGACTAATAGAATTGCCTAGTTAGGGAAACCGATATACATGAAGTGATAAACATGGAGAACATAGAGTCTACTCCAAAATTGATTGGGTGTTTGTTAATACAGGTTGGTTGAACAATATGTCTGCTTTTAATGCTCACTTTCTCCATGAGAGAATCAGTGACTATTGCCTAGTGAAGATAGCATTGATAGATGGGTCAAAGAAAGTGTCACGACCCAACTATCGGGCCATGCGGGCATCTACTCTAAGCACCTAGATAGGTGAACTCTTCCCACCCAATCCAACAGGCAATTGCGGAAATCAAAGTAAAATCATAAATAACCTCCTCTTAATACATGAAAATGTTTATAAACCTTTACTTCAGTAAAAACCTTTACAAAATTAAATACAGTAAAACCACTTTTAAAACCCAAAATAATCCTTCCTAGGATCTAGTCTAAGTAGGTACAAGAGCTACTACAGGAGAAATAGAAGTAAATAAAAGAAGACACAGCTTCCACCATGATATCGAAGAGTAGAAGCTGCTGGAGATCACCACCGTCATGTACCTATGAAACATCACTGACCCTGCAACCAGACTATACCTAAAAAGGTATAACAAGAGTAGTATCATTACACACACGTACTGGTAGGCATCAACAGTCCACCCGAATCCACCTCATACCATCATATAAGGAAACAGGAGAAATTATGCAAATAGCTACAATACTACAGTCCTTCAACACCCACCTTTACCAAAACCCAACATCAACCTGACCACGAGCTTATACACCATGACATTTACACCTATGGACTTACTAGTTCCGTCCCCAGCCTTTCTATCCCATTCCACTGCCAACTCCACCACTCGGAGACTCTACACCCTGACCCTAAGACTTCCCAAGCCACGCTTAACCCTTAGACTTCCCAAGTCATACTTAACCCTTAGACTTCCCAAGTCCCACTTAGCCCTTAGACTTCGCAAGTCACACTTAACCCTTAGACTTCCCAAGTCCCACTTAGCCCTTAGACTTCCCAAGTCACCTTAATACGTAGATCAACTACTATTCCAGACCCAGACTACCACTTCATTTTCCAAGTCAACCACTATGACTCAACAACCAGAAGTAAACCCAGTTAACCGCCAACTAGACCACATACATACGTAAATATTACTAACAATGCTCGAACAACCCCAGAGACCCCCAGGACAATATTCAATAGATAATAACAGCCAACAATACGGCCCTAGACTCTCAGTCTACCTTCTAACTACAATCACCTAGAACAGGTGCGATAATCATTTAACAGCAAATAGTAATCGTGACAATTACCCTTTTCACAATGTCTCGGACCAACCAAGGATCCCTAGACCAACACCTAGTGTTAACATGCAATTTCCTGTCTACCTAGGACCATCCCCACAATTAATTGTAACAACTCATCCTCTCAAGGACCAATATATTCAATCATAGATTCAACAATCAACCCAGTCCACTCATGGAACCATCAATAACACAATCAGTAATGAAATTTAAACCCGTACCAGGCATGGTACCCGAGCCAACCGATATAGAACCTGTACTAGGTGTGGTACCCGAACCAACCAATATAAAACCCATATCAGGCGTGGTACCTGAGCCAACCATTAGTATTCCATACCAAGCGTGGTACCCGAGCCAACTGAATATCATACAAAATCAATGGTCAATACTTAAATGAACATAAAACACCCTTGTAAAACCGACAAGCAATGATCAAGTTCATTTCATATAATTGACACCCCAATTACTTGGACATTCATAACTTCCTTTCCTAGGCATGAAAGTACATACATTACTAAGCTATAGTTATATTTATATACATTGCATTTGGCAAGACAATAACCATCACCTACCCAACAATTCAGTTCACAGCCCCTACCTTGAATTCTTATTCGGAGACTAAGTGCCGATTCACCCCTAGACCCGTATTCAACTGATATATCAATTTAGGAACTCCCTTTTTAGACAACACAACATAGAGAAGACACCTCCTAACATTGGTGCCTCAATCGTTCTTGTTTACTCTACTTCTTTTATATTAAATCATTCCTAGAACTCCCTTTAACTATTCATTTAATTATCCATGATATTTTCTGGTTCCCGGAACCTTCCCAACAGTCTAGTCCCTGGATTCTAACATACCATCCCACATTATGAACACAAACAACCTAAAAATGACAACACATCATCCCAACCCTACCATTTCCCATTCCAAGACCAGTCAGACACAACAATCCTCCAGACTCCATGCCCGAAGGCTAAACATGAATTCTCTTTTTCGTCTATACAACAATATGAAATGGAAACAGGTCTAAGTCTACTCAATGAAAGGAAACCTAGCCTACCTGGACACCAAGTAGCTGCACCACACATTTATTTGGCTCCGTGAAGGCGTTCTCAGATGGATGACAAGCCCAAAATCCATGGTTTCATGTCCTTTTAGCCAAAATCCCTCCTCCCTATGGCTTCCAAGCTTTGGAGTAGCCTAGGAGGATTTTTGGAGTAACCCTCGTGTGTTTTCCTACTGAGGAGGAGAAGACTAAATTATAACTTGCGTACTGAGCTTCTGTTTTCTTTCATACCGCTATAGCAGTTGGCTGACCGCTATAGAGCTTTGGAATATTTCCACTATAGCAAAGTGATGTCAGCCCAGATGAATTTCAAAATTTGAAATTTTCTGTCACGTCAATCCCACTTAATTCAAAACGTATTTTAGTCGTTCCCAAAACTCGTAATATCATGTTTTCTAAAATAACGAGATCAGGTCATTACAATAGATACCAATTTACCCATCATTCATCCCCAAACAATTCCATAAGAAAGAGGAAGAAGAAACTAGTCTAGGGCTCTCACAATCCCATTTGACCATGTAACCATGTGAAATACCAAACTTTCCACTATTTATTCATACTGGACCCAGGTTGGAAATATCATGATCCTGCTCTGACGAGGAAATTTCCTCCCTCGAGCTATTCGAAAAAATTTAGAAGTAACCTTCCTCGAGTACCCAAGAAATCTAGGGCCTTGTAGAATATCGGAGCAGAAGAATTCCCAACAAAACTCGGGAAAAACCTTTCCATTCCCTAAAAACATGACTGTCATCGGTTATAGTAGAATTTATACCGCCATAGTGGTATCGCTCAGTTGAAATAGAGGAGAAACGGGTTTCATTTCCATTCTCCTCTATTTTTCCACCCGAAAACACTCCCTTCCTCCCGATCACCCCGCTCTCGACGTCAGAATTTCTAGGTAACACTCATACCCGCTTACTTTTTTACTCCTTTGCACGATTTTAGATAGGATTGTGCTAGAAAATAGTGAATTTGGTTAGATAGTGTTGTTGGTTTCTTGAACTTGAACCTAGGTTGGGTTTTTATCAGATTCTTGAAGCATGGATGCTTCCTTTACGTTTATAATGCCTCCACGGCGTACTGAGCATAAGGATTGTGTAACTTTTAACCAAAAATGGGCCAAAACGATGGGGGAGGTGAAGGGTTGTTCTTGGAGAAATTTGTGATTTGGACAAAAATTTAGGGGTTATAATGCCCAAATTTTTGCATAAAATAGTGATAGGACACTTTAGAAATCTGATCTAAACTTGGAATGTTAAAAATGGAGTTTTGGTTCAAAGGGTGCCATTGATGCACCCCTTGAATTTCTGGGATGATGAAGATCGCTATAGCAGAACCCATTTGCTAAAGCAGAGAAATTCCCGCTATAGTAGTTAGAGGACGGTTGTCCGCTATAGTGGAAGACCAAAAAATAGTAGCCTCCCAGTTCTACTAAATGAAACTTTTCTAATTGAATTGCCTTTCCTCATGCTTTAACAAGTTCTAGCCCCTCCCCTTGCCACATTACAGGTTAACACACTCAATGGCTGATGAACAAGTGCCCGATTATCCCTATGAGAGGTTCCACGATGATGCTAGTTGGGAGAGGTTCTGGGACTACCGCAAGCTAGGCTTTTGCTATGAGAGGGCCTTCATAATGGAAGGGGTGGATGAGAAAGAAGTCGTCTTCTATCGCAGGCTCCAAGAGTTTGGCTGAGGCCCAATGGTGGTGGCTCCTCTTTTTAGGCATTCAAGTTGGGTGCGGAGTTCTATGCTATACTCCCCACCATTTGTTGGGATGACCCCAACCCCACTATCCACATTCGAGGGGTGGACGTCCATGTGGACTCTCAGACTATCAATGAGGTGCCAGGAGTGCCTCATGTTTCAAATGTAGCATACGAGGCCAAGGCTCGACTATGGGATATGACTTGGCTGAGGGATACCTTGGTAGAGGAGGAGTTCAAAGGTCAGGTCTACTGGCCTAGTGTTGAGTTCATTACCAGTGCCTTCTTTTCTGCGGATGCTAGGAGGTGGCTAAATTTGGTGTCCCAAAAGATTCGTCCGTCGGGCAATACCACCGACATAACTTATGCTCGGGCCCTGGTGATTGCTTGTGCTATACAGGGGATCATTATAAATGTGGGGGACCAAATCATCTTTGAGTGGAAGGACTTCTACCGGGGTCCTAGGAAAGGCCTTTTTCTTCTGGGTTTAGTGTCCGAGTTGTGCATGCGGGTTGGGGTGCCTGAGGATCATACTGACAGGGAGGTGGAAATGGATATTGCCTTCAACCCTCTCCGGGTAAAAGTGGTCACAGCTAAGAAAAAGAGGAAGGTAGATAAAAAAGGAAGCAGCCAAGTTGCCGAGGATGTTGACAATGATGAAGATGATGACACTCATGCCCCTCCTTCCCAGTATCAGCCCCCAATTTCTAGCCACCAGCTAAGGATAACCTGGACGCGGTCAGGAGGTTCATGGAGGACACTACTGCTGGAGGTACAGCCTTGCCCCCCTCCACTCAAGATTTTGCAGCACTCCGCAGGGAGTTAGATGAGGAGAAGAAGAAGAGAGGCACTCCTGGGATCGCATGTTTTCCCGGATATGGAAGACCATTAAGGTCATGTTCACCTGCGCTACCTCTGTTCAGGAGCTTCCCACACTTGATCCCAAGGATAGACAGGAGTTACCTTTCCTAAGCGATGATGAGGCCTAGGACCTTCCCTTCTCCCTTTGTTAAGAACATTTACTGCTTTTTAGGTTTTGCCCCCGTTTGGGACACGTACTAGACGATGTTTCCCTTTTCTTTTTCAATTTCATTTTTAAGCACATGGATGCTAGTTTCAGAAAATATTTCCCTAATATGCATGCTAATTTCGTTCTACTGGTGTTTTCCTGCTTTTACATAGCAGCTCATAGTTTAACTATTGCTTTTAGATGCCCCAGAAATAAAAGGAAAAACAGGGGAAAACAGGGCAGGCATTCTGTCCTGCCCCTTCCCGCTATAGCGGTTGTCACTCCGCTACAGCAGTACCACAGTAGCAGGGAAATTCCCTCTATAGCAGGATTTCCATAGAGGTACAATTCCGATATGATGGTCTCGACGGTATCAGCCCAGAAAATTAAAATTTTCAACAAAGTATACTCATCTTCATTCGTGATTATCATTGTTTAACCCCATAAATCCTGCCATGGTCTTAAACAACACTCCAAAACTATTCCTAGAAATGCACAGATCAAAATTTAGCACCAAGATATCAACAAATCAATTTCAAAATACATGAGAAAATTGTTCACAACAACACCTTCTCGCTATCATGCAAGAATAACCCCCTTGTTCCTATAGTTTCAAACCAAGTCCTGACTGTCCTGAAACCGAAGCTTCCCTACAGTCATAAGTCATGTTCCCTCACCATCTTAACCAATGATGAGTCCCTTTTCAGAAATTCATATGAATTTTTCAAATCAAGACACATAGCAATTTCACAAATCAAAGCACACAAAATCAAGTTATGACTCCCTTCAGACCCAAATATTCACAGTAAGGCAATCAATTATACACCAACAATTTCAGTCATCTAAGCATATAAACACACAAAATGTCAAGCTTCAAGATACAACAAAAATCAAGTCACATATACTACTCTTTATGCGCCCCATGGGTGACTATCTATAATGACCAGGTCCGTCATTATGGGTAAACCATTCGTGCCAAGTTTTGGGTTAGAAAATTTTGGGTTTGGGAGTTGAAAATTCTAGGCTAAGCTAGTCTCAGCCGATTTTGGAGTGAGGTATGGTCTAGGACAATCCGAGTAAGGATTGGGTTAAATGTATTATGTTGAGCTAGTTTTTCTTGTAGCTAAGACATAGAGGAGTCCGGGGGACTTTTTGGAATCAAATTCGGGGAAGTAGAACTCTCAAAACTGAGATTGACGTGAAGGGGTTGTTGCAAAACATCGAGAAATTAAGTGTGTTGTAAAATGGCCAAAACTAGGAGATTTTTGGACATTATGTCCATGATGAGCGCAACCGTCCGCGGTAGCAGTCTCCACTATAGCGGTGGAAAATACTACTATACGGTGGAAAATACTACTATAGCGGTGGTCAAGGCGGTCAACACTGCCTAAGACCGCTATAGAAGGAGTTGTCCGCTATAGCGGAGCGGGGATCGCTATAGCGGAGCGACGAGATTAAAAAACCAAGAAAATGAGTTTTTAATTTGATTCTCTTCCCTTCATCCCCAAAAATATATGAGAGTTATTCCAAAAATCCTCCTAGGCTGCTCCAAGGCTTGGGAGGCATGGGGAGGAGGAATTTCGGTAAAAAGGATGCAAAACCACGAATTTGGGCCTGTAAAACCGCCAGGAATGCCTCCACGAATCCAGAAATGCACGGTTGCAGCTGCTTGGCAACCAGGTAGCTAGGTTTTCATGAGTAGTTAGACTTGTTTACTTTTCGTACTGTTATAGAGTGAAACGGAGAATCCATGTTGTAGGCCTCCGGGCACGGAGTCTGGCAGATTCGGGTTTGTTCATGTATGTGCTAGGAATTGGTTGAATTTGAGTCGTGGGTTATTGGTAATTGTTTAAGGTTGTTTATGTTATCTTGGTATGCTAAAAATGATAGACTCAAGGACTGGGATGTCAAAAAGGTTCGGGGAACCAGTAATTGCAAAGACAACTAGGTGGGTATGAAATGGGAAACTCCGAGGTAAGTTTTCGGGAATGCGAAAGGCATGTTAAGAAATCATTGTTTGCTAAGGGCTAAGGGTGAAAACTTGTATTGTTGTTATCTATGTATATCTCGGATTAATGGGGTGGTTAAATTATGTTAAAAAGGGGAAACCGTTCATTATGTGTAACAAGGGTGAGTGTGTTTAGTCTTCGAATGAATGTCAAGGTTCAACTATATACCCGAAATAGGGGGTAGGTGATGGCTTATGATTTCTGTGAATGTGTATATTCATGTGCTCATGTCTAAGTGATTGTATGCATTACATTGCTTAAGAAAGTTGTGTGGAATGTCTAGGTTCCTGTTTACAGTCTGTGATTGAATGATGTTTACTTGTTGGTTTTACAAGTTGTGTGTGTTCATATATTGACTGTGGTTTATTGACATTCGGTTAGCTCGGGTACCATGCCTGGTACGGGTATAACAAACGGTTGGCACGGGTACCATACCTGGTACAAGTTACTATTCAGTTGGCTCGGGTACCACGCCTGGTACGGGTTTACTTTATTGCTTGTATTGTGATTATTGTATTGCATTGACTGATATTGGTTCTGTGAGAGGACCGGGTTATTTTACTGAGTGTAATAACTGTTATTGGTTCTGTGAGTGGACCGGGCTGTCTCATTGAAAATGTGATGATTGTTGGTGGTCCTTGAGTGACCGGGAATCCTGTTATATCTATTGAGTGGGTCTTGATATAGGCCGGGTTGTTATAACATATTATTAGTTTGGTCTTGGTGTAGGCCGGGTTGTTGTGTTATATTATTAGTTTGGTCTTGGTGTAGGCCAGGTTGCTATGTTATATTATTAGTTTGGTCTTGGTGTAGGCCGGGTTGCTTTATTATATTATTAGTTTGGTCTTGGTGTAGGCCGGGTTGCTATGTTATATTATTAGTTCGATCTTGGTGTAGGTCGGGTTGCTATATTATGTTATTAGTTGGTCTTGGGGTAGACCAGATTTGTCATGTTAACACCAGATGTGTGAGGGGGATCCGGGTGGGTCCGGACTATTTAAAGAAGGTTATATGCTCAGAAATCAATTTCATTAAATGTAATAATGGCAGTCATGAATTATCATGGTAAATAAGCTAAGGGTGGGTCTTGGTGAAGACCGGGGTAGCCGGTTGAACACTTAGGTGTGGATGGAGGACCCTTGGAGGGTCCAGGTTATGTGATCTAAGAAAAGATTTAGATGTAGCTCCACGGTGGTCATTGAAGGTGTCAATGGTGGTTAGGTGAATTGCATGTGGTTGGTAAATATAGAGGAAGACTGAGAGTCGGGGTGTGATTGTTGGTTAATATAACAGGTGGTATAACTGCCCTAGGGGTCCGGGGAAATCCGGAAGATGGCAGGAAATACTTGGGTATAAGTGGTTTGGTTGGGCAGTGGGCCGGATTTAGTCCAGGTATTTAGTCAAGGTAGTTGACTGGGGTAAAGGTGTCAAGGTGACTTGGGAAGTCTAGGTGACAAGGTGACTTGGGAAGTCCCAGATGTCAGGGTCAAGGTTAAAGGTTAAGGAGGGAGCTACAATATTTATTTCATATTTTTCCCTATTTTCTTATATGATGGTAGGAATGGATTCGGGTCGACCGATGATGCCTATCAGTACGTGTTTTTGTACTGACTCTACTCTTGTTATACCTTTTTGGTATAGTCTGGTTGCAGGGTTGATGATGTTTCATAGGTTCAGGATTGCGGTGATCTTCCAGCAGCTCCTACATCCTTCTATGGTGGGAGTTGTGTCCATTTATGTTATATGCTCATTCTTGTAGAAGCTCTTGTACCGGCTTAGACTAGGTTCTGGGGAGGTTATTTCATAAAGTAAATATTTTCCGCAAGTTCCTTAAGTCATTTATTTTCTGAAAATTTTGTAAAGAAAGTTCCATGTATTAAAAAGGGTTTTATCGCGATTTATTTCTTTTTCTACATTACCTGTTGGTTCGGGTGGTTAGGGTTCTCCTATATAGGTGGATTAGAGTAGGTGCCTGCACGGCCCAGTAGTTGGGTCGTGACACTGTCAGTCGATCATCCATGTTTTA
Organism: Jaltomata sinuosa; assembly: GCA_003996215.1. NCBI lineage: Eukaryota > Viridiplantae > Streptophyta > Magnoliopsida > Solanales > Solanaceae > Jaltomata > Jaltomata sinuosa. The sequence goes on along the minus strand of QJPP01000282.1, from coordinate 365,818 downwards.
CCGCAGCCTCGCAGGCCAGATACCAATTGGAACCTTCCCAGTTCCAACTTATCTTGCTTGTTTCATTGCAATCGAAGTTCAATGATATTTTTCACTTTGTTGAGATACTAATTGGAATCGAGAGATATCAATTGGACTCAACCTATACAAGCAAGTAACAAACCGCACGAAAGGAGTGAAGAAGAGAGATGATTCCTAGAATGCTTCATTGTTTCCCAAGGATTAGATGTGGACGTCACACACCAATCCGCAGGACTCTATTCGACATTTTTCTCTTGTACTGGGAGACCAGTAATCTAGGCTATGATACCATCTATCATGATTTAACTATCGGACCGTACGGGCACCTACTCTAAGCACCTAGATAGGCAAGCCCTTACCACCCAATCTAACAGGCAATTGCGGAAATCAAAGTAAAATCATAAATAACCTCCTCTTAACACATGAAAATATTTACAAACCTTTACTTCAGGAAAATCCTTTACAAAATTAAATACAGTAAAACTACTTTTAAAACCCGAAACAACCCTCCCTAGGATCTAGTCTAAGCAGGTACAAGAGTTACTACAGGAGAAGTACAAGTAAATAAAAGAAGACACAGCTTCCGCCATGATATCAAAGAGTAGAAGCTGTTGAAGATCACCACCGTCATTTACCTATGAAACATCACTGACCCTGCAACAAGACTATACCCAAAAAAGTATAGTGATGAATATAAATTATTCATGTATTTTAATATATAAAAATACTAATTTTCAATAAAAGCATGAATAAATATATTCAATTCTCCTAAATTTTCTAACAAATCTTGCAGAAAGACGAATACATGAGAAACAAGAAAAAGGAAAGAAAGAAGATATAAATCAAGGAAGGAAGATACATCCGCTACAAATTCATCAAAGACCAAACAAGGACAAGGAAGATAAAATCATGAAATTTCAAGGCCTTTGATTTCTCACCAAAGTTTCATGATAATTGTTATGTCAAAATCTCACCAAGATTTCATGATAAATTATCATGTCAAATTCTCATCAAGACCTCATGATATATTGAAATTATCTTTCAATTTCTCACCAAGACCTCCACTAGAACTTTCCTATAAATAGGCATGTGTTTGTAGAAGGAAATTATTCAACTATCAACCATTTAGTATTTCAAGTTTCTTTTAGTTTTCTAAGTTTTCTGAGGAGAAGAGAAGAGTTAATCTTGGTCTCTTTTTCTAGTCTTTTTCTTGTAGTAAAAGTACTTCTTATTTTATTTAGTTTTTCTTGCTCCATAATGGAGTAATCTCTTTTTGTTGGGATAGTTGATGAAGCTTGGTATATTTTTATAATACTATCTCAGTTTTTAAACATCTTAGCCTGAAATATTTCATTTATATTTTAAACTGTGCCGGAGTGATAGTTTTCAACTAATCATTATTATCACGTCTACATATTTTATCTCTAAGTTATTTTTATTTTAATTTTGTAATTCTCACGGAGCAAAATTAATATATAGTAACTAATGAATAAAATAGTAGAGTGGAAGTAATTTTTAGTTATCTATTATTCCAAATCTTTGAATTTATTTTTTTCGATCCTAATTCTCACGGAGGGATTGATTCAAATAAGTTTAACGAATTAAGGGGTCTTTATCTTATTTCTTTCAGTTCTAATTCTCAGGAGAAAATGATTCAACTAAGTTTATTGATTTAAAGACTAATCGCAAGAGGTCTTTTATGCTTTCAGCACAATTCAGGCAAGAGAAATATTTTGATTTAACAATCACTACAAGTAAATTAATTAATTGGCATAACCTCACGGAGTGTTAAATTATTTATTTATTTCTTAGTGAGCAAAATATAATTGTATTAACAATAAGCAATTATTTCTTTAGAAAAATATTTGTGGAGACTGAGATTTTATTGTAATAATATCAAGTGAATTCAATGATTCCCAACTCTTTTTAATTATAAATCTTTCTAAAAAGTGATTTGACTTAAATTTAAGTATTCTATAAAAATAACTTCACATTTTATCAATTTGATTCTCTCAAATAGTAGTCAAGATATTACAAATCTATAGCATAGATCATCCAATCTCTGTGGGACGATATCATAAACTATACTAGAATTTGACAGAGTACGAGCAGAATATCCTATACATATTGGCCTCGTCAAATTTTTGGCGCCGTTGCCGGGGATTGGCACAGATCTACTTCAAATTAAATATTTTATTACTAATTTGAGAATTTATTATTATTATTGGTACTAATAGTATTATATTTTTTCTTTTCTTCTTTGCAAGTATTTTTTAATATTTTATAACTTTTCTTTATTATTATATTATTACTTGGTTCCACTCCCTTTATATATAATAATATTATATTGTATCTACTATTTTTATTAATAGTTAACTTATATTACTTATTCATTTAACTTTAAATTATTTTACTTATATAATTTCAGATAGTTTATGACCCGCTCTTCTACAAAGAAGTTGGTCAATTACGATTCTGAAATTGAAAGATCTTTGCGATTTCACAAGAAAGAACAAACAATTTCTCAAAGCATAACTAGTGACAAAATGGAGCACCAACTAAGAGATGACATTAATCCACCGGAGATTCCATCACCAGTCTATGTAGAAGATCAGTTTGATGAAGTGGCGCCAAAACCAGCAAACAGAATTCTAAGGGATTATGTTAGACCAGATCGCTTTAATTGTGAATCTAGTGTCAGAAAACCCCCAGTGGCTGCCAACAATTTTGAAATTAGGACAGGCCTAATTCAAATAATTCAACAATCTTGTATCTTCACTGGTGATCCAAGTGAAGATCCACATAGTCATTTAATTGATTTTCTAGAACTTGTTGAAACTGCTAAGTATAATGGAGTGCCTCCAGAAGCAATAAAGTTGAGGTTATTTCCTTTTTCTTTAAAAGGAGATGCCAAAACTTGGTTGCGAAGTTTGCCTCAAGGGTCTATTACCACATGGGACCAAATGACTCAGAAATATTTAAACAAATATTTTTCTCCTGCTAAAACAACAAAATTAAGACAGGAAATATCAAATTTCTTATAGACTGATACTGAATCAGTTTATCAAGCTTGGGAGAGATTAAAAGCAATGCTAAGAAAATGTCCACATCATGACATTCCCGAGCATATGCAATTGTATATTTTTTATCATGGTCTAAAACCGTCATCTCGAAATGTGATAGATGCACCTGCAGGAGGTTCCATAATGGGAAAGACAACTGAAGAAGCATTGCATTTATTGAATGAAATTTCTGAAAATGCTATTCAATGGCCTTCTGATCGTGTGATCATTAAAAAATCTTTTAATGTAAATCAAGCAGATGCTTTAAATACATTAATGCAACACATTGCTTCTTTGGCACAAAAATTTGAATCTTTTCAGGTAAACACACAACCAAGTCAGTCTGAGACTTGTGACATGTGTGGAGGAAATCATTTAAACCACGAATGTCAAGCGACCAATCAAAATGATGAACAGGTCAATACTATCGGATATAAATCTTATCCTTTTGGAAGTCCAATGGCACAAAAGCATCCAGGATTTCAATGGAGCAATCCAAATGGTGCTGAAAACTCTCATAGTTTTCAAAAGCAACAGGTACAGAATCCACCTAGTTTTTTGAATCAAAACCGTGGACAATCGAATTACAGGCCTTATCAGCAAGCAACTTCATACCAACAAAAGCCTCAACAAGTTCATCCAAGTCTTGATGATCTTTTGTACAAATATATTAAGGTTACTGATGAAAAAAATGAAAAATCAAAATTCTGCTCTAAAAAATGTAGAAATTCAGTTGAGTCAATTGGCAACTCTTGTGTCAGAAAGGATTTAAGGTCCTTTACCAAGTAATACAAAGAAAAACCCAAAAGAGCACCTTAAGGCCATCGTCTGTCAGGTAAGGAACTTGATGAACCATATGCATATAGACAAGAAAAAAACCAGTCAGAACAACAGGCAGACAAAGGTAAGAATATTTAAACACCCAATAAATCATCAGTAGAAAAAGGAGATATGAAAAAGAAAGAAAAAAATAATGAAAAACTTACTACTCTTCCTGTGACAATTCCTTTTCCACAAAAATTAATAAGAGAAAAGCTTAATGGTCAATTTGCAAAATTTTTGAATATTTTAAAACAGATTCATATTAATATTTCTTTTACGGATGCTCTACTGCAAATGCCTTCATATGCAAAAAATTTAAAAGAAATTTTATCAAGCAAAAGGAGAATGGAAGAAGTTTCTGTAGTGATGCTTACTGAGAAATACAATGCTATACTTTAAAATAAGCTACCACAAAAACTAAGTGATCCAGGCAGTTTTACAATTCCATGCACTTTAGGAGGCATTTATTTTGAAATGGCACTTTGTGATTCTGGAGCTTCAATAAATTTGATGCCACTTTCTATTTTTAGAAAATTGAATCTTGGTGAAATAAAAGACACAAGTGTTTCTCTTCAATTTACAGATCAAAGTACTTAGAAACCTAAGGGAATAATTGAAAATGTGCTTGTAAAAGTAGATAAATTTATTTTCCATGTAGATTTCATAGTACTTGAAATGAAGGAGTGTCCTGATGAACCAATAATTTTGGATAGACCATTTATTGCTACAGGTAGAGCAATCATAGATATCCATCAAGGAGAACTAATTCTTAGAGTTGATGAAGAAAGTGTCATTTTTGATATGCAGAAGATACTAAGATTTTCAGAAGATGAGAAATCATCTTCATGCTTTTTAATTGACATAATTAGTGATCTTACAGATGAATTCAAAAATGATCAGTTAATTTTGGACCCAATGGTAAGATGTCTGGACACATCATGCACCCCACAGGATGATGATCTCATCATAAAAAGAGAAGCAGAATTATTGGAAAAAGATTTTGAGAATGAAGAGATGCAATTAGAAAAAGTTCAATCAAAAATTAAACTCAAATTCTCCCGTCTCATTTAAAATATATTTATCTTGAGCAAGATTATTTCTAGTAACTATTTCATCTTCTCTAACTACAGAACAAGAAGACAGATTGATTGCAGTACTACGTGCACACAAAGGAGCTTTGGGATGTACTGTAGAAGATATCAAGGGAATTAATTCAGCAATTTGCACGCACAGAATTCTCATGGAGGACAGCTACAAACCAATGATTCAGCCTCAAAGGAGATTGAATCCTGCTATGCAAGAAGTGGTGAAAAATGAAATAATAAAACTTCTAGCGGCAGGTATCATCTATCCTATTTCTGACAGCCCTTGGATAAGCCCTGTTCAGGTAGTACCAAAAAAAGGAGGTATGACAGTTATAAAAAATGAAAATAATGATCTCATACCTACAAGAACAGTTACAGCATGGAGATTCTGTATCAATTACAGACGCCTCAATGATGCCACCAGAAAAGATCATTTTCCTTTACCTTTTATTGATCAAATATTGGAAAGAATTGTAGGATATGATTTTTACTGTTTTCTTGATGGCTATTCAGGTTATAATCAGATACCTATTGCACCCGAAGATCAGGATAAGACAACTTTCACATGTCCTCATGGCACATATGCATACAGGAGAATGCCATTTGGTTTATGCAACGCTCCTACTACATTTCAACGTTGCATGTCAGCAATTTTTTCTAACATGACTGAAAAACTTCTTCAAATTTTTATGGATAATTTCACACTCTTTGGCACAACATTTGAAGATTGTCTTCACCACTTGACTTTAGTTTTTAAAAGATGTGAAGAGACAAACTTAATTTTTAATTGGGAAAAATGTCATTTTATGGTGACAGAGGGAATTGTCTTAGGACATAAAATTACTGCTAAAGGAATAGAAGTTGATAAAGCTAAAATTGATATCATAGTAGGATTACCCCCTCCCACAACCATTAAAGGCATTAGAAGTTTTCTTGCTCATGCAGATTTTAACATAAGGTTTATAAAAGATTTTTCAAGAATTTCAAAATCTCTGACTAACCTCTTAATGAAAGATACTAAGTTTGATTTTTCAGGTGATTGTTTGAAGGCATTTGAAACTCTTAAAGAAAAATTATCAACTGCACCTGTAGTTGTATCTCCTGATTGGAATCAACCTTTTGAAGTCATGTGTGATGCTAGTGATACTGCTCTGGGAGCTGTTTTAGGCCAGAGAAGGGATAAAAAATTTCGTCCCATTTACTATGCCAGTAGAACATTAAATGAAGCTCAATTGAATTATGCAACAACTGAAAAAGAATTACTGGCAGTGGTATTTGCATTTGATAAATTTTGTTCTTATTTAAATGAACCAAGGTCACTGTTTTTACTGATCATGCAGCTCTAAAATACCTATTAGCAAAAAAAGATGCCCGACCTAGATTGTTAAGATGGATTTTACTTCTTCAAGAATTTGACCTTGAGATAAAGGATAAAAATGGAACAGAGAATCAGGTAGCAGATATTTATCAAGATTAGAAAACCCTCCTCTTGAATCTTGTGATATAAAAGAAGAGTTTCCTGATGATAATATTATTTCTGTCAATTCAATTGTGACTCAACCACCATGGTTTGCAGACATTACAAATTACTTGGTTGGAAAATGTATTCCCAAGGATCTCTCGTATCAACAAAGAAAAAAACTCATTTCTGATGCCAACTATTATTTGTGGGATAAACCGTACTTGTTTAAATTTTGTGTAGATAATATAATTAGAAGATGTGTACCTGAAGAAGAGATGGATCAATTATTGTATCACTGTCACGGTGGTGCAATCGGAGGACATTATGCAGCCAATCGAACTGCTTTTAAAGCTTTAGAAGTGAAATTTTTTTGGCCAACACTTTTCAAAGATGCGGGTACATACGTTACACGATGTGATAAGTGTCAAAGAACAGGTAATATCAGCAAAAGAGATGAGATGTCATTGCAGTCAATACAGGTATGTGAAATATTTGATTTTGGGGAATAGATTTCATGGGTCCTTTTCCTTCATCTCATTCTTTTGAATATGTCATGACCCAACCCGTCGTGAATGGCACCCATCCAACCCCCGGATGAGCGAACTAATAGAGTTCCACCCTTGCCTAGACTAACAGCCTAAAACCAGCAAGCATCAAAGTAAACTAGCAATGAAAATAAGATCAACTACTCAAAAACTTATCATAATTAATTATCTGCAGAAAATCCCACCTAGGAACTGAAAGTCATCGTACCAAACAACAATACCAAATCTAGAGTACGGGGATGCAACCCCAAACAAAATAAGAAATAGTTTTTAAGTCCGAACAAATGGACTAAAACTCTAATGATAATCCCAAGGTAGCTCGAATCGACAGCTCACCCTTGAAGATCGGAAACGTCAGTGCTAAATTTGAGGTCTTGTCTCAGCCGCTGGAAGATTTTCTGTACTCACCAAAAGAAAGACAAGTGCAGTATCAGTACACCACCACTGTGTACTGGTAGGATCATCATCCAGTATTCAAGAAAACAGTATATAAATAGTACACAAAATCCAGTAACAAGTATGGCAAACATGCAACAAATATCACAAGCATCTCTAGACTACAGGTCTCTACCTAACTTGTTACCGCATGAAACCATCTCTTACAGTTCTATTCCACCAACAATAAACCATAACCACACCTTATCGACTAGCCCAGACCCACCCTGGAATCCTTTCTAGACAATACCACAAGTAGTGATTTACCCGGCCTAACCAAGACCAACTCAACAGTCATACAATAGTTCCCGGCCACTCAAGGACCACCAATCAATAGCACCTTTCAATAATAACCCGGTCTACTCACGGAACCAATATTAGGTATCACATTAAGTAAAACAACCCGGTCCATACACGGACCAATAACAATCAATGTAATACAAAAATCACCATGCAATATGCAATAAAGTAAACTCGTACCAGGCGTGGTACCCGTGTCAACCGAATATTATACCCGTACCAGGCGTGGTACCCGTGCCAACTATGTGTTATACCCGTACCAGGCATGGTACCCGAGCCAACTGAATGTCAACAACCACAGTCAATATGTGAACACACACAACTTGTAAAGCCAACAAGTAAACACCATTCAAACATAGACTGTAAACCGAACTTAGACATTCCACAAAATTCCCCTAAGCAATGTAATGCACACAATTACTTAGAAAACGAGTACAATGAATATACACATTCGCAAAAATATGAAAGCCATCACCTACCTCGAAATTTTTCAAGCTCTATTCAACCCGAGATTTCCCGTTTTCCGAATTCCTCTCGCGTTCTTGGTCTAAAAATAACACATAATACATACAATTAACATACAGGCCTGTACATTACCTGGATTATACCAAATCCGTAAACCCCATGCCATCCATGATCATTCCACCCTTTTTCCTAGTCTTTCCACCGTTAATTCTCCTAGTCTTATCATTTTTTATGGACAAAATAGGAAATTAAACCACCTATGATCATTTTAACGTACTTAAATCAACACCCAAGAACATACATGTTTGGAACCCCCTTCTTCCCCGAATTCCATCATCCCTAGTTCATTCCAACCTTTTCTCAATTTCCCTTCTAGCAATTCTACCGCATAGGATACGTAATACAAAGTGTGGGGAACGAAAACCATACCTTAGGAATGATTTTTGGTGGAGGAATGAAGAAAATCACCTGAAATTCGCCCAGCCCTTCTCCCAAAACAAACTTGTGAAAATCTGATGTTTTGAGAGTTGTTTCTGCATTAAAAACCCATCGGTCCTCTATAACGGTCCCCGCTCTGCTATAGCGGTCCCGCTATAGCGATCATCTACCGCTATAGCGGTCATAAGTGAGTTGACCGCCCCTTGACTGCCGCTATAGCGGTAATTTCCACTGTTATAGCAGTGACCGCTATCGTGCTTGACAGCGCTCATCACGGATAGAATGTTCGGAAATCTACCAGTTTTGGCCATTTCACAACACACTTGGTTTTCCTAATATCCCGAAACAACCCCTTCACGTCAAACGCAATTCCGGGAGTTCTACTAACCCAAAAGCAATTCCGAAAAATCCCCCGGACTCCATTATGTCTTGGCTATGCGGAAAACTAGCTCACTCTAAGACACCTAAATCAATTTTTACACGGATTTCCCTAGACTCTACCTCGCTCCAAAACTGCTGAGGCTAGCCTAGCCCAGAATTTCAAACTCCCAAACCCGGAGTTTTCTAACTCTAAAACTTGGCATGATTGGTCTATCCATAACGACAGACCCGGTCGTTACAATAGATACTAATTTACCCATAGTTCATCCCCGAACAATCAAATCCGAAATTATGGAAATAAAAAAAAGGAATTATAGTACCTGAATCCTCAAACAGTTGAGGGTACTTGAACCGCATGTCCTTATTGATTTTCCAAGTGGATTTCTCAATCGGATGATGCTTCCACTGAACCTTCACCATGTCAATCACCTTTATCCTCAACCTCCGGACATCCCGAGCAAGAATCACAACCAGTTCCTCCTCATAATGAAGATCTTTATCAAAAAGTACTTCATCCCACTTGATGATGTAGTCCCCATCCCCATGGTATCGCTTGAGCATGGATACATGGAATACCGGATGGACGCCCGACAAACTAGGTGGCAGTGCTAACTTGTAAGCCATTGGCCCCACAATCTCAAGGACCTCAAACAGACCGATAAACTGAGGGCTAAGCTTGCCCTTCTTACCAAACCGCATAACCCCTTTCATTGGTGACACTTTCAACAACACTTGTTCACCAACCTGAAAATCCATGTCCCGGACCTTACGGTCTGCATATTCCTTCTGCCTGCTTTGAGCAGCCAGCAACTTGGTATGTATGCCCCTTACCTTTTCTTGTGCTTCCTTTACTAAGTATATGCCCAGAGGCTTCACATCACCTTCCTCAAACCACCCAACTGGTGATCTGCAGTTTCTCCCATACAGGGCCTTGAATGGTGCCATATCGATACTCGAGTGGTAGCTATTGTTGTACGAGAGTTTGCACAATAGTAGAAACTGGTCCCAGTGACCACCGAAGTCTGTTACACATGCTCTCAGCATGTCCTCCAATACCTGAATCATCCTCTCCGACTGACCATCAGTCTGAGGATGGAAGGTTATGCTAAAGGTGAGTTGTGTACCCAGCTCTTCATATAACTTACCCCAGAACTTAGAAGTAAACTGCGTACGCCTGTCTAAAATGATGGACAGTGGCACCCCATGGAGCCTCACAATCTCCTTCACATAGATCTTTGCCAATTGCTGTGAATTGTAATCTACCCTGACCGAAATGAAATGAACGAACTTGGTCAGCCTGTCAACAATGACCCAAATTGAGTCATACTTCCCCAATGTCTTGGGAAGACCCACCACAAAATCCATGGCTATCATTTCCCACTTCCACTCTGGAATTGGCATTCTCTGAAGTAGTCCTGCAGGTCTCTGATGTTCATATTTTACTGCTGGAAATTCTGACACTTGGACACAAAATCAACTATGTCCCTTTTTTATCCTGGGCCACCAGTAACGCTGCCTCAAGTTTCTGTACATATTAGTTACACCCGGATGGATCGAGTACCGCGAACCATAAGCTTCTGTCAGAATTTTCAGAATTATATCATCAACCCGAGGAACACAAATCCTCTCCCTGAAATGCAATACACCACCAGAGTCTAACATGACATCTCTGGACTCCCCGGATATCACTTTACTTCGCAACTTGCCCAGTTTCGGATCCTGAAACTGTTTTGCCTTTATTTCCTCTATGAAGGTGGCCTTGACCTCAATGTTGGCTAATAACCCACCTTGGTCTGAGACACCCAAGTGCATGAAATTGGCCTCCAGAGCCTGAATTTCCTTAGCTAGATGTCGTTTAGACACCCCCAAACAAGCCAAGCTACCTATGCTAACCATTTTCTGGCTTAATAGGTCTGCCACCACATTAGCCTTGCCCGGATGATATTGAATGGTCACATCATAGTCTTTCAATAACTCCATCCACTTTTTCTGCCTCAGATTCAAATCCTTCTGAGTGAAAACGTGTTGCAGACTGTGATGATCTGTGAATACTTCACACTTGACACCATAAAGCTAGTGTCTCCAGATTTTCAAAGCAAAAACCACCGCTGCCAACTCTAAATCGTGAGTCGGGTAATTCCTCTCATGCACCTTCAACTGCCTGGATGCATAGGCTATCAGATTCCTATCCTGCATCAACACAGTGCCCAAACCAGAATGTGAAGCATCACAATAAACAATAAAGTCTTTACCTTCAACCGGCAAGGACAATATAGGAGTCGTGGTTAAAAGTGTCTTGAGCTTTTGGAAGCTCTCCTCGCACTTGTCGGACCACACAAATGGTACCTCCTTCTGTGTCAGCCTGGTCAGGTGAGTAGCAATAGAAGCAAAGTTCTTCACAAACCTCCGGTAGTACCCCGCGAGACCAACAAAACTTCTCACCTCTGTCACAGAGCTAGGCCGAACCCAACTCTTAACTGCCTCAATTTTCTGGGGATCCACCATCACCCACTTTTATGACACCACATGCCCCAAAAATGCCACAGAAGTCAACCAAAACTCACACTTAGTGAATTTTGCATAAAGCTTTTGGTGCCTCAAGATGTCCAGCACAATGCGAAGATGATTATCATGCTCCTCCCTACTCTTAGAGTAGATCAAAATATCATCAATGAACACGATAACAAAAGAATCCAAGTAGGGCTTAAACACCTCATTCATCAAATTTATGAATGTTGCCGGCGCATTGGTCAAACCAAATGACATTACTAGAAACTCGTAATGTCCATATCGAGTCCAAAAAGCAGTTTTTGGAATATCCTCGGGCCTAATTTTCAACTTATGGTACTCTGACCTTAAGTCGAAAAGTCAATTTTCGAAAACACCGATGCACCATGAAGCTGGTCAAACAAATCATCTATCCAGGGTAAAGGATACATATTTCGGATGGTCACCTTGTTCAACTGTCTGTAGTCTATGCACATCCGCATACTACCATCCTTCTTTTTCACAAACAAAACCGGAGCCCCCCAAGGTGAAGCACTGGGACGTATAAATCCCTTATCTAGGAGTTCCTGCAGCTGAGTCTTAAGTTCCCTTAACTTTGCCAGAGCCATTCTATACGGAGGAATAGAGATGGGACGAGTGCCTGGCTCCAAATCAATACAAAACTCTATATCTCTGTCCGGAGGCATACCAGGCAAATCCACTGGAAACACCTCTACAAATTTGTACACCACCAAAACTGACTCAATAGAAGGGGACTCCACACTATCATCCCGGAGATGAGCCAAGAAGGCTAGACACCCCCTTCCCACTAGCTTTCTAGCCCAAACAAATGATATTATCTTAACTGGCTTAGGCCTGTATACACCTTTCCACTCTAGTCTATCCTTACCCAGAATTTCTAGAGTCACAGTTTTGGTGTTACAGTTTAACAAAGCATGATACGGAGACAGCCAGGTCATACCCAAGATAATATCAAAATCAGCCATATCCAGAATTACTAAATCTACCCAAGTATGTAACCTCACAAACACCACAGAACAGTCACGATACACATAAGTCACAATCACCAACTCTTCAATCGGGTAGATACATGGATAGGGGAATCAAGGATATCGCAATTAAAATTCAGACCTAATGCAAAACTAACAGACATATAAGAATATGTAGATCCTAGGTCAAATAATACTGAGGCCATTTTATCACAGACAAGAATAGTACCTGTGATCACCGCATCTGACGCTTCCGTCTCAGTCCTTCCTGGAAAAGCATAGCAATATGCCTGATCATCAATCCAGGAAACTTCCCATGCCGGCTGCGCCGCACCCCTGCCTGCGCTGTTGTTCCCTCGGTCTCCCCGGCCTCCCTGGAAATTACCTCCGCCACCCTGTGGACGACCCCTAGCATTACCACCTCTACCTGCCGGAACCACTGCTCTAGTCTGCTGCTGACCCTGATTACCTGTCTGCCTATGTGGACACTCCCTCTTAAAGTGGCCCAATTCACCACAATGGAAGCAACCACGGTCCAAAGTAGGCCTGCTAGCTAATGTATAAGATGCCCCTTGGCCTCTAGGAGCTGAAGACTGGGCTCCCTGACGACCACCTGTAGTAGCTGGCAGAGCTGACTGAATAGGATGGGCCGAATAAGCCTGTTGATGCTTGCCCCTAGAGTACGAACCACCAAAATTTCCCTTATTCTGGGGCTTCTTGGCTAAAGCCTTAGCCTGCCCCGCTTGCCTAACTCCCTCAATCTTCTTCACATAGTCCACTACATCATTAAAACCCTTCCCTGAAGAGGTCATATGCACCAACAGTACCTGCAGTTCACTATTCAGACCCTTGACAAATAATTGGACCCATTCCTCCTCGGAACCCAACATTTGTGTAGCAAAATGAGACAACGCATGAAACTTAGCCTCATAAGTTGAGACCGACATGCCACCCTGCTCTAAGTTCAGAAACTCATCCTTCTTTCGGTCCCTCAAAGTACGGGGAATGTACTTCTCTAGAAATAATGCATGGAACTGCTCCCAAGTCAGTGGAGGTAGGATAGATGACCGACACTGTACATGAGACCTCCAACACTGCTTGGCATCACCCTGCAGTGGAAAAGTGACAAACTCCACCCTATGCTGGCGTACAATACCTAACTTGTGCAACCTCTCATGGCAATCCAGGATGAACTCATAGGCATCCTCTTTGTATGTACCCTAAAACATCGGAGGTTTCAGCTTAAGGAACTTAGTCAGCATCTCATGTTCATTACCTGTCATCACTGGGTCTAGCATTGGCCTGAGGAGATCTTTTGTGCCCGAAGTTGCATCCATCCTGGGTGTAGTAGTGACTGCTGGCTGAGTATCCAAGGCTTGATTTGCATACGCTGTGGGTATGGCTCCAGCACCAACCAACCCACTCAGAATATCTTCATAGTAGGAAGGCCTGCACCCCCAACTGGTGCCATATTCCACAACCACTTCCACCTTTTTTCCCACAGGATCCTGAGGTGGGGGAGGGGTTACCTCACGTGCAACAGCAGCAGCTTGAGCTCCACCCCTGGCGGGTGCGGCTCCAGCTCGTCCCCTTCCCCTTCCCCTACCTCTTCCTCAAACTGCCGGGCCCACTGCTAGGACCGCTGGCCTTGCTCCATTATTCCTTGTAGTAATCATTTGCGGACAGAAGAGTGAATGAAGTTAGATACCAATTTGTATCACCAGATACCAATTGGAATCGAGTTATAGCATGAACGAAAAGAAAAAGAGATAGTTTTTCCTAAAGCCTTGTAGCCTCTCGAAGAAAAGTACGGACGTCTCCGCATTGTTCCGAAAGACTCTACTAGATTTGTTTGGTACAACGAGATCAACGAACCTAGGCTCTGTACCATCTTTGTCACGACCCAACCCGTTGTGAGTGGCACCCACCCAACCCCTTGATGAGCGAACCAATAGAGTTCCACTCTTGCCTAGACTAACAGCTTAAAACCAGCAAGCATCAAAGTAAACTAGCAATGAAAATAAGATCAACTACTCAAAAACTTATCATAATTAATTATCTGCGGAAAATCCCACCTAGGAACTGAAAGTCATCGTACCAAACATCAATACCAAATATAGAGTACGGAGATGCAACCCCAAACAAAATAAGAAATAGTTTTTAAGTCTGAACAAATGGACTAAAACTCTAATGATAATCCCAAGGTAGCTCGAATAGACAGCTCACCCTTGAAGACCGGAAACGTCGGTGCTAAATCTGAGGTCTCGTCTCAACCGCTAGAAGATTTCTTGTACTCACCAAAAGAAAGACAAGTGCAGTATCAGTACACCACCACTGTGTACTAGTAGGATCATTAGCCAGTATTCAAGAAAATAGTATATAAATAGTATGCAAAATCCAGTAACAAGTACGGCAAACATGCAACAAATATCACAGGCATCTCTAGACTACAGGTCTCTACCTAGATTGTTACCGCATGAATCCATCTCTTACAGTTCTATTCCACCAACAAGAAACCATAACCACACCTTACCGTCTAGCCTGGACCCACCCTGGAATCCCTTTTAGACAATACCACAAGTAGTAATTTACCCGGCTTAACCAAGACCAACTCAACAGTCATACAATAGTTTCCGGTCACTCAAGGACCACCAATCAATAGCACCTTTCAATAAAAACCCGGTCCACTCACGGAATCAATATTAAGTATCACATTAAGTAAAACAACCCGGTCCACACATGGACCAATAAGAATCAATGTAATACAAAAATCACCATGCAATATGTAATAAAGTAAACCCGTACCAGGCGTGGTACCTGTGCCAACCGAATGTTATACCCGTACCAGGCATGGTACCTGTGCCAACCATGTGTTATACTCGTACCAGGCGTGATATCCGAGCCAACCGAATGTCAACAACCACAGTCAATATGTGAACACACACAATTTGTAAAGCCAACAAGTAAACACCATTCAAACATAGACTGTAAACCAAACTTAGACATTCCACACAATTCCCTTAAGCAATGTAATGAACACAATTACTTAGACAACGAGTACAATGAATATACACATTCGCAGAAATACGAAAGCCATCACCTACCTCGAAATGTTCCAAGCTCTATTCAACCCGAGCTTTCCCGTGTTCCAGATTCCTCTCGCGTTCTTGGTCTAAATATAACACATAATACATACAATTAACATACAGGCCTGTACATTACCCGGATTATACCAAATCCCCAAACCCGAAGCCACCCATGATCATTCCACCCTTTTTCTCGAGGTTTTCCACCGTTAATTCTCCTTGTTTTATCATTTTTTATGGACAAAACAGGAAATTAAACCACCTATGATCATTTTAACGAACATAAATCAACACCCAAGAACAGACATGTTTGGAACCCCCTTCTTCCCTGAATTCCATCATCCCTAGGTCATTCGAACCTTTTTCCAATTTCCCTCCTAGCAATTCTACCGTATAGGATACGTATTACAAAGTGTGGGGAACGAAAATCTTACCTTAGGATCGATTTTTGGCGGAGGAATGAAGAAAATTGCCTGAAATTCGCCCAGCCCTTCTCCCAAAACAAACTTGTGAAAATCTGATGTTTTGAGAGCTGTTTCTGCATTAAAAACCCATCGGCCCGCTATAGCGGTCCCCGCTGTGCTATAGTTGTCCCGCTATAGCGATCCCGCTATAGCGGTCATCTGCCGCTATAGCGGTCTTAAGTGAGTTGACCGCTCCTTGACCGCCGCTATAGCGGTAATTTTCACCGCTACAGCGGTGACCGCTATCGCGCCTGAAAGCGTTCGTCACGGATAGAATGTCCAGAAATCTGCCAGTTTTGGTCATTTCACAACACACTTGGTTTTCCCGATGTCCCAAAATAACTCCTTCACGTCAAACGCGATTCCCGGAGTTCTACTAACCCAAAAGCGATTCCAAAAAGTCCCCCGGACTCCTTTATGTCTTGGCTTCGCGAAAAACTAGCTCACTCTAAGACACCTCCCTAGACTTTACCTCGCTCCAAAATCGGTCGAGGCTAGCCTAGCCCAGAATTTCAAACTCCCAAACTCGAAGTCTTCTAACTCTAAAACTTGGCACGATTGGTCTACCCGTAATAACGGACCCGGTCGTTACAAATTATATTCTTGTGGTTGTGGATTATGTCTCAAGATGGGTTGAAGTCATTCCTACAAAGAAAAATGATGCTCGAACGGTGTGTAATTTTCTTAGAAAAAATATTTTTACAAGATTTGGCACACCACGAGTCATCATTAGTGATCAAGGGACTCACTTCATGAATAGACAATTTTTTTCATTGCTATCAAAATATGGTGTGACTCATAAAATAGGAACACCATATCATGCTCAAACTCAAGGGAAAGTTGAGGTTTCCAATCGCGAATTAAAAAGAATACTTGAAAAAACGGTTGTAATTTCAAGAAAAGATTGGGCCCTAAAGTTAGATGATGCATTATGGGCATATCGAACGGCGTTCAAGACGCCAATTGGTACTACCCCATATAGATTAGTCTTTGGGAAAGCTTGCCATCTTCCTGTTGAGTTAGAACATAAAACTTTTTGGGCATTAAAAGCATTAAACTTTGAGTTTAATTCTATTGGTAAAAATAGATTTTCTCAAATTAATGAGTTGGAAGAACTAAGATTGGAAGCTTATGAAAATGCCAAGATTTTTAAAGAAAAAACAAAAACATGACATAATCAAATTCGAAAAAAGAAATTTAAAATTGGAGATCAAGTACTTCTTTACAATAGCAGACTCAGGTTGTTTCCAGGAAAATTGAAATCAAGGTGGACAGGTCCTTACAATGTTACAGGTGTTACTCCATATGGAACAATTGAAATTCAGCAGACCAGTGGAGGAGACAAATTTAAGGTAAACGATCACAGGTTAAAATTGTACTTTGGAGGGCATTTTAAGCAACAATCATCAGTTACTTTGATAGACAGATAAAGTCCACAATTAATAAGTCGAGCTGACGACATTAAACTCAGAACTATGGTTCCTTTCTTTCCCGTAGCCATTGAGGGTGAAGCAATGGAGCCTCGTAAGTCCAATATAGATTTGAATAATTAAATGCTTAATCAATTAATTTGGTCAATATCCAAATTATTGTACAACCAGAACGTCTCATGACGGCCTCTACAAAAACAGAGTCATCTGCCCAGGAGTAACTCCATGATGATCGGTATGCCTAAGTAACTGGTTGATTAACCATTTAATAATGCAACTCGTATGTTGGCACAGGTAAATTTATTTTGGTTTATATTTAAACCAAAAATAATTTGCTAAAATATTAAAGTAATTTGATATTCTTATGTGATTAAGAAAATATATATTATATTTTATTATTATTATGATTTTAATTATTTTTTTTATTAATTAAAAAAAAATGGTCACATCCTTACATTTAGGGATAAACAAATTTTAACTTAAAAAAAAATAATCCAAACTCACATGGGGTTAGGTGGTATTATGTAGTACTATTTTTATTTTCTTTTTGTTATTTCTTTTGTTTTTGTTTTTTAATCTATGTATCATTACTTTATTTTATTCATTTTTTTTTAAAATTTAAAAATAAATAAAAAATGAAAATTGAAAAAGAAAAAAAAATGAAAATTTTGAAAAAAAGAAAAGGAAAACAAGAAAGTTGTCACATCCCTATATTTAGGGATATGAAAATCAACCCATGTGGGGTAGGTAGTACTATTTTTTTTTTTCTTTTTATCATTTCTTTCTTTAGTCACCTTCTTTTGTTTTTGTTTTTGTTTTTAAAAATGTATCATTTACTTTATTTTTATAAAAAAAATAAAAATAAAATAAGGTTACAAAAAGAGTTTCATCCAGGAGGATCAAAGATCTAAGTATAGGGGAAATTTTTAAGTGTTGTTAATTTTTTATCTTATCCTTTAAATAATATTATGTACATATGGTATTAGAATAAGTAATTTTGCTAATTTTTATTGTAAAAATTAGACCTATTTTTACGTAAGATGTGAATGACTGCAGTTCCTTTCAAACTTCTTCTGAGTTGTATATTTGAAAGCTAAAAAGATTTTTCTTCTTCTTTTTGATATATTATTATATTCTAAGTATGCCTCTTGTGCAATGTTAATTATCAAAATAAAATTTTCATCATTCTATATCAAATGTATATTTTCAATATTTACCATATAACTTCTTTGTTTGTGAATTTATTTTTGTGAAGGCAAAAACTAATATCTTCAACACTTGGCAGGATATCTCGAGATTGAGAAGCATTATGATCAAAAACAAGTGGAATTTTCCATCTTTATGCCAGAACTTGCCCCGAATGTCTTTCGAGGCGAAATCTTAGACACCACTTTTATAATGGAATTTATCATTATATCCCTAGAATCCATTTTGAAGCCAAAAATAAATAAAAACACTTTCTTTTGACACCTAACTATGCTCAAATTTAAATATGCAAATCCATACTTATGATTTGAAAGTCCTTTTTCAAAAAATAAGGTTGGAGCTCATCTCAAAAAAAAGAATCAGAATTAATGGAAAAAAAAAAGATTGATCCTACGTGAAAAAGGGGGGAAAAAATAATGAAATGCTAAATATATATTGATACATCAATAGCAAATATGTAGAGAGTATGATCTTATAAAAGTTTTGCTGCAAAGTTGAAAAAGGCAAGTCACTACAAATATAAGATTTTCCCTACCAGCCTGAAGCCAAAATTACAAGTCAAAAAAGTCCTAAAAGATTTTAAAAATCAGTGTTTAGTCTACATTAGTGGAGATAGACATAAAGGGCAAGCTTATGGACAAAAAGATGAAAAATACTCAATGCATATGATCATAAAGTTATCAATTTCAGAGAAGTCCTAAAAAGCTAGAGGATGAAGCTTTTGTTGAATGAAAATAAAAGCAGAAACAAGGTAAAAAATTGGTAGATATAGAAAATTTATAAAGTTTGAAAGCATGATAGATTTTATTTGATTAAATTTTCATTTTACAAGAGTAGCAATAAATATATTTTATATTTCTACTTTTCTTTCAAAATTATTTTCCTCGAGAACGAGCAAAGTTCAAGTATGGGAGAATTTGATGAATATAAATTATTCATGTATTTTAATATATAAAAATACTAATTTTTAATAAAAGCATGAATAAATATATCAAATTCTCCTATATTTTCTAACAAATCTTGCAGAAAGAAGAATACATGAGGAACAAGAAAAAAGAAAGAAAAAAGATATAAATCAAGGAAGGAAGATACATCCGCTACAAATTCATCAAAGACCAAACAAGGACAAGGAAGATAAAATCATGAAATTTCAAGGCCTTTGATTTCTCACCAAAGTTTCATGATAACTGTTATGTCAAAATCTCACCAAGATTTCATTATAAATTATCATGTCAAATTCTCATCAAGACCTCATGATATATTGAAATTATCTTTCAATTTCTCACCAAGACCTCCACTAGAACTTTCCTATAAATAGGCATGTGTTTGTAGAAGGAAATCATCCAACTATCAACCATTTAGTATTTCAAGTTTCTTTTAGTTTTCTAAGTTTTCTGAGGAGAAGAGAAGAGTTAATCTTGGTCTCTTTTTCTAGTTTTTTTCTTGTAGTAAAAGTACTTCTTATTTTATTTAGTTTTACTTGCTCCATAATGGAGTAATCTCTTTTTGTTGAGATAGTTGATGAAGTTTGATATATTTTTATAATACTATCTCAGTTATTAAACATCTTAGCCTGAAATATTTCATTTATATTTTAAACTGTGCCGGAGTGATAGTTTTCAACTAATCATTATTATCACGTCTACATATTTTATCTCTAAGTTATTTTTATATTAATTTTATAATTCTCACGGAGCAAAATTAATATATAGTGACTAATGAATAAAATAGTAGAGTGAAGTAATTTTTAGTTATCTATTATTCCAAATCTTTAAATTTATTTCTTTCGATCCTAATTCTCACTGAGGGATTGATTCAAATAAGTTCGAATTAAGGGGTCTTTATCTTAATTCTTTCAATTCTAATTCTCACGGAGGAATTGATTCAACTAAGTTTATTGATTTAAAGACTAATCGCAAGAGGTCTTTTATCCTATCAACACAATTCAGACAAGAGAAATATTTTGATTTAACAATCACTACAAGTAAATTAATTAATTGGCATAACCTCACGGAGTGTTAATTATTTATTTATTTCTTAGTGAGCAAAATATAATTGTATTAGCAATAAGCAATTATTTCTTTAGAAAAATATTTGTGGAGACTGAGATTTTATTGTAATAATATCAAGTGAATTCAATGATTCCCAACTCTTTTTAATTATAAATCTTTCTAAAAAGTGATTTGTCTTAAATTTAAGTATTCTATAAAAATAACTTCACATTTCATCAATTTGATTCTCTCAAATAGTAGTCAAGATATTATAAATCTGTAGCATAGATCATCCAATCTCTGTGGGACGATATCATAAACTATACTAGAATTTGACAGAGTACGAGCAGAAAATCCTATACATATTAGTCTCGTCATATAGCAAGAGTAGTATCTATACAAACACACGTACTGGTAGGCATCATCGGTCCACCTAAATCTACTCCATACCATCATATAAGGAAACAGGAGAAATTATGCAAATAGCTACAATACTACAGTCCTTCAACACCCACATTTACCAAACCCCAACATCAACCCAACCACGAGCTTATACATCATGACATTTACACCTATGGACTTACTCGTTCCACCCCAGCCTTCCTATCCCATTCCACTGCAACCTCCACCACTTGGAGACTCTACACCCTGACACCTAAGACTTCTCAAGTCACGCTTAACTCATAGACTTCCCAAGTCACACTTAACCCTTAGACTTCTCAATTCACACTTAGCCCTTAGACT
The DNA here is from genome assembly GCA_003996215.1 of Jaltomata sinuosa. NCBI lineage: Eukaryota > Viridiplantae > Streptophyta > Magnoliopsida > Solanales > Solanaceae > Jaltomata > Jaltomata sinuosa. The sequence continues at coordinate 344,384 of QJPP01000282.1, read as the reverse complement.
TCCCAAGTCACCTTAATACATAGACCGACTACTATGTCCAGACCCAGGCTACCACTTCATTTTCCAAGTCAACCATTATGACTCAACAACCAGAAGTAAACCATGTTAACCGCCAACTAGACCACATATATACGTAAATACTACTTACACTGCCCGAACAGCCCCAGAGACCCCCCACCGGACAATACTCAATAGATAATAAAAGCCAGCAATACGGCCCCAGAATCTCAGTCTACCTTCTAACTACAATCACCTGGAACATGTGTGACGATCGTTTAACAGCAAATAGTATTCGTGATAATTACCCTTTTCACAATGTCCTAGACCAACCAAGGATCCCTAGACCAACACCTAGTGTTAACATGCAATGCTCGATCCACCCCAGAACCATCCCTACAATTAAGTGTAACACCCTGGCTTCTCAAGGACCAATATAATCAATCATAGATTTAACAATCAACCCGATTCACTTATGGAACCATCTATAACATAATCAGTAATGAAATTTAAACTCGTACCAGGTGTGGTACCTAAGCCAACTAATATAGAACTTGTACCAGGCGTGATACCTGAGCCAACTAATATAGAACCCGTACCAAGCGTGGTACCCAAGCCAGCCGTTAGTATCCCATACCAGGCGTGGTACCTGAGCCAACCGAATATCACACAAAATCAACAGTCAATACTTAAATGAACATAAAACACCCTTGTAAAATCAACAAGCAATAATCAAGTTCATTTCACATAATTGACACCCCAATTACTTCGATATTCATAACTTCCATTCCTAGGCATGAAAGCACATACATTACTAGGCTATAGTTACATGAATATACATTGCATTTGGCAAGAAAATAACCATCACCTACCCAACAATCTGGTTCACAACCCCAACCTTGAATTCTTGTCCGGAGACTAAGTCCCGGTTTTCCCCCTAGACCCGTATTCAACTGATATATCAATTTAGGAACCCCCTTTTTAGACAATACAACATAGAGAAGACACCTCCTAACATTGGTGCCTTAACTGTTCTTGTTTACTCTACTTCTTTTATGTTAAATCATTCCCGGAACTTTCTTTAACTAGTCATTTAATTACCCATGACATTTTTCAGTTCCTCGAACCTTCCCCGACAGTCTAGTCCCTGGATTCTAGCATCCCACCCCACATAATAAACACAAACAACCCAAAAATGACAACACATCATCCCAACCCTACCATTTCCCATTCTAAGACCAGTCAAACACAATAATCCTCCAGACTCTATGTCCGAAGGCCTAAATATGAATTCTTCTTTCTATCTATGCAACAATATGAAATGGAAATAGGTCTAAGTCTACTCAATTAAAGGAAACCTAGCCTACCTGGATTCCAAGCAGCTGCACCACGCATTTATCTGGCTCCATAAAAGCATTCCCTGATGGATAACGAGCCCAAAATCCATGGTTTCACATCCTTTTAGCCAGAATCCCTCCTCCCCATGGCTCCCAAGCTTTAGAAAAGCCTAGGAGAGTTTTTGGAGTAACCCTCATGTGTTTTCCCACTGAGAAGGAGAAGACTAAACTATAACTCGCGTACTGAGCTTCTGTTTTCTGCCATACTGCTATAGCAGTTGGCTGACCGCTACAGTGGTGGTGCTATACTGGAATAATTTCTGCTATAGCAGAGTGAGGTTAGCCTGGATGAATTTCAAAGTTTGAAATTTTCCATTACGTTAATCCCACTTAATTCAAAACGTATTTTAGTCATTCCCGAAACTCGTGATATCATGATTTCTAAAATAACAATGGATCAGGTCATTACAGAAACCTAGACATACTTTTAAGTATTGTAATGCATGGTTCAGCCACCCACAGTTCATGGAAAAGGTGCAAGCACGATGGGAAAATTTATGATACCCTCAAATTACACCTCTAAAAGAGATATAAAGCTATCGTTCTCAAATATATAATCCAAATAAAGTTGGGGCCGAATCCACAGAGAATATGGTTAGAAATATGTCAATAGTGGTTATTCGACTGGTAAGCTTATTTTGAGGGGGGTTTAACATAAAAAGTAAAAGTATCTAGTATTTTGAGTTATCAATAACCAATTATATGAGAGTTTATTATTGTTGTATTCAAATTACAAGAAGAAATTAGGATTGTGTTTCTCATGATTTCATAACTTAGAAGGTTTAGTTTACCAGTGATCTATCCCAATGATTTACATGAAAAATTGACGATTAATGTGCAACTAAAGTCTTTGGACCCAATTAGAAGAATGTCATTTGAAATCCTTTCGGCCTTTCAAGTGTTTAAGTATTAGCTATGTCAATAGTTTTGAATTGATTTTCCTTGTGAGAGCTTAAATCATTAGATGAGGGTTAGAAACCTCAAATCTCTGGTGTTAATCTCTTTTTCTAACCCTTAATTCTTTTGTTAAGCAAGTTAAGATTTTGTGGCGAGCTCTAACGTTTGCAATCGCTAAAAAGCAATCAAAGCAAATAGATTAATAATACATGTAAATTCACCATTTAAGAATTACTATTTTATTTAATCTACGTTCATTAATTCATCATGATTTTCACAATCCTAGTTAGGAGGTTTAGCTACTCATGCTTGCAGGAATCCAATCATAAGACGTAGAAGAATTCGTGATAAATAACTTATAAGAGGAGAGTAGAAAAAATTGACTTGTATTAAGTATGAAATAATCCAAAGTCATAGCAAATTAATCAAGAAAACCAAGAACAAAGATCAATGTACGTTTTTAGTTCACAAACATGTGTAACAAATCAAAAATAATGAGTAACGAATAAAAGAAATCCTAAATAAAAAATAATGAGTAACGAATAAAAGAAACCCTAAAGAAAGTATTTATAGACATAAAATTTTATCCTAAATCGACTAGAAAAACTTAGTTGTGTCAGCTTTCTATGAACCATAAATCAGAACTACGGTTCGTAATCTTCAGGAGTCACCCGTTAAATTGCAAAGTCAAGCTCGAAACTGCAAGTATTTACGGGTCAGTCTATGATAATTCTCGTTGATGATCCGTAGACTTGAACCATAGTTTTGAGATTACTTTTGCACCTTTACAGGGGCCCTTTTCTACGAGCCACAGGACAGTCCATCCTTTGAGTTTACAAACTGTTAAATGGGCCGTAGTTTTCTCTTCAAAATTTTCACTTCTTTGATCCAGTTTTACGATTAACAGGACGGACCCGTACTTTGCATTTATGGGCCATCAACCAAGCCATGGTTTCTCCTTCAACTTGTCTCCTTACAGATCCTGTTTTACGATTCACAAGACGGTCCATAGCTTAGAACTACGGTCCATCATTTCTCTTTACGGCTCCTTACTTAGAAAAATTTTGCTTAAAACTCTAACTTTTTCTCACGAACCTCATTTTCCTGCACAAACACAAAAGAACATCATATCTAACAAAAATACATCCAAGAACTCATAAGATCCTTGGTTTAAAGCGCCAAAAGTGCCATAAAATCTCAGCATATCAGTAGGATCCTATGTAGTCTCTTAAAATTGCAAGATGCATTTGTCCTTTCAATCCACCAAGTGAAGGTACTTCCACTATACCCCATGTCAAAAAGACCACAATCAGTTAGACAATTGGCAAAGTCTTTTGCCTCCTGATAGAAAATCGGTAAGCCACCTAGTATCTCTTTCTTGGATAAGATGACATTGTAATCTACCCCCACCAGCCAAGGATTAGTATATTGTCTAGCCAAATCATTTAAAGACTCCCATAAATCCTTTCTGACAACTGCATTGTAAGCAACATACACCACTCTTAGTAGAACTCCTTCAGTCCAAGATTGATGTTGAGTCATAATTATAAAGATATCCTAATTAGATATTTTTTTGTAAATTTTATGAAAACATGTTAATGGATCTAAAAATTGTATATAATCACAAATATATCATCAAAATTTTGATACAATATTATATAAGTTCTTAATCCTAGAATCCAAATGAAATAAACTAAAAATTAATATTAATAAGGTAAATAAGACACTTGTAGATATTTATATATGAAAAAATAATTATAACAGAATGTGAGCACGTGTAACACTAAGTGAATCGGGTTAAGTTTAAACTTATTTTATGCTTGAGGTTAGAATCTAACTATAGAAATTGTGAGTTTGGAGTAAACTATATGTCCAATTTAAAGGTATTCATGTCTAGGTTTTGACGTGTTAAACCATTCGTCAATCTGAGCATTCTACAAAAAGTTAGGTACGTTTTACTAGAGTCGGGCATTGAAATTTTTCAAAGTGTTCAGGGAAAATTAGGGATGCATGGCGATACATTTATACAAAACTTCCATCCCGAAGTGACGCACTAGCCATCACATTCAATTTTGATGCAACGCCCATCGCTCCCAAGTTGAATGAGGTGGAGGTCGCGCCACAACCAAAGTCGTTGAGGAGGAATTTTTTGTAAGTGTTGGATGCGATGGACCATGCGGTGCGAGCCCATCATAATGAAGTTTGATGGATTTTGCGATGCCCATCGCACGCGATGGAACACGTGATGCATCGAACGTATGTTCTAGGTCAGTTCAAACAGTGTGTCTATAAATGTGACTTTAGCTTGAGATTTTCATCCCACTACATTTAGGAGGACATTTTGGGAGAGAAACGCCCTAAGACTTTATTTAAACATCAAAAGAGAGTTTCTACTCAATTCTCCTAGTTATTGCATCGATTTTAATGCGAATTAATATGAAAATCCTCACTCTAATTCGTATATTGAAAGGATCTGATTCAATAGTGTTGAAAGGAATCCTTGGAGATAAACTTCAAGATAACGATTATTGAATGTTAGGAGTTTCATTTAGAACATATTAGTGGGATTTGAGGTATGTTTGTTTTTCACTTATGTCTTTTTTCAAACATACTTTTGACTATCAACGTGATTTGAATAGAGTTTTATACGCGTGTAGGATAAGATTCCATCGAGCTTTCATATTTTGATTTAGTACTATAATTTATGTTTATGAATGTGTTTTTCCTTATGAACGGGATTTGTTGAAATCGATTTACAAAGTGTTAATTTTTTTAAAATATGACTTTTTTATCTATGAATGAGCTACTGATTTGAAATATGATTTAATAATTTTTAAACATGGTTTCTGAATTGAATAATAATTTTGGATTACCCCTATCATGAATGACAAACTTGAACGATTTTGGCCATTACACCATGACTTTTGATTTTATGGTTATTATGCCATGATTGTAATTATTTGTGTTTGGAGTCTGCATCTTGTGTGTCAAAATATCTCGTGTATCACCTTTGAGCAATTGTGATAGTCCAAAGGATGATTGACCTCTGAGGGTATATACCCCGTGTATCGCTTCTGAGTAATAGGATTTCGATGTTGCTCTCCCAAATTTGGATTACTCTGGGATGACAGTTTGAATTACCTCCATGAGTAGAATGAACGTTTGAATTATACCCATGAGTTGGCATGAGATTCTATTTTACTTTTGCCCTTTGTGGCATGATAAAATTTAATTGACTTGATTTGACATTTATTTGACCTTATATCATTTACCCTAAACATTACTTGTTAAAGATGCCCTCCATAGGCAAGGTGCGATGGATTGGCTAGCTAGATGAGGTTGTTGTTGATCCACTTCTATTGTAGCACCTAGAAGGATCATGATCATGAGATGCTTACTTTTCTCCACTCACTTTTTTTTTGTTTTGAAAACTTGCTCCCTCGTAATTTTTCTTATTTCCACGTGAAATGTAGCTGCACCAAATTCATATAAGAGAAACTAACAATGATTAATTATAGCATTATATTAGTAACACATAATACACGGGAATTGAATAAAAGATAATAAAAGTCAAATTCTTAAGATAATACGTCTTTATTTATACATTAAGACAAATTTTATTTATACTGATTTCACTTAGTAAATATAAGACCGGATAACTCTGTCCTGGGGCTTGGACAGATGAAAAAATTGAAAATTTATTACTTGTAGTCATTTCTTTTGATGAATTCAAGGAAGTCTACTATTAAAGGAAATGGTGATCTCAACTTGTTTGGTGGACGAGGGAAAGCTCCAGGACTATCTTGTGTTTACTCTTATCCGTAAATAGAAGTAACAATACACTAAAATAGGACCATCTTGTGTTTACTCTTATCCATAAATAGAAGTGACAATACATTAAAACTGTCCCGAGAGGTGCAACTGTATGGTCCTCTAGTTTGATCTCTTCCCTTTTTCTTTTTTCATTCCCTTTTGAAATGTGCCCCCTTCCTAACTTTCTACTGAGCCATGAAAAGAATATAAGAGAATGACTAACAGATTGATGTTAAATTATTATAGTGTCTAAACGACAATTAAAACAGAACCCACCACCAAATTTGATACCCAATATAGGATAAATCATTCAAAAGTACAAACTTAGAACCAATTTATAAGTTCACATAATCTCACTCATAATCCTCAACTCCATCTTTTTGAGAATTGTTGTGTCCAAGCACACACATAAGTGTACGTGGTCATACAAGTAATTCAAGATGTGAGTTCAAATATCGTACCCAACGAATTTGAAGAATTAATGTTCTAGTTTGAATTCTTATTGTCGCTATTCATTAGGTAACTAATAATAGAGAGTAAATTTGTGTGTTTTAAAAGTAAATAAGAACAATTATAGATAAGTTATGATTTGATTGGTTGTGATTCAGATTTGAGAAAAGATCCAGGGTTATGGTATTTTGATAATCCAGTTGAATTTTCAACCCATATGTTTAGTTGATTTCCTGAGTTACTAGTTGCGGATTGATTTTAACCATGTTGAGCATCTTTCCAAACAAACTCTAGATCTCCTCGACTATTCTTAATGTCTATATCCCTATGATCATCATTCGATAGTGAAGGGCATGCGATTTCTCTTCTGTATCAACTGGACAAGGCTAACGGGCATATTCTTATCTATGTTAGTGAATCATTCCTCCTTTCTTATAGAGTTCACAACCAAGTCCTACCTTCCCTTATTGCATATGTAAACACCCTATTCCTAGTCTAATTTATGAACCGTAGATAGTATTTGATAGTGGATCAAGTTACCGGACAATTAAGAACAAGCGAAGAAAAATAACTCAAAAAATGGAAATTGAACTAAGCAATATAATATCAAATGTCAACCTTCTTGTCTTTAACCATAACTCTAAAACTAAAGATTTAGCTACTCAGGAATCTCTTTGGAAGAAGAGATTTCATGAGTTTACAAGAAAAGAATCAAAAATAAATTAATAAAATAAAATTAGACCTTGTTCTTGAACTTTGACATAGCTTTTAGCTTCCCCAAATCAGATCGTGTCCATAAAAAATGTGGGGAGATGTTTTTATAGAGTTTAAGAACCGTTACATCTTCAAAAACTAATCCAAAAAATCAGGTTAGGACTGACCCTTGCTCGCGCCACTGCCCAAAAGCGGAGTAGTGGCTCAAGGAACAAAATTTTTTTAAAGTGCTGGCAGAATTCGCGCCACCCCTTGCTTTGGGTGAGTGGCGCAAACCTTGAAAAAATGGCTAAGTATTGGCTGCACCACTGCCCTGCTTTGCAGCAGTGGCGCTAGGCCTTGCCTTCTTGGCTCCTTTACGCTCGTTTTGCAAAGTCGCTTCTTCCTTATTTTCCTTTGGTTCTTTGGTGCTCTTTTCATCTTGTTTAAGCTTTAAATACCTCAAGACACTCCTACATAAATAAAATATGAAACATAAGTGTAATTCACAATATTTATGCTCAAAATGATACTAGAAAGAGAATAAATGAGAGGTAAATGATCATATAAAAGTATAACGTTTAGCCTCTCATCAACACCCCACACTTAAACTTTTGCTCGTCCTCGAGTAAGCTATAAAATCATGACTTAAACTCTACTACAAACTACACCAATAGGATAAGTGTACTCAAGCTATGACTACTGGTGACAAGATCTTAATACAACATGCTTCTTTCATTCAAAACTCATAAATAACAACTTCAAGAGCTCATAGCCTCAAGAACTGACTCTACAGTTTTAGCAAATACTCATAAGTCACCCAATCAAGAGATCAAGTATTTCACCTATCTTTCATCAACCATATGCCCTTACCACAAGAGAGTTACCCATATTCACTTATAAAAAGATAAATTATCGCATAAATGGGTGTAAGAATAAAATTTCACTCGCTCTAACAAAGAAGTTCACATGCAATATATGATGAACCATAAGCTTGCCATTAGTGTAATACTTTGCTAATAGAAGAACATCAAACTCAAGATCGAGTAAGACTTTCAAGGTTGTAATGTAGGCTAAGGGACGGGTAGGAATTATTTTGTCTAAAATAGTGACTATCTTCCCTAAGAACTTTAATACATCATAGTTTTTTCATTAAGCACCTTCCTCAATCAACTAATCTCTACTCTTCTACTCTTCTCGCCCATAGACTTTTTTTGTTTTTCCATCTTTTTAAGCATATCCACACACCATTAGCAAGGAGAAATCAAACACATTTTTTCTATTTTTTCTATTCCCTACTAATAACATATAAATTTTTAAGCACTTTTAGTCATTTTATTCCCGGGGGGAGATAGTATGCTCTGCTACCAGGGTCATTTGTGTGTACCTAATGTGGACGAGTTGAGGCAGCATATCCTTACAAAAGCCCATAATTCCAGATATTCTATTTATCCCGGTGCCACTAAGATGTACCGTGGTCTACGAGAAGTCTATTGGTGGAACGGCATAAAGAGGGACATTGCAGATTTTATGGATAAGTGTCCCAACTGTCAGCAGTTTAAAGTAGAACATCAGAAATCATGAGGTGTGACTCAGGAGATTAGCATTCCTACTTGGAAGTGGGAAGTGATCAACATAGATTTTTTTACGGGTTTACCTCGTACTCGCAGACAGTATGACTCCATTTGGGTGATAGTGGACAGAGTCACTAAGTAAGCTCACTTCTTGGCTGTCAAGGCTACAGATTCAGCAGAGGACTATGCTAGACTCTACATCAGTGATATAGTCAGGATGCATGGGGTTCCCTTGTATATCATCTCATATAGGGGTCCTCAGTTTACATCTTATTTCTGGAGATTATTTCAGAAAGGTCTTGGTTCTCAAGTGAATCTCAATACAACATTTCATCCGCAGATGAATCGTCAGGCAGAGCGTACCATTCAGACCTTAGAGGATATGTTGAGAGCTTGCATGCTCGATTTCAAGGGTAGTTAGGATGATCACCTACCTCTCATAGAGTTAGCCTATAATAATAGTTTCCACTCCAGTATTCAGATGGCCCCTTATGAGGCACTTTATGGGCGTAGATACAGGTCACCAGTTGGTTGGTTCAAAGCAGGATAAGCAGCCTTGGTTGGGCCAGATTCAGTTCATGAGGCTATGGAGAAAGTTCAGCTCATCAGAGATAGACTTAAGACAGCTCAAAGTTGTCAGAAGTCTTATGCAGATGTGAGGAAGAGGGACTTAGAGTTTGAGATTGATGATTGGGTCTTCCTGAAAGTGTCACCTATGAAGAGGGTGATGAGACTTGGCAAAAAGGGAAGCTCAACCCCAGATATGTATGTCCTTACAGAATCCTGAAAAGGATTGGTAGTGTGGCTTATGAGTTAGAGTTGCCAGCAGAGCTAGCAGCGGTTCATCCTGTCTTTCACATTTCCTTGTTGAAGAAGTGTGTGGGTGATCTGGTATCAATAGTACCTTTAGAGAGTATGGCTGTGAAGGATAGCCTCACCTATGAGGAGGTTCCAGTTGAGATTATTGATCGTCAGGTTCGTAGGTTGAGAAATAAGAAAGTCGCTTCAGTAAAAGTTTTGAGGATGAATTAGTCCGTAGAGGGAGCTACTTGGGAAGCAGAAGCAGCCATGATGGCCAAGTACCCTCACCTCTTTTCCTCCGATCCAGCTTCAACTTGAGGTAATATTCCTTTTCCAGCCTCTCAGTTTACACTTATGTAATTCAGTCTTAGTATCTTGTTTCCCTCAGTTATCCTTGCATTTCAGCATGTTTTATGTCCATAGAACTCAGCTCAGTTAGATATCAGCTTTTAGTACTCAGTTGGTAGGGATTGCAGCTCTTTTCCTCCAAACTCAACTTATCTAGTCTTCATTCGACGATAAATAATCTCAATGGGGAGATATTGCAACACCCCAGGATATGAACCAGCTACTGGACTATACTCAGAAAAAAAATTCAAGTTTCCAGGAACCACGGTTAGGATCACGGACCGTAGTTTAGAACTACGGACCATAGTTTGGAACCACGGTCCGTTGTCTCAACCATAATTCCCAATTCCAGTAGACCCCAAGTTCATGTCCCAGTGACCACGAGTTGAATAATGGGCCGTAATCCAGGACCATGAACCGTCGTTTGACTCGTGGGTCTAAAGACCATAGGAGTACCAATTTCCTCCCTCAGAACCACGGACGGGATCACGGACTGTAGTTTAGAACCACGGTCCATTTTGTCACTCGTGGTTCCCCTTAATCAGAGGACCATCATTTCAAGCCTAGAAACCACGAGTCAGACTATGGACCATACTTCAGAAAAATGGTCCGTCCTTTGACTCGTGGAATCCATAGACCAGAAGACCCTTAGCTAGAGTCCCAAGAACCACAAACCACACGACGAACCATCATTCAAAACCATGGTCCGCCCTATAGAGTCATGGTTTCCTCAAATCAGAGAACCCCCAAGACTCCTGGACAAGACCACGACTCAGTTAACGGTCCATCATCCAGGACTACGGTCCGTCAACCAAGCCGTGATCCCTGAGTCGCAATTTTCAGCAGAGTTCTTTTAAATTTCCCAGGGGTATTCCGGACTTTTTCTCCCTCTTCTAAGGCCTAAGCTATGATGTTTTGGGTTATTCTAAGCCTAATTAATCAGTCAAAAGCTACCTAAATCATCTATTATCTAAAGATCATCAAACTTAAAAAGAAAGGAGAAAAAAAGGCGACAGTTTTCTCTCAAGAATAAGCAGGAGGTCTTCTTCAAGCTCTGTCCTAAACCCAAAGATTTCCTCCATAGATTCTTATCCAGGTATGTGGGATTTTATCAATGGATTCCTTTCACCTGTTGAGTCCCTAGTTTCAGCCAGTTCTTCAGTTCTCCATGAATTTATTCAGACCTAGGGTTCCTAAATCTTAGGGATTCATTGTAATTCAGATTCTACTGCTTATGTTGATATTTATTTCATGTTTCTTGGAGAATTAGTATAGTCACATGTTTAGGACTCAGAAACCCTAGCATCTCTAAACTTCAGTATTCATAAATTATGCTTGCTAGGCAGACAATTCAGATAATCATGTTTCAGAATAGAATGCTATCATGTTTTCAGTATATATGTACGTTGCATTCTCAGATAACTATCAGTATATGAGCTATCTAGTACTTCAGCTTGCATTTTATTACTTACATTCAGTTGGGAGTACACTTAGTACCAAGCGGATGACGGGATGAAGGCTTAGCTGTCAGATTAGGCTAAAACCTTTAGTAGCAGTCCCCAAGTCCCAGAACTACAGCGCCACCGTAGGTATAGAAGGGGGTCAGCTGCCAGATTAGGTTGGTCACCCTTGTCCCTTGCGTATATCAGTTAGTGGATCCACGTTATACTTGTCTGTACCCTTGGCAAGGTACGTACACCCTTCCATCCAGGGTTATAGGTTGGCCCCATAGTTAGCGCAACTTGGGGTATGTCGATTAATAGTATCTCCTATTTTTAGACTCATGTTGCATTGACCATGTACTCAGTATCTATTTCAGTTATTCAGCTCAACATATTATATTATATGTTCATGTTAGTAATTGGTCATTGTATCTAGCTTATTATCCAGTGTATTCTTCAGTATGTATTTCCATGTTCAGTTTTATGTTGTTCAGCTTAGCCTCTATCTCGCATGCCAAGTACATTCAAAGTACTGATGCATACTTTTGTGCTACATCATTTTATGATGTAGGTTCAGGCACTCAGCATTCAGACCACACTTAGATCGACTTCTAGTCCTTACTCAGCAGCTTCAGTAGTGAGTCCTCATAGTTGGAGGACGATAGACATGTTTTATCTTTCAGTCTTTACTTTTCAATTTCAGACTTATTGGAGTTAGTTGGGGGCATGTCCCAGCAACTCACATCAGTTAGAGGCTTTCATACATAGACTAGATTCAGCTATTGAGTTGTTAGTGTTGTTTTTCTTTTGATACATTATACTCTCGTATATGCTTTATATTCATATAGTTTGGGGCTCTTTCCCACTTCCGATATTAAACTGTTTTCAGCTTCCGCACAATATATGTTTTAAATTGAAATTATCTAGATATGTCAGACCATGGGTTAACTTGGGATCACTTGTGACACTAAGCATTGTGTTACGTCTAGGGGTAGCCTCGGGGCGTGACACCGAGTTTGGGGTGTGACAGCTGACAGGGTAAAACTCCCGGGGTCCTTGAATTTTCGATGGAGCTTGCTCAAGACCCTCGAACTGCACTCCTTGGTGAGTGTCGCAGTCTCAAACTTTGTATGTCATCTCTTTCTAGCTACCATATCTTGCAAATACTTAGCATACTTTGGCATATTTATCAAAACGTCAATCAAAGGAATATTGACGTGAAGTTGCTTGAAGATATCAAGGAACTTCTTGAAATTAGCATCTTCCTTGCTTTTATGGAACCTTTAGGGGAATAGTAGTGGGGGTCTCTCAGCTTCAATCTCAGGCTGCTCAATAACCTCTTTTTCACTTACCTTTGCTTGCACACTCTCTGACTCTGGCTCAGGTGTTGGAGCATGGATCAACCTCTATTAAAAGGGAGGTGGATTCTTGTAGTTTTCAAGCCTCTCTCCTCAGTGGCCTTTTCTTACCTTCTTTTTAAGAGGCTTTGCTTCTTGAAACTCTCACCCATTCTTTAAGGTAATTATCCATGACTTGCTTGGGCATCTTTGTATCGCTAGGCAAGGCACCTTGAGGCCTATCATGAAGTGTGGTGGCAAGTTGCCTCATCTGAACCTGCCATTTTGTGATAACTTTCTTGGTCTCAACATTAACTTGTGCTTGTGCCTGCTGAACCTGTTGTTGTTGGGTCATAAACTGCTTCAGAGTTTTCTCCAAAGAACTACTCACCTATTGAACCTACTATACATATTGTTGTCTCTGGTCCTGCTGATTTCCACCCTAAGAAAAGTTTGGGTGGTTTATGTAATATTATTGCCCCATGTAGTAGATAGACTTATGATTCAATGGACATCCTAAATAATCATAGTTCTCACCACACTTTTCTCAAAATAATGCAGCTGCCTAAACTTATTGTACCTATTGCACCTGACCCATACTTGGAGCTATAATTTTTGCTTCACCAATGTACACAATTGACTAATATCAACTTAGATAGCTGACACCTCATCCAGCTCTAGCTTGCTCGATATTTTCTGAGTAGATGTAAAAACTTTGTTGGGCTCTATGTAATCTCTATTTCCTGCAAACATTAGGTTGAGTATAGCCTTAATCTCATCATAGCTCTTCGACAAAATTTGCCCTTAAGTTATAGCATATAGAAGAGATTTCGAGTTTGGACTCAACCTTTCAATGAAATTATGCCCAATAATCTCCTTGAGGTGATGGTGATTCGGTCTCAAATACCCCCCGTATCATTTCCAAGCATGTGGTAGGGATTCAATATCTTTTTGAACAAACCCAAAAATCCTGCCTCTAAGCTCTTTTATTATTCTAGATGAGAAGAACCAGTTGAGAAATCTGTCTGAAAGAATATCCTATGACGTAATCAAATCGGTAGGTTTACTCTACAATCACTGTTTTGCCTCTCTAATCAATGAGAAAGGGAACAACATCAACTCCACATATTCGTCTGACATATTCTAGTAGTGGAAATTACCACTCAAGTCAACAAACTCTTGCAGGTGCTTGTGTGGATCTTCATGTGGTTTACCCTCAAATTGACAAGTGTTCTGCACTAGTCTCATCATGCCCTCTCTCAATTCAAAGTTTCCAGTTATAGTTGTCCTAACTATAGCTTTGGAGGCATTCTGTTAATTTGACCTTGCAAAATTTAACACCGAAATATGTGGTATAGCAGCAGGCTAGACTGCAACCCTATTTGTCATATCATTCAAATCATTTGAGTCATTCACGCGATCACTCATAGCTCTCAGACCTCAGAAAGTACATTCAAGCTTGTGATCAATATGAATCAAGGGATTGCCTTGACTCTGGGTGTTTAGCATAAACTAACTGATAACCTAAAAGAAACATAAACAACAAACAAAAGAGAAATCTGAATAGTTCAACAAAAATCTAAAGTAGTATCAGTTTCAAATCAAATCTCAGGCAATGGTGCCAAAAACTTATTGCGTCTAAGTGCACACGCAAGTGTACGTAATCGTACAAGTAATACATGATGTGAGTTTAGATATTGTACCCAAGGGATTTGACAAATTGACATTCTAGTTTGAATTCTCATAGTCATTAGTCAGTAGGTAATCAATAATAGAGAGTGAATTTGTGTGTTTTGAAAGTAAATAAGAACAATTGTAGACAAGTTGTGATTTGATTGGGTTGTGATTCAAATTTGAGAAAAGATCCAGGGTTATAGTATTTTGACAATCCAGTTGAGTTTTCAAACCATACATTTAGTTGATTTCCTGAGTTACTAGTTGTGAGTTGATTTTAACCATGTTTAGCGTCTTTCCAAACAAACTCTAGGTCTCCTCGACTATTCCTAGCGCCTATATTTCTATGGTCGTTGGTCGATAGTGAAGGGCTGTGATTTCTCTTTTGTATCAACTGGGCAAGGCTAACGGGTATATTTCTATCCATGTTAGTTAATCATTTCCCCTTCCCTATAGAGTTCACAACCAAGAACTACAATCCCTTATTGCATACGTAAACACCTTATTCATAGTTTAATTTATGCATCATAGATAGTGATTGATAGTTGATCAAGTTACCAGATAATTAAGCACAAGGAAGATAAATAACTCAATAAATGAAAATCGAACTAAGAAATATGATAATCAAATTTCAACCTTCCTGTCTTTAACCATAACTCTAGAAACTAAAGGTTTGGCTACTCATGAATCTCTTTGGAAGAAGAGATTTCATGATTTTACAAGAAAAGAATCAAAAATAAATTAAGAAAATAAAATTAGACCTTATTCTTGAGCTTTTCTCTAGCTTTTAGCTTCCACAAATTAGATGGTGTCCATAAAAAATAAGGGAGAAAGGGTATTTATAGAGTGTAGAAACCCTTAGGTCTTCAAAAACTAATCCAAATCGAGTTAGGACTGACCCTTGCTCGCTCCACTTTCCAAAAGTGGAGTAGTGGTGCAAGGAACAAAACTATTTCAGAGTGCTGGAAGAATCCCCGCCACCCTTTGCTTTGGGTGAGTGGCATAAGCCTTAAAACAATGGCTAAGTATTGGCCATGCCACTGCCCTGTTTGCAGCAGTGGCTCAAGGCCTTGCTTTCTTAGCTCATTTGCGCTCGTTCTGTGATGCTTTGCGACATCACTTCTTCCTTGTTTCTCTTTGGTTCCTTGGTGCTCTTTTAGATCTTGTCTAAGTTTTAAATACCTCAAGACACTCCTACATAAATAAAACATAAAACATAAGTATAAAATTCACATCATTTACACTCAAGATGATACTAGAAAGAGAACAAATGAGAGGCAAATGATCGTATAAAAGCATAACTTTTAGCCTCTTATCAAGAATCAACTAATATTTACCTTAAGATTTCTTCTCCAAGTTTAACTTACCAAATTGTCACACGATATCACACGGTAGATTTGGACCATCATAATTCAAGGTGACTTGAAGAAAATGTACATTTTCAGAGCGGAAGAAAATGCATGCTAACTTGGAAATGGCATACACATGGGTTAAAAACATGCTAACCTTGAAATGACATACAAAGTGAGTAACTTAAAGTAGTATCATTCTTATAGGTTTCAGCTTTCACTTTGAATATACCTGATATTCCATGCACTCCTAACTCGTTGATGGATCAGGTTAAACTATATGTTTCACCAGAGTAATTTAGCAAGAACTAAACTGAGTAAAAATAATTACACAATATTTTTATGTGTAGAAACCATGCGGCTCACAAGGGTGAAAAATCATGACTTACACCTCTGCAGGATTTCTTCCAAACTTCACTAAATCAATGAGCCTCAAGAGAATTCAAATTACAACTCTTGCAATCTTAGGAACTAACTCTAATTCCTAAACTTCAACTATCACCCAGATCATCGAATTCCACTTCAAGTTATCCCAACTTGAAGTTAACACACACTTCAATATTGTTCCCTAAACATAAATCTAGGAAAGAAATAAGTTACATCTCAATTGAACTTCCTAATACACAATAACTAGACTAGAAGACTATAAAATATATGGCTATGAAACAGGTTCTTCAAGCTGATCCTTTGTATTGGATGCATTTCGATCTTCAGTCAGAACTCTCTCAAATATTTCTCTTGCTTATCTGATTGTCTTCTTCCTTTACTCTCTGTATAAGTGCATGAGTCTTATTATAGAAGCCCTCGTATATTTATAGCTCTTAGTCGTGCTTTCCTGTCCTCTAAGTACTCGTGCTTGACAAGGACTTTTATCTTTCTTGAATGCTTGAGTCTATACGTCTTTGAACTCCTGTCCTGGATATGTTTTGTACAGAGCCGTGATTTTTTCTATTTGAGACTCCTTTTTAGAGAAACCTAACACACGTTGGACTCTGTATGCTGGAACATGTATCATCTACTATCTTCTATTAAAGCACTGACTCAAATCTGATAGAAATCTTTTTCTTTCACATATCTTGGTTGTCATATATTCTATGGAAGGAACAAAATTTATTGTTATGACAACATTATTAAAAAGACGGGTCACATAATTCAAGATTGAATTTTTATCCTATGGTGGAAAAGTTATTTTGATCAAACATGTGCTTCAAGATATGCCTATTCATCTCTTGTCTTCCTTAAGCCTCCCTCCCCCTCAAGGAGTAATAAGGCACTTACATCAATTTTTTGTTAGATTTTTTGGGAATAATAACTCATATAAGAAGAGCAGACATTGGTTTAAATATGATTCCCTCTTTTTACCTAAGGATGAAGAGAGTGTGGGATGTTATCTCTTTTTGATATGTCAAATGCATTGTTTTGTAAGTTATGATGGAATCTGAGAAGTAAAACTTCTTTAAAGGGATCCTTTATGGTCAACAAATATTGAAAGAAACTGCATTCAGACATAGCCAGATGTCGGGGAGTATCAACTATCTGGAAGAAGATGATAGTAGTCACGGCTTTAGTGGAGTACCAAATTTAGTGGCATAGAGGAAGAGAAAATTCTAGTTTTTGATTTGATAAGTGAACATCTCTGGGTGTTCTCTACTACATCATACTAGACGTAGCAGTAGTAGTAGAAAAAGAAGAAGAAGAAGAAGAAGAAGAGGAGGAGGAGTTAGAGGTCATTTTTTTGGTTAGTATGAAGGTTGGGATCTGTATAAGTTAAGGGAGCATCTTCCAGAGGAATATATCGAGCATGTTCTTAAGACAATTCCTCCTCCAGATGAAAAAAAGAAGCCTTGACTAAACAATATGGATGCTAGAGATCAAAAATGAAAAATTCTCAGTCAAAAGTGCCTGAAATTATGTAAGGCAAAGGAAGGAGTAAAAAGATATTTTCAGACATGCATAGTAAAAGAAAAGACCTTTTAAAATATCTTTCTTTTTGTGGAGAGCCTGAAAATTTAGAGTGCCAGTGGATGAGATTGTACAAAGAATGGGAATCACTCTAGTGTCCCGATGATGGTGTTGCCAAGCACCAAAACAAGAGACACTATCATATTTATTTCTATCCTTCACCACCATTACAACTGTAAAGTTGTGGAAGTTGTTTACTAATTTTGCAGGAATAGTTTGAAGGTCTACAATTATCACAGACCATTATCAATTGGTGGACAATACCTTGTTGCCCAAAATTGAAACCCATATATGCAGCGGTATAAGGTTTTATTATATGACATTTATGGAAGTGGGGGAAGTGGAGGAATAGTCTAAAGAATAAAAGAAGCGCATCTTATAACAGTCTGGTTCTCAAAGCTAATATTGATCAATGGAGACTGATAAAGATTATATATTCTATACATCATTATTTTATTCGATGACCAGACATAATTAATATGCTAGAGAATTACAAGTCTAAGCTACACTTTTTGCCAGTCAATTGAAAACCACCAGAGAAAGGAATCTTAAAATGTAACATAAGTGGAGTTTCAAGAGGTAATCTAGGCAACAACTTATATGAATTTTGTTTGAGAGATTACAAAGGGACCTTATCTTTATACAAGGGGAAGAGATTCAAGAATCAAAAAATATTGAGGCTGAGATAGTGGCCATCAGAAAAGCTCTTTATCATTATAATACCATGAATCTCAATAGATATTGTATTGAAAATGAATCCTTGATTGTGATTAAGATCTTATCTAGAATTAGGGGAATCCCTTGGAATATAAGGAATATTGTGAAAGACATAAAAGATGTTGCTCAATTATATAAGGTGCGGCTATACATGTATATAGAGAAGGAAATTCTCTAGCAGATTTCTTTGCCAAACTTGGAGAATGAAAGCATGTTCAATTTTTCTATATTTACAGATCTTTCTACTCTTTCTAAGAACATTGTAAATATGAACAAATACCAAGTTGCTATGTTAAGGATTCGAATAAAATAATTAAATCACAACAACCACATGAAAAGAAAAAAATAGTTATTATTGGCATTTGATGAGCATAACATATATAATCTTTATAAGCAAGCCACACAGATATAAACCAGGTTACGCAGTTGCTTATATGTGACAGAAGCAAAACATCATTCACCTAAATGAGATCTAAAATTACAAGTTTTAGAATTTTGCAACACAAGAAATACAAAAAGCTAAAAATAAAGAAAACATTGAGATATTGCACGATTTATATGCGCAAGATGAATAGAAAGCAAATAGACATATACTTTACAGATTCACATCTAGCTCAGCAGTCGTATGGAATGTAATTCCGATGTCACATAATGGTTGTAGACCTCCAAAAAAAAGATGTGTGTAGAACTGAACATTGGAGAAATCTCAAGAGAAATAAAAGATTCAATGATCTAATCAAATAATAGTACTATGCTTCGAGAGAAAATAACAGTATCTACTCGAACACTACAGTGAAAGTGTGTTGAATCAATATTAAACAGTAAACGCCTTTATTATGAATGCTTTATTCTGTCTCCACTTATGAAAGTCCAAGCCGACACAATAGGCATTGCGATGCGAAAAGCTTTACTTGGAGAAATAGAAAGAACATGTATTACACATGTAAAATCTGAGAAAGTCCCACATGAATATTCTACCATAACAGGCATTAAAGAATTGGTACATGAAATTTTAATGAATTTGAAAGAAATTGTATTGAGAAGTAATCTATATGGAACTTCTGACGCATCTATGTGTGTCAAGGGTCCTGGATATGTAACTGCTCAAGATATCATCTTGCCTTCTTATGTAGAAATCATTAATAATTCAAAACATATAGCTAGTTTAACGAAATCAATTGATTTCATCAATTCAGCACAAGAGCAGCTTTGAAAAAGTAGCACTTCAGATCTAACATAAAGATCGAAGCTATAAGCATAAGAGGGAAATATCAGTTCAGAGCTGTTTTTAGGGATAATTACCTACTATTTTTCTCGGATATGGAGCTCAAATCTAAAGAATGAAAGAAAGGTAGATGATAATAAGAAGAAAACGCAGTCACTTACCAATTTTTATGATCACGCCGATGCCAGAGCGAAAATGGAGAAGAGGAACAATGGTTTCCAAAAAAGCTTCGAACAAATGCATTTTTTTCTCCAGCTTTATTTTTCTTTTATGTCTTTTCCTTTTTTGGATGTGGGTCAGCCAATTTGAACTGGTCATTTTTTTTCCAGACTCTTTTGCTTAAATAAATAAAAGGGCCTATGCGACTAGATCATTTTTATTAAGAAAAAACAATTATCAACTAACATAAAGGGATTTTTCAAATTTTTAGTTACTATGAATGCATAACATAATTGTCTTAACCATTTTATTGAATAATTTTATTTGAAATAGCTTATTAATTTATTTTTATAAAATATTACTGATAATGGGATACTTCAATTGAAAATGAGTATTAATACTAGTACTCAATTTTTAAAAAAATAGTGTTAATGCTAATTTTTAAAAGTTTATTTTTATTTTAAATGATGGATGGAAAATTTACTTAACTTGATCTAATGATTTTTGAACTGAAAAATCTGCATGGTTGCATAAATATTTTTAATTAAAAGTGGTTGATGCAATTTTTTTAATTATTAATTTTCTATTATGAATATGACTAACAAAAAAATTACTAAAACAATAATTAATAATTCTTTGATATTTTATTTAACATGAGATTTTATTCTATTTTATTTTATTAATGAAAAATAGTAATAATTTTATTTTCATATTTTGTATCACAGATACAAAATTAAAGATCTTAGTTTATTATATTTATTATTTTATCTGAAAATAACATTTTCATTTTCAAGTTAACGGATTTTCCAACAAAGAAATCATAAAATCTAAAAAATGTTCTCTTATTTCTATAAGTACGTTAAAATATTCTTTAATTCAAATTAAATTTAAATTTGGTTACTTTTGATGCATGTTGAAAGTCTGATTTCATTATAGTTATTTATTAATATATTTGCTATTTAAATTAAATTTTTAATTATATTCAATGTTGTTCAAAATTAACATGTGTTAATCCAGGTGATGGATTTATTTATGTTGAAAACTTCAAGTATATTAACACATTTTCCATATTAAGTTAAATGGAAGATTTGTTTCTATTTAGCAAGGTAGAATTTGATTTAGTTACTATAAAAAATTTTAAAAAATGGTACTTAATTAATGTTTCATCAAATTATAGTAATAATAGTTAGTTACTAATTGATAAATTTTATTTAATATAAATAATTTACCTATTTTAACTTAAAATATCAGATTCATTGATGTTACTATAAAATTCAAAAAAATTCTACTATAACTTCCAATATGAAATAAGATTACTTTCCATTATAATATTTGACTAGAAATTTATTGATTATTATGAATAAATTTATAATTTATGTGTATAAATACTCGTGATATTTTTTTAATAAATCACATTTCTTAAAAATAATTGATCAATATATTTTGTTGTATTCTAGTATGGAGGGTAAGAAAACTGCAGGACGCCAAAAAATTTCATTAGTGAAAAAAGAAAATGAAGCTGATCTATACACCACATTTTCTAAACGTCGTTCTGGCTTATATAAAAAAGCCAGTGAACTTGTTAGAGAATGCGATGTCGATCTTGGAATAGTTATTTCTTCGCCGACTGGTAAACCATTTTCTTTTGTTCATCCAACTATTAATGCGGTCATCGGTCGTTTTATGAATCCCACAATAGAATTAAGTGTAAGTGAACAACTTGTTGCTGCATATCTACGTAGCAATGTAAATCAAAATAATGATAAGCTAAATGAATTTGATAAAAGAGAAAAAATTGCAAACAAAAAAATGTGTTTCTTAGACCAAATGAATAAGACTAGAGATATAGGTTGGTGGGAGTCCATCGACCAGTTCAATGCAAATGATATAACCAAGTTTGAAGCTTGGTTAAATTCCAGTGAATATATGCTGAACAATCGATTGAAGCAGCTAGAAAATGGAGCTTCATCCTTCTCACAGTCCCCACCAGAAGATGCAGATAACTACTCCAGCGATTTGTAAATGAATCTTCGGATATATCTTTTATCGAGGTCATATGCAACACAATGAAATTTTTAATTCATATCATTTTATGTGTGCTTTTATTTTTATAATTTTGCTATTTTATTTTTGTCATGATACATATCATATGTACTTTGCAATGATTTCTATTAAAAATATTTATGTCTATCAGTATTTATTGTCTCCTACATATTAGGTTTTTAAATATTGTATTATGAGTTTAAATTATACGCATTGCAACATACCAATATTAATTTATCTTAAACTAAATTTGAAGCACGTCATATAAAAATGGTTATCTGGAAAAAAAAAATAAGACAAGATATATGTGCGAATGAAAATATATTTGGCAAATTCTACTAGGGTGTTCATGATACGATATTGAAAATTTTGAGTTGATAATTGAAATTTTTGATTTTAAAAAATATTATATTAGTATCAAATTAATTTAATATAATTTGATATTTTTAAGTTCGACATTGATATTTTAAAGTACGATAAATCAGTAATCGTTATTTATTCGACTTCGACTTACATATATTCATATAATAAAGAATTATAACTTTGATTTTTCAAGAAACTTTCCAATTATATCATACTAACACGAGAATTATAATTTCAATTTTTCAAGAAATGTCCTAGTTATATCACACTAATACCTTACATAGGTAGAAATATTCAAAAGAAAGTACAAACAATTCTTTTTGTTAATCAATTACACACAGACAAAAAAAATATAATCAAGATAGAGTAGTTAAAGTTCCAATGTCTAAATAATTAATTTTGTACTAACACTAGATTATACATTTGTTAGTATTACACTAATATATATATAAATTATATATGTAACTATATACTTTGATACTTGCATCAATAAATCGGTAACTGTTATTTATTCGACTTCGACTTACACATACTCATATAGTAGAGAATTATAACGTTGATTTTTCAAGAAATGTCTCAATTATATCATATTAACACGAGACTTATGACTTTAATTTCTTAAAAAATGTCTTAGTTATATCATACTAACACCTTTCAAATGTAGAAATATTAAAAAAATAAAATAAAAGGTACAAACAATTCTCTTTGTTAATCAATTACACCAAAAAAATATTATTTCAATCAAAATAGAATAGTCAAAGTTCCAATATAATGTCTAAACATTTAATTTTGTATATTTGTTAATATTATACTAATATATATATATGAATTTATATAACTTAAATACAATACAATAATTTTGATAATTTTTAGCCCACCCCTAAAGTAAGCCATACAAATGAAATGGAAAAAAATAATAATAGAAAATACGAGTCTTCTTCCATCGGCAATCTCCTCAGTAATAAGATTTATATACAGCAAACCCCCAATTCGGAGGATTTCTAGGGTTTCTCAAATATCGATAAAAGCAGCTACTTGCGAGTTGATAGATTTCAGTATACCAAAATAATGTCTCAGAACGGGAAATTAATGCCGAATTTGGACCAAAACAGTACAAAGCTTCTTAACTTAACAGTTCTTCAGCGAATCGATCCATTTGTTGAAGAAATACTCATCACTGCTGCTCATGTTACTTTATACGAATTCAATATCGATAATAGCCAATGGGTATTCATTTTCTCTTCAAAAAGAATAAAATTGCATCTTTATTTGTTATGTTTTCTATCGAAAACAACCTCTCTACCTCGCCTCTGAGGTAGAAGAAGTACGGACTGCGTACACTCTACCCTCCCCAGACCCCACATTGTTTGGAATACACTGGGTATGTTGTTGTTATTGTTGTTGTTGTTGTTGTTGTTGTTATTTGTTATGTTTGTGTAGGATAAGTGTGAGAGATTTAGCAAACCTTTTAGTATTTCAAGAACTCGAGGGGAAGATTAAAATTATTGTATTTGAATTGAATGAGTTGGAATACTAGATGACAACTAGTTTGGGATTGAACCAGAGATTCCAACAACCCGGGGGATCAGTAGAAAGGGATGGGTCGGATACTCGAATCTGCCCAAAAGTCCTGACTTTTTGGAGGCAGGGCTTCGACCCGTATCTGGCCAACTCCTCGAACTGCTGGGTGCGGCATAGAGTGAAGTTCATTGATTGACTTGTATTTGAGTATTCATTTTCTCTTCAGAAAAAATATTGCATCTTTGTTTTGTTATGTTTTTGTGTAGGATAAGTGTGAGTTTTAGCAGACCTTTTTAGTTTTTTCAAGAACTCGAGAAAAAGATTAAAATTATTGTATTTGAATTGAATGAGTTGGAATACTAGATGACAGCTAGTTTGGGATTGAGTGAAGTTTATTGATTGAGTTGTATTTGAGTATTCATTTTCTCTTCAAAAAAAATATTGCATCTTTATATTTGTTATGTTTGTGTAGGATAAGTGTGAGATTTAACAAACCTTTTAGTTTTTGAAGAACTCGAGAAAAAAAGATAAAATTATTGTATTTGAATTGAATGAGTTAGAGTACTAGATGACAACTAGTTTGGGGATTGAGTGTAGTTTATTGATTGACTTGCAAGTATATTCTTATTTGAGTACTGATATTGTTTCTAATCTTTTTTCTGCAGAGTCGAAAGGATGTGGAAGGATCCTTGTTTGTTGTCAAGAGGTAAATATTTGGGTTTGGGTTTCTGGACGTGCTTTTGTTTTTTTAGGCATTTCTTTCTCTGACCCATTTCAGGGTTTGATTAAATCAGTGACCTTTGAAGGTGTATTTCTGTTTTTTTTTTGTGGAAAGGTTTTAGATTTAATATGGTCAAAACTTGTATGTCACAGTGTTAAGTTTGAATTTTGAAGAAGCTGCATTTTAGAGAAGTACAACAACAACAAACCCAGTGTAGTCCCATAAGTGGGGTCTGAGGAGGTAGAGAGGCTGGTTCCGGAAGACCCTCAGCTCGAGTAGCGAACATCAGAGAAGCTAAAAGAAAAAATACAGAAGTAAACAGGACATAGAAAATACTAGGGAAAAGTAGCATTCTAAAGAGGAGTAATAACAATAACCAACTGGTACAGTAAATAACAAGGAGTAACAAAAGTCGTAAGACAGGCAACTACAAGAAAAATGCTACTACTACTAGTATATTTTAGAGAAGTAATTTGCCTTAATAGTCAAAGTATTTACTAGTAATGGAGTTAAGCTGAGTACAGTGGAGAAAAATTATTATATAGGAGTGCTATAGCCGACCCAGTCTAGCTTTAGATTGGAACTAAGTTGATTGATTAATTTAAAGTTTCTAGATTTAATGCATTATTCTTCTTCGTCAGTTGACTTGAATGGTATGGCTCTAGGGGATATTTATTATTTCTTTGGTGGGTGTTACAGGAGTGCTCAACCTCGGTTTCAGTTTATTGTTATGAACCGCAGAAATACAGGTTAGTTATTTGTTTTCTGTTCAGAAAGTTTCTGCTTGGATTGTATCTTTCCAGAACTTTTGCAAGGTTCTTTGATGCTTTAGATTCTCCATCATACCTATCTAGTATGTTTTTCATTCTATGCTGGACTAGGGAAATAGGCAGTCTCAGCTTTGTTCTGTGCTTGTTTTCCTTTTCCCTGTGAAAAAAAGTGCATAAAGTAGTAGCTCATGCATGACTTACTAATTGACTTGAACGACATTGAACAATAGTAATATAATTCATGAAGTACATACTCTTATTGATGAATCTCAAGGGGCTGTAAGTTACTTTGGAGAATCCTGAAGTAGTGACCGTGACATTTTCGTAATGAAGTAGTCTCATTTGCAGGAAAATACTGGAATGACAATTGATGACATTTCTTTTAGAGTCAATGGGGACTTAGTTATGAACAGAGCAACAATGGAAGCAGAGAATCTACATTGGTGATAGCAATTAGTTAGGATTAAGACTAATTGATTTTGTTACACTTAACTTTAGAAATGGTGTTTGCTAGGAGTCTTTTTTGGTTAGGAGCTTGTATACTCATGAAAGGATAAGTGTAAGATTTGAAAATTTTCTAGTTTTAGGAAGCTCCTAGTAGTGGAATGAAATAGACCTGAATAGCAGAATGGAAACAAAGGATTCATGTAGTTGACCCAACTAATGTAGGATCCAATCATAGTTAATTTATAGAAGTTGTGCCAAACATTTGGGAATGTCAGAGAATATAACGTGGATCAATTTTTTTTGGACAAATAAAATAGTACTTTGATTTTTTCTTAAAAACTTTTATAATGGAGACACATATCTTTTCCTATCTCTCGTGTTTAGAACATGATAGAAAATTGGCTTAATATCAAGTCTTGAATTGTTTGAGTGCTTTCTCTTTTCAGTTGATAGTTAACTGTAAATATGAAGAATATTTGATCAACCCCTTTTTGGAAGTTAGTCAGGTTTCAGCACTGATTTAAAAGAATGCTTACAAAAGGGAAAAAGGAGAAAAAGAAAGCTCATTTCTCTTGGGGTAGAATTAAACACTAAAAGTCACTCATCCCAACTTTTTATTTTGCAAGAAGATTTTAAGGATAAAACAAGAAAACGGAGGAAATGGCCTAACGTAAAGCATAGTTAGCTTACAAACAGTACAACAAAGTTAGAAGCTCACTCCTTGTCAGGTGAGGAAATAAAATTCTGATGTAAAGAGAACTTTTCCTGTATTGATAAAGGCTCTTCCCTAAAGCATCTCTCTTAAGCATATTAAATAAAGTGTTAAAGTTTGCGTGTTGACAAGTTACTAAATTTCTTTAACTTCTAATGTGAAATACATATATTCATTCATATGAACTAAAAGACTGAATAATTGTAAGTAGTATTTTTATATTGTCATGTGCCAGGATTGCTTGAGAGACATGAGAGGTTTATTGATTCACATGTATTCTGTCATATGAACTAAAAAGACTAAAATATTGTAAGTAGTATTTTTATATTGTCATGTGCCAGGATTGCTTGAGTGACATGAGAGGTTTATTGATTCCCAGAGCCCCTTTTTTCTTTGATAGTTATTGCTTCGGAGTCCATCTCCAGTGAATGTATTTGTCAAAAAAAAAAAATCTATCTACACTGCATGTGGTATAATTGGACATTTTGAGGTTATAGAGTAGGACATTCAGAAATTGAAGGCTGTGAATGCCTTGCGTCTAACCAGGCTTTGATGTCAATCAGGTTTAGTTACTTCAATGGTGATTTTCGCTTTTACTGAAAGACATTCAATATCTTATAGCCCTCACCCCCAAGAATTCTTTTTCTCTTTCATAGCGCCGAACAATCTCCATTGTAGTGCATTTACGAGCGAACAGTTGAAAAATGATACGGGTGCTTGCTTGCTTACAGTTACCAATAAACTAACATGGGACTAGGATTTCTTAAGAACCATGAAATTGGAAAAAAAAATTATGTTATGAAAGATGTCGATGTACTTAACTGGCATCAGATGGTATGCATTGGGTGATGCCACAAAGTGTGAGAGGTCTACTGGAATGTTGCAGAATTAGAAAGTTAGCAAAAGCTTGAAGCATATCTGGAAGACCATCCCTCTACGCATCGTTGGACTATTTGGTTGGAAAGAAATAAGAGATGTTTTGAAGATCAAAAAGCATATTTCTTTTGTAAAATAGGTGCTCCAGAGTTTTTCTTTTTGGTGTACAAGAAAAATGGCAGAGAAGCTATCTCAGTTTTTGGATTTTCTGGATGTTTTGGGGATGCAACTGTAACAGCTATGCTGTAAGTTTGTATTTTTATAGTACCTCCTTGGTACTTCAATAATGAAATTACCTTACCTTATCAAAAAAACTTAAGTGGCATTAATTATCTGCTTTTTCCTCCATTAATTTAATGTTTGAGACCTCTTATCAAAAACAAATTTAATGTTTGAGACTTATATAAAGCTAGTGACATGAATTCCATGTTGCTCATAAGTTGGTACAAAACGTTGAGATTTTGCTTTCTATGAGCATGAATGTTTATTTTCAAAATATATGAGCATGTATGTTTAGCTCTTTCGTGTTAAAGATATGACTTTATTTGTACAAGCAGATAATTTGGTGGAGGATCTCTTGGGAGATTTTGAGTTCGAGCTCCAGCTACCATATTTATTATATCGAAATTCTTCCCAAGAAGTAAATGGGATATGGTTCTATAATTCACGTGAATGTGAAGAAGTTGCAAATCTCTTTAACAGGTGACCTTTTCCTGAACCGCTTTTTCCCTCCATAATCATTCTTTTCCCATCTCTTGCCCCCCCCCCCCCCCCTTTCTGTGTGTGGGAATGTTTAGTTTTACCCACTATCCATTGTGTTATATGAGAAATAATAATTAGATTTGCATAATGTGGAACTCTGAGAACTCAGTTGCCATCATTCTTTTGGAGTATGTGCTTGTAATCTAATTAATCCATGATTATGGAAGTAGAATTCGCTAGTTCTGCTGCCTATAGGTTGGACTCCTTTAGAACCTCAGTCTATAACATCTAAAATTGTTGTAGTGAATAGCCCAATGATTAGCAGAATGGTACCTTTGGCTTGGTCATTGTTTTAATCAGGTGAATGGTTAGATGAGTTCCAACTTAAAGTTGCAGCGTTGTTTTCATTGCATTTTTCCTGATCAGTGAAGAGATAAGCTGTTTTACTTTGGCTTGGGGATGTTCTCCGTTTTGTTTCCAGAACACCTCCAACTCCAACTCCTCCCTTTCCATATTACCCGCTATATACAAGCTGAAATGGTTCCCTAGATCTTCATGTCATCTGTGTGAATAAGTTTCTTATAGAGCTATTGAGAAGTTGAGTATATGTTTTTGTGACTTGAAACTTTAAGGCAGAGGCCTCTATCAAAAAGGGGGGAAAAAGGGTAGAGGTACAAGCTTGCATCGATGCAAAACAACCTCTTCACTGCTTCGCTCTTATCTATTTATCACCTTAATGAGAAGGGAACGGATCAGACAAGTACCTTTTTTGGTTGTTCTGTGCACTGATTGCCATGACAATCTTCTCTTGCCTTTTCTTGTTAACATTATCTTATTATGCCTGATAATCTGTTTTGATATTTACTTGTGACCAGGATACTCAGTGCTTATTCCAAGGTGCCTGCCAAGTTCAAATTACCATCCAACAAGAGGTATTTCAGTCCATATTTGTAAAGATCAGAATATATATGTTGATCAAAATGATAGGTTCTCTTCGAGTGCTAAAGCATTTTATTTCTAAACAGTTTGACGTTGATCTGTTCCTTGATTTATGTCTCAGATATAGTAGTTTAACGTGGCACTTAAAAAGTTCTTGGTCTCCCTCTGTTTGCCAGAATCTTGAACTGCAATATGACTCAGAGAAAGCATAATAAATTTAAATTGATGCCATCCTAAAGAACCTGGTCAATGAGATACTGTTTGAATTTTCAGGGGTCGAATAGTTGAGTTACAAATATTGTTAAAAATTATTGTAGATGCTCATAGATATGGTTAAAAATCCAAGTTTGCAGAATGATTTTGCGTTTTTGACAGAAGAACTGTGAAATAAGAAAGTTATCAGTGTCACCTGAGATGAGCAGGATAATGTTGGCATCTGCGGTGAAAGTATGATTTTAGTGAAATGTGAGTAGTGTTGAATGGGCCTTTGAATTGTTGGGTCTTGTATAGTGTTTGAATAGGTTGGTCCGAGTCCTACTATGGGTGCTTTCTATTACCAACTTGCTCATAAAAACTAGCTATATGCATGGTGAAAGTGACTACAAAAAGCTAATAAGACGTTACTTTGTGAGAAGTGAAAGCTTTTAGTTGCAAGCAAGCTACAAGATCTTTGGAGAGGTGAATAGTTTGGTGGGTTGGTTTACCTTTTTAACCATTTGCTCAAAATAACCTGTGACGGAAGGCAAATTGCATTCGGTTGGATTCTGAAAGGAACTTTGGTTTTATGTAATTTGATACAGTGAATTTGAAGAGCTAGAAGCAGTTCCAAGCATGTCGGTAATGGATGGTCCCCTGGAGCCATCATCTACTACATCAAATACTGCAGATGTCCCAGATGATCGTTCCTTTGTGAATTTCTTCAGTGTATGCCCTTTCTTCCCTTCTACTTGCTCTTTTTTTCTCCACATAATGTGGCTGTTATGCAGCATTTATCTTACAGAAAATAATGTCTTTTCCATGTGCCAGTTCCTTTGGAAGATCTAAATCCTTTTTATCATTAACCTTAGCTTTGGGATCATTAGTTCTTATAATAGGCAGTCCTGCAAAATTATTAGTGACACCTTTGTATGAGATTTATACAATATGTTAATTAGCCATGTGGTTATTTTTAAGAATTCTCATGTGGCATTTCAAAACATAAAGAAATCCATCTATCAAGGGAGACCAACGGAGATCCACTGTTATTTCTCCTAAAGAAGTAATACTGACTCTTCCGATGCATTATTACACCCTTCTATATTGGGATCATGTACTATTAGTAATATAAGTGGAGATACTTCTAGACTAGTACCATGTTAGAGATGAAAATTTTGTTTGTATGATGTTTTTGTTGCATGCATTGTTAACTTGACTGAACTTTTAGCATTTCATTTTGCAGAATGCTATGAGAATTGGGAGTGGTCCAAATGTTGCAGTTCAGGGGCAGCCGTATGAATCATCTGCAGTAGTCCTACCTCCTCCTCGCCCTCCTGCTGTACCTCCATCTTCAGCACCTGCACTCTCTCCATCTTCTCCTCTTTCTACATCTTCCACTTTGATGCATACCCTTGATGCTCCTGAACCTGATACCAGTGCTAGGTCTTCAAATCTTGTGAAGCCATCATCATTCTTTGGTCCTCCTTCCTCTTCTCCACTGATGCCTCCTGTTTCTTCGTCTGTGCCTACTGCTCCTCCACTTCATTCCTCTGGGAATCTACAACGCCGTTACGGAGCTCCCTTGCTTCAACCATTTCCTCCCCCCAATCCGCCTCCATCTCTCACTCCTACTTCTGCTCCTAGCCCAAACAACGGAGATGTTATTAACAGAGACAAAGTGCGCGAGGCATTTTTGATGCTTGTGCAAGTAAGTGTTCCTGAATTCAGTAGTTACTTTGCTATGTGAACTTTTTTATGGCTCTAAAGTTTTAGAAATTTGCAATGACTACATATGCTCTAATAATGAAAATATATATTCAAAGCAAAGGGTCTGCTGAGGGCGTGTATTTAGAAAAAGAAAAAAACTTCCAGCAGCTTCTGCCACTATGCTGGAGCTGTTGAAGAAGTTCCACATCGGTCAATAATGGGATGGGTGGTCTCTTTATATGGCTTGGGCGATCCTCACCTACTGAGCTAGTTTTTGGGGTTGAGTTAGGCTCAAGATCCATTTCTTAACGTGGTATCACTGCAAGACCAATTCCAATTCCCGTTCACGATGTTGGTCCCCCATATTAAAATTGTCCATGCTCTAGATGTTCAACCCTGTCCATGTCTTAAACTCCCAAAGTTAATTGAACTGTTCTTCCCTCAAATCCTAGGATGAGATGTCTAAAAATTCTTGAACCCCCACGGACTGTTTGGCCATGAGAATTATTCACTTTTTTTCTAGATTATTTTTTCACTTTATTCGAAAATCAGCGTTTGCCATGAAAATTCCAAATACAACAAGTTGTATTTCGAATTTGGAAAACACCCAAAACCCTGTTTCACTTTCACTATAGTTTTCTTTTTCAAATTTTACCCTAATCTTTTTATTTTTATAAAAATGGCCCTATTTAAAATATATTTCATGTTTAAATCATATTTCATGTTTTTAGGAAAAGTACATTCAAACAACCAAATATTATTTGCAAAAGCTATAACCAAACACAACTTCATCTTCAACTTCAATTTCAAAAATTCCAAATAAAGTGAAAAAACATTGTAATAGTATGTAGTAGCTCGTATATGGGACCTAATCTATGAAATTATGTGACTATGTATTTTGAGATATTACTCTTTTAGAGTAGATTTGATTGTATGTTTGAGGTAAGTTAGTCAAGTTAGGTGAATTTGCTAGTTTTTAGAAATTGAGGGTATAAACCATATTTAGAAAAGGTCATTCAAATTCTAAATATTCTTTGCAAAAAGTATGGACAAACACAACTCCAACTTCAAAAATTACAAATAAAGTGAAAAATATGTGATTTTCATGGCCAAACTCCCACTAAATCTCTTCCCCATCCATTTCAGCACCCGCCAATCTCCGCCCATTTCCAACTCCCTCCAGCTCCCCTTAATTGTTTCCAATCTGCCTCATTTCTTCTCTATTCCATCTTGACCTTCCCAGGCCTTCCCTTTCCCTGACGAGAGTTCCCCACTTGAATTTCTCTTCCTTGTGTTTCGACTACCTGGACCACTGTTCAGTTGTCCGTATCCTCAAAATACCTACCTCATATTGGGGTTGCTGACGCAGCATCATCACTGCCACCCTGAGTTCTGTCAGTTGAAGTTGACAGAAATCTGTCCTTTGCCTTCCATTGCTGCTGAAATTCTTTACTTCCCCATACTCGTGCCGAATTGAGGGTTGTCCAGTCCACGGTATAACCTTGAATTTTGGGGCAGAAATGGGCAGAGCCTTCATGAGCAAATTCCTCCCATACCCTCAGCTGCCACTCTTCTCTGACCTTAGCTAGCTTACCTACCTCATTAATTTCTCGTACCTTAAAAATTGGTGAATATGAGGTCTTGAGCACTGTCCGGCCGACAACAGCTGGTTGATCTGCGTAGACTGTGATGTCTTCAACATTATTCTATCAGAAAAAAATCTTCAAGAGTCATTTCAGTTATCTTATTATTGAAGGGTCCTTTTGGAATAGAAAATCCTATTTTCTAGATTGATGTGGCTTAGTTGTGGGACATCCTATAGAGGGAAGTATGACAAAAACTGGAATAGTGTGAGCAAAATGGCAGCCCGGTGTGTGAAGCTTCCCGCATTCGCACAGAGTTCGGGGAAGGGCCGCACCCCAAGGGGGTGTGATGTAGGCACGAACAGAAGTATCAGTAGCTGATTCCACGGCTCAAACCCGTGATCTATAAGTCACACGGAGACAACTTATCGTTGCTCTAAGGCTTCCCTTCGGAATAAGCTCTAGACAGTCGGTCACTGTAGCAAAAAAAACACGGGAACGTTCACTAGCTTTGTTGATGGAACTATGCTTCCTCATTTCTTATAGCTAGTCTTTGGAACTATCCCCTATTGAGCTGTCTATTTAATGGGTCAATATGATACAACAACATACCTAGTGTGCTCCTACAAGTAGGGTCTGAGAAGGGTAGAGTGCACGTAGACCTTATCCCTACCTTTTGAGGTTGAGAGGTTGTTTCTGATAGACCCTTGACTCATGAAAACCATTTCAATACAGGTTTGAAAAATACAAGGTGAAAGAAGCTGTGATGAAAATACTAAGAAAAGAGAAATATTGACAGTAAGAATAGTAAGATAATCAAAAGAACAAAATGTGTGAGTTGCGAGTTCTTGACTGACCAACTTTACCCTATACAATATAGTTGGTCTAACAACCACCTTGTAGAACTTACCTTTAAGTCTTTGTGACACATTCTTATCACATAAGACACCAGATGTGAGCGTCCATTTTATACACGACGCTCCAATACAATGTGTGACATCATCGTCTATCTCCTCACTTTCTTAGATTATTGACCCAAGATACATCAAGTTTCCTCTCTTGGGAATGACTTGTGTATCAATCCTCACTTCCATATTCGCCTCATGTGTTGCTTCACTGAACTTGCAATCCCAGTTCTCTGTTTTAGTCAACCTGAAACCTCTAGACTCTAAGGGGTCGTTTGGTAGAATGTATTAGAGAATCTAATACATGTATTAGACATGGTGTTGTTTAATCTTTTGTTTGGTAGGATTTTGAGCCTATGTACAACTAATACACTATAGGGTGTATAACTAATACATAGCAAACTATGATATTAGTAAATACAAGGGCTATTAATACATGGATAAGCATGGTCAAAGACATAGCTACCCTTAATACACCAAACCAAACAGTGGATAAGAAATAATTCCAGCATTACTAATACACCCTATTCAATACTATTCTTATACTTTACGTCTCTACGAAACGACCCCTAAGGTTTGTGTTCAAACCTCCGGCCTAGCGTTAACTCCACTGCGTGTCTCGTTAATCAATTTTATGGCATCTGCAAATAACATACACCATGGTACTTCCCGTTGAATATGCCGTGTCGATTCGCCCATTACCAAGGCGTAGAAAAACGGGCTAAGAGCTGATTCCTGATGCAACCTCATCTCTACCGGGTAGTGTTTTGAGTCTCCTCCCACTGTTCTTACTCTGGTCTTGGCTCCATCATACATGTCCTTAATCGCTCTAATGTAAGCCACATATATGCCTCTAAACTCCAAGCATCTCCATAGAACCTCCCTTTTCACTTTTTTGTATGCTTTTTCCAGATCAATGAACACCATATCTAAGTCTCTTTTCCTATCCCTATATTGCTTCAACAATCTCCTTAAAAGATGGATGGCTTCCGTATTTGATCGCTCCGGCATGAATCCAAATTGATCCAAAGTATGAGCACTAGTTTGGGTGGGCTTACAAGTTTAAAATTTCTACCCTTGGATTGTCACTTCAGCTACAGTTAGGATTGGAAGGTTCAGGCCCTTTCTAGTACAGTAGTCATTAAAAGAATGAATATATTTATTAGACGGATGAAAAGAAGAGCTTTTTAAGTTGAAATAAAATAAAATATAATGAGTACAAAGCTAGAGAAGACAAATTTTGCAATTAACAGCGTAGACTAAAGCTGTCCAACCACTCTACATAATTGGTTATCATAGTTCATTGATATTTTGTTCAACTTTGCACCCAAATAAGAAAAACAAAAAGTACCCATAGATACCTTGACTTATGACATGCCAAGTAGTTTATTTGTTGTCACCTTTTCTTGAAAAAGAAAAGGCAAAAGAAGTACCTTGTCACCAACCAAAACTAAAGAATTTTGTAGGAGAGTTATTACAAGTTGCCTGGAAAATATTAGTATGCCAAATAATATGACTGGTAAATACCAAGTCCAGACAATGCATAAAAAACATTTGCTAAGATTGAGATTCAGGGACTAAGTGAACAGGGACTTGCCAAGAAGAGGCGGATCTAGCTTGTAACATATGGCTTCACGTGAACCCAGTAATTTTTGCCCAGACCCTGTATGTGTATTAAGAAATTCACTAAATATCTAAAAATGTTTGACTATGAACTCAACTATTATTGTATATTAGCTCGAGGACACTGAAGAAACTCCCAGATGTGCCTCTATTGCCAAGGTCATATTGAGTGGGTGATTTACATGAATGACCTTGGAGGTGGATGGTCTTGAAATTTTGACCCCACTTGCCCCATGGGCAAAACTTCAAGTTTAAGTAGTTTTGACTGTTTATCTTAATGATTTACCCATGGGGCAAGCGGGGATGAAAAGTTCAAGATCATCCATTTTCATAGTCATTGGGTGTAATTTCCTGACAATGTATTTCTTTTGTAGTACTGCCAAACCAGTTATAGAGTCCGCAAATAGTTAGGGATTAGATAGTTGAGGGTATAAGTCCGCAAGTAGCTAGTTGATTAGTTGGGCTGTTTTTGGATACTCCATGTTTTGAGAGTTTTCCCTTGTATCTATTTAGTGCCTATTTTTCTCTATATTATCCACTGATCTCTTTATGCATCTGCTTTTGTCTTCCTTAACAGGATGACCAATTCATTGACATGGTATACCGCGCTATTCTGAACGCTCATCATACATGATAAATAGAGGGAATCTTTGCGCTTCACTTGATGAAATCTCATTAAGCAGTGTTACTGGCAGAAAGATGGCATCGAGTTTATCTCTATTTGGGTTCTTGCTGTTTATAGTGTCTTTGAGACCCGCCTTGTATAGTATTATGCTCTTAGTTTTACTAGTTTAGATTTGATGTTTTACCTTATATACAATGTTTGTGGATTTTACCAGTCTGGAACTCCAATGCTTCATTTAGCCAAGTTCCATATGTGTCTTTTGTTCATTAAACAATAAACAATCATGTGAAAGCTGTATTTGCATTTTCAACTTTGGTCTCTGCAAGAGTAGTGTCATGATCAGCTGAATTGAAAGAAAGACGGGGTTGGGTGTAGTCGATTCTGGATTTTCCAAACCGAAGCCTCTTTACGGGGCCATTACCTCAACACCACGATGCTTGCACCAAAGCATCTCAAATTACATTTCTAACAGCTTGTGGGAATCAGACACTTCTTTTCGAAATCCCACCTCAATTTTTTTTACGTTTTCGAAGTACATATCTACCTCTTCTCCAAAATTGCCCAGATAGGTTCCTCTGGACACTCACTGAACTTCCTCGGTAAAATAAATAACATGCCTTACAAACGCCACAGTTCCTAAGATCCCTCTTCAACTTAAATGGCAACCACCATCGATCCAGCACACGGGGGACGTTTGGTAGCTGGTTTGAAGATGAGTTATGCAGGTATTAAATCCTGCATAAGTAATACCACGTTTGGTAACTAATTAGGAAGTAAGTTATTCATGTATAAAAATTAATACAGTGTTTGGCTTTCAATCTAGAATCCTACATAACTAATACATATATAAGTTACGAGGGAATTTATGTATTATCTTATGTAAGATAAAAGGCGGAATAGTAATACATAAATAACTAAACCCCACATAAAATAATATATAGGCTCCCTCATAAAGTAAACATAGATGCTGCATGCAGAGTTAATCCCTTTTCTCACAGCAACTAATGCACTTCACTTTGATCTTATATGTGATTTAAGATAGTGGCAAAATCAAGATTTTCACTATGGAGTTCAAACTTCAAAATATGAAAAGTAAACACATGAAGAAGCCAAAGGAAGTTCAATATCTAATATATATACAATAAAAAAATAATTTTAATTGTGTATAAATATAATTTTCCGTCAAAGGAAAGTTCGGATGAGCCCCCTTAGCCCTACTTGGACTCCGGCTGCCGGGTGATCCTAGCCCCCAACACGCGTACAGGGAACAAAACGCAGTCGCATACCAATAACTTGCAAAACATGACTGTTTTTTAGTTAGACGAGTACCACTCAATGACAATTTTGCTCAACCGCCAGCTAGTGGCGAAGCTAAGAATTTTGCTAAGACTGTTCAAAAATTTAGTATATATATCTCTAAAAATTTATTTTTTAATCTATGTACACAGTATTATTTTCTAAATACACAATATAATTTTTTGACGAGGATGTTCAAGTGACCACCGTTGGATCTACATAGCTACGCCACTGCCACTCGCCTTTGCTGTGCTCAGGGGCGAATTTAGTCATAAAAAATGGGGCACGGGAACTCGTGGTCTTTCCGTAAAACTAGATATTTTATGTATATATTTTTTAAAATTAATATAATATTATATGTTGGAACCCATGCTACAAGGAGACTAAATGGTTCACTTGGTTAAAGGTTAAGTTATTTACCTTGAGTTAGTCAAGAGTGATGAGTCTGTCTCTTTAATATGGACACTCAGAAATGGATCCTTGTATGTGTATTTTGCAAAACTAATACCACACCTCTCACCCCCTCACCCCCTCACCCGTTTAAATCTGTTTGTCTGGTTTTGATTTAACACGAAAATTTAAAAATTAAAGAAGACTTGTGAATCTTGTGGTGTTAGATTAAAGATATATAGAATGTACCAAAATGCTCTTTT
This sequence comes from Jaltomata sinuosa, assembly GCA_003996215.1. Taxonomy (NCBI): domain Eukaryota; kingdom Viridiplantae; phylum Streptophyta; class Magnoliopsida; order Solanales; family Solanaceae; genus Jaltomata; species Jaltomata sinuosa. The sequence goes on along the minus strand of QJPP01000282.1, from coordinate 306,868 downwards.
TTTTTGTGGTCTTAAACATGTTGTGAAAAATAAAAATTAAAGAGTTATCAAAAAAGGCGAAAAACATTTTTTTTAAAATGAACTAGAAAGGAAAGTACGACAAATAAAAAAAAATGGAAAAAGAATAAGGTTAAGGATAGGCCTAGCGTTGCTGTCTGCAAAGAGCTAGAGCAAGACGAAACGATAGTTTATCTCTATTTCATTACAATAACTCATCGTCAAATCAAAAAAGGATTTGCACCGATACATGTTGTAGTGGAGCGAAATATTCAATAACTTAGATTTATTATAATAGTGAAGTCAATTATTTGTTTGTTACTTTATGCGTTATTCTATTATTTGTCTCCTTAACGAGAGGACTTGGATTGAGCTTTACTGGATACAGAGTCGACTTTATTAGAAAGTGCTTTATTTAATGTAAAATATTTTGGTGCGGAATCAAGTTTAATAGGACCCCAATACAAATATCGCACATCAAGTGGGAAACCAATATTCAATGAATATCAAACCATGTGTATGTGGTTCTTAGAAAGTTCTTGGACCAATATTCATCGATTTCGAACCATGTGTGGTTCTCGAAAAGTTCTTGGTTATCCAAAAAATTATAGATCTTCGTTTTTAAGATATATTTAGCATTAGAGGTATCATAATTAGCTCATGAAAACGTAACCCGTCCAATTCGCTCAAGTTTGGATGAATTATTAACCCGTCCACTTATTAGCTCAGCCTATAATTTAGCCCATTTAAATTGGTGGAAAGTAGCTCAAATTGATCTGTGAAAAATCTTATTAAAAGATATCTTTTTATTTGATATTTTTTTTGGACAATAAACTGAAAATATTACTATTGCACAAAACAAAACTATACACCTACAGAGTACCTAGTAATTCTAACCACCTACCATGAAAAGGTATTTGAATCAGCTAAGCCTCCAACAAAAACAACTTAAATACATCAATTGCAGAAAGAACAAAATTTAAGTCCTTGAACATATACAAATTTCATGCCTTCCATGTGTAATATATTTGTGCTCCTCAGTAATCTCCGTACTTTACTTACGAGCTCGTGTAGTACTCACCCCTATCTCTAAAGGGGCCAGCTCTTTACTAAACTTCTTCCGGTGCTTGCTTTCAACATATTATTTCTGGACATGAATTCCAGACCATCCATCCAGTTCCTCTTTCACCTCCAGCAACCACTTACATTTTGCAAATAAATTCATCTGAGTCTCTACCTATCCCTCATTACACAAACAACTGGCTTTCCTTTGTACACCACATAAGAGATATTCAAATTGTAAGAGGGCAAGAGATTCTCATTTCCTTCTGCGGGCCGTTAATTATACACCCACTAGTTTCTCTTATGTGACTAACCAAATACCATATTATTTTACGCAAGATTTCGATACCGTCAAGCAAACGGCCCTTTAGTGTTTTCATGGTCGTATGTGAGAATGAGTAAATTCTATTTGCAGAATTTTAGTGGGCGTTTGGCCATGAAAACCAAAAACTTCACTTTATTTGAAATTTTAGAGTTGGAGTTGGAGTTGTGTTTCTATTCCATTTTGGAAAGACTTTTTAGAATTTAATGTGTTTAATATTACTAAAAAATGAAATAGTAAGATGGAAAAAAGTGAAAACCTTTTAGGCGTTTTCACTTTTCCAAATACAACTTCAAGTTGTATTTGAAATTTTTATGGTCAAACACCATTTTATGAATAAAGTGAAATAATTTTACGGAAAATAGTGAAAAATTCTCATGGTCAAACGGCCACTAGTACCGCATGAAAGGTAGACACTGTCAATCCTTTCAAGCCAATCATACTCGGCTCTCAATGTCCCCCCACTGGTGTTGAAGAATCAGCGGATGAGTTGTTGCCAAGAATAAAATACATTATGAACATTATTGAAAGAGACTGATTGCTGACTATATACATGCTAATGGGGCAGGTATATTTTTCATTGTGGTTCACCTTGAAATTTTTCGTAATAGGGAGACATCGACACGATATCATAGTAATTTGATAATATTGAATAAGAATAGTTGCAGGGTATGGGGCAAACTAGTTCACCTGTTTACTGTATCAATTCGAGAAATGGCCTTTCAATATGCAATATGTAAACTTCGAATATTGAAGGAGCCATTTACAAGCAAGTCAATTACTATAAATAATCTACTTTTGTAAGTGAAAGCTTGAACTTACTGGTTTTTGAAAAGATTCTCTAACAAAACAGAACCCCCGCATCTTTTCAGAACATAAATACATTCAATCCGCCAAAATTGACGCCCTCCGTCAGCTGGCTTACAAGTTTAGAACTCATAATTCTATGAGAAAAGCCGGCTTGCGAGAATGACATTCTTATCTCAGTAAAAAAAAATGACTACGGGATACCTACCGAAGCAAAATATGTGGAACTTTTCCATGAAATGCTAAACGGTTTACACTACAACACATTGAACCACTGATAGCAACTTGGCTGAGATGAGCTTCCTTAAGGTTACAAAAAGTGACGCCTGCTTCTTGATTCACAAGCGCCTGATGCAGAAATGTCCTGCTTCAGGAATCAAGCGGTTTTCACTTTCCGTGATGGGGGACGACGAAACAGACTAATAAGATCGTCAAGACCCTGTCCAACAATACCATCAGATTGGTTAGATGAGTTTACATTTTCTTTTCTTTGTATTTATATTTTGATTGGTACACCAGTCAAGGAAGTTTCAGTCTTATAATTGGTAGAATTTGGGAACAGTGAAATTTGCAAATGAAAATAAGGGAGTCAGGATCAAGTAAACCAGAACACGTACCCTGGTGGTGATAAAGAGAAAACTGAAAAGTGTAATCAAGTATGATCCTAGAACCAACAGCAAAAGCAAGTCAAATGTCACGCTGGCAACCTGCAATGGGAACAATTTAAACAGTTAATTGCACGAGTACGTAAATGGAGAAACGAAGATTTAATTGCAGACAGTTAACAAGCAAATGCAGTTGAAAATATGACTATAAATATTGGTGTTTAAAAAAATTGACAGGTCACTCAAGCTTAAAATCAGCAACCAGTGAAATAGGGAAACTTTTGAGTTACAAAAATAGTCTGAATGTTGAAATCACAGTGGTCAGAGATGCTTTTTTCTTTTCTTTTTTTCTGATGAAATTAAGTGGTCGGAAATGCTCATATTCATCACCACATGAGACATGGAACACTGGTGGCAAGGAGAGGGCTGCACGACTACGACCCCTTCTGTCCATATATAACTCTTTCAAGTATAAAAATATAAGGTGAACTATGCAAACATGTGTACTACTGTAGCAACTGGCCCAACCAAACCAAACTTCACAACTACTACTACTGCATTCCCTTGTCTTTCTGAATGCCAGCTGAAGAGATCTCATTTGCTTCTAATGTAAGGTCAGGTTTAGTATCGTGTTGTATTTTACAAGCTCGTCTTTATGTAGTTTGGTTATTTTGAACATCTTCATTTATGAAAGCTTTGATAAATATTTTTATATAGGCAGCTCGTGGAAGTGTTGATTGAGTTAGACTAAAAAAAATGTCTTCATTCAATACATTTAAGCAGATACTTGTATTTCGAACTTCTACAGAATTATATTATCATTTGCATAATGTTAGGAACCACAGCCAAGGCTACACACCTGATATATATGCAACTTGCCACTAGTTGAATCATAAAAAGTGAATGTTCCATCTAGAGTCTCATGCTGTACATTCACCTCTGCAGTATGATCAGCTAATTCCTGCAGAGACATTGAAAGCACATGTTGGTCAAAACAAGAAAATAGAAGGCACAGATACCTTAAGGAGCTCAAACTGAAGTATGTCAGTGCTCAAAAGAAAACCTGAAGAACTAATTTGGTCCAACCAAACATCTCCATGTTCACCAGTGGCATGGGACACTATTACAGGTTAAAGATGTGCATAAAAATAGACCAGCTAGTTTGTGACCAAGTAATAGAGAAATTATCTTCGCCATTCTGCTAACTTTTGCAACATTAATTGCCAAAGAAAAATGACAAAGGCAAACCATCATGACGAGGGATAGTGATATACACAAACATGTCCTTCATATTATACACACCAAGACATTATGAGGATATTTAAAAGGAAAAAAGATAAACAATTACTAACCAGAATATTTAAGTGTAAATGCATCTAAAGTACCTTCTCCAGTGCCTTAATAAGCGGGTCGTTTTTTGAAAGAAAAGGTGCCACTCGAGGTGTTGTGGATAAAAGGTCTAGCCAAGACCTTATGTAGGAAGGATTGACAGCTAAGCTACTATCATCTGCAAATATGCTTATGCTTTTCTGCTCCTGGCTGTAGATGTGACTCTGTTATAAAGAATTTTGTTAAACACACTTGGAAAACTACTGTTGTCTGCATGAGATAGCTCACTTCATACATGACAAATGCTTGAAACAAGAAAAATAGTAGAACATCCTTCCGATTACATAGAAGAAAGTCTACCGAAATTTGAGTCACACGAAGCTGCAGACAGAATAAAGGAGAAAGAAAGCATACAAAGCTTTGATTATCTAAAACTCTGAACCAATTGACCGATCACGGGATTCGTCAAAAGTAATTCTGGACATCAAAATCATCTATTTTCTATAATAAAAGACATGCAAAACAAAATCCTATACATAGACATACAAATGGTTTCGACATACAGTCCCCCACCCCATAGAAAGAATGCTACAGAAGGAAACATGTTTCTCCTAATCATGATTCAGAATTTGTCAGACACTTAGGACTAAGCAATGTAATGAAGAGATAAATACATCTTTCATAAAATCATAATCCAGAAAATCTCAAATAGTATACTGACAGAACTACCTCAAAATTCAATCCTTTTTTAATAAGGTAAATAATATTATTAATGATGGGGGTACCTCCGTATACAAGCCGCTACTCAAAATTCAATCATGTTGCTTATTTAATTAATTAAAGGAAAGGATGCACAGAAACTAGTTGTAAATAATACTCATGAACCAGAAGGAATTTCAGTTTTTTTTTTTCCTAGAAAAGGTCATCGAAAATTTCCAGAGTATTAGGCCTGAGCTTAATTGTAGACTTGGAAAACCTGAAAAGAACGTCAAAGAAGAGCAACTTTGGGGTTATTCTAGATTAAGGGTACAACAACAACAACAACAACAACATACCCAGTGTATTCCCACAGCGTGGGGTCTGGGGAGGATAGAGTGTACGCAGTCCATACCACTACCTCAGAGGTGAGGTAGAGAGGCTGTTTCCGATAGACCCCCGGCTCAAGACAAAGCAGTCTAAAAATAGGCTAAAAAGGACGTAACAATGATACAGGATAAAAAGACAAGATAAAACTACATTTTATCTTTTATTAGCTATAGACTCGTACCGCTAGCATAGCATCAAGAGATTCTCAAAACCACAAAGAAAACCGAGACTGCAAACACTATCTGCCCAATAGTCTCAGCACTATGATCATACTTCAAATTAAAAAGTAACACTTTTGATGTTGAATAGAATATGTAGCTTCACTGAAAAACTACTCAGATGAGAATCAACTAGGTCTCAAAAGAAGCATGCATGACAAGACTATAAAGAGGCCAAAAAGTTCCTGTCTTCCTTTTCTCAATTTACTGTCCGGCTTCATTGTTTATTTCTCATATAGAAGACAATGACATTATTGGAAGTTGAAGATTTTATCAATTTATGCAATCAGCATTGCATGGCTGAAATAAAAATTTTGTACTCCAAGGGCAAAGAGGAAGGCTAAAGTCCTTACTGCTAGACTTTCAGCAACAAGCTTGACACTTCGAATGATTGAGGCTTCATTGGTAAAATGCCTACACAGGAAACCAGGAGTTCAACAAATGGCCATCACTGAAGTTCCATAAATAGTACAAAGAGGTATTAGAAGCTAGGCTACGACCTTTCTTTCTAAAAAAGGAAAAAAAGGAGCTAACCGCAACCTGTTATCAGCCAGACCTCCCGTGCTTTCCAGTAATTCAGGTGCAGTTGAAAGTTCAGAAAGTGTTGCTGCAGTGACTCTCAATCTTGAAAACTGTTCATGCTCCCAGGCTACCTACACCGTTTAGTAGCTTTAGCAAAGTAAAAGGACTAAACATTGCATACAAAGACAATTAACCAAGTAAAGAAGGTATATCTGACTGTTTTAGCAACCAGTAAGAACAAGCAGCTTTAACAGGAAGACTATAGAGACTATTCAGGTTAAATGGGATGCGTAATCTCTAGTCTACAGAATGTTTCTGTCACGTAGTAGTCAACAGAATAGCTTAGAACAAGCTCTCTAGCTGGTTTATGTTACACAACAAAAGCTGAAACTATCAAAAACTTCCATGCAAATTACATCAGTGAGGGCTTAAATTCTATCCATGACAAAATTACAGAGTATGATGCATAAAAAATCATAAACGCATTTCTAGTTACTAAGCAACAAGGAAACAGGACAAAAATCTTCCATTTCCTCAACTTCATGCTCACTCTTCATCCAAATCGAAAGACTGGGGCTACTTTGCAGATTAAATCTGGAAAGGAAGTCTGAAAAATTAATTGCATTCACGATTAAGTCAACTTTTTTCCTTGTCCTTTGAAAGGAAAAGGAGCGATCGAGTAGTACACTTAAAAAAAGGAAGCGACTATCTTAAACAATTCTTGTTATTCTTATTCTTTTTTAGTTGAAGTTCCTATATTGACAAGTCTTCCTGCGGCTGAAGAAGATCCCGGGGATAGGTCTGAAATCGGAAGAGCCTTGGATCAATTTGAATTGGCCAAGACTAAAGAACAAAAAGATCACTTGGTCGAACAGACTAGCCCTCTGATTGAATCGGAGAAGGCACAACTAGTTAGAAGATTGTGAGTAAGCCAGATTTTTTGTGAACCATATTCAACTTTAAGGCATTTCGTTGCACTTTAATCACCTGGCTGGCGGATTCAATTAATCGAAATTCTCGTTTTGGAATATTTTCCTTCTGGATTGGAACTACCTATGTTGTAAAGGTGGAGAGAAGGTGAACCGGCTTCCTTTGGTCGCCTCTCCGTCTCGTCGAGTAGCTTTTCGCTCCTTAAGCTGCTACTTGGCCTATCGGGAGCTTTTGTCATAGTGGAAGTATCTAGGTCACGTCTTAACCTCGTTAGAAAGTGGAGTTGGCTAGCTACCGGCGTATCTTTTACGTCACTGGCCACATAGTCTGCAACATCTTTCACTGCATCACATTTGTGAGGGCTGAATCCCCTTTCTTGAGCAATCGCCTTCGCTCGTTGGCAGAATGTCTTGATGTGTGCATCTAGTTTGTTAGGTGACACTCCGCTTCGTGCAAGGGCTTAGGTCAACACTTATATAATAGCCCGTCATCAATTGGAGGCGGGCAAGATGGTGATGAATTGCGATTGGTCTAAGCCTTCAACTAGCGACGTATTACGACCTGCCGAGAAAGCAAACTGTTTGGAATTATAAGCCAACATGGGGAGAGTAGGATAAGGAGAGTGTTATTTGAGCATGTCAGTGATGAGCAGGTTTACTGGGGGTGGTCATTTTGGGGCAAGAAAATGCGATTAATATTCTCTTTCCAGATTCTTCCATCAAGGTCAGACTATTCATGTTCATGGCAATATGGAGGGTGGTTAAAAAGGAGTCTGGAGATGTCGCTCTCCGCATAAGATCAGATGTGAAGGCTCTCTCCAGCACTCGGGAAAAGATGCTGCATGGAAGCCTTTTTCTATGGTTCTTTTTCTTTTGCCTTGAAGTTCCATTTCAATATGGTAAACTACGCATTTCACAACACTCAAACAAATTATTAGCCTCAAAGACAAAGATGTCTTAAGGGCAAAAAAGGAGGGTGAGGGAACGATCAGTGTCAATCACTAAGTGACTACAATTGCACAAATAGTTCCCAAGCAACCACTGCATATGCACAAAGCCATGAATTGTCAATTGGATACGTTAAATACAAATCTCATTCTATTATCATCATTTTTGCCGCAAGAACTACTTCAATCACACCAACGGAAGCTTCGAACCACAATAACCAGCTTTTACATTATCATAAGCAATGACTAGGGGTTCACTCAAGTGAAACAATTGTTGATTTCATTGGAGAGAAAAGCAGTAAGCACAAGTACGGTCCAAAAGGTGTGATTGTAGCTTTTAGTGAAAATTTGCGCAACTTCACGAAACTAAACGAAAATTGTACCACCACAACAGAAAGCAGTCTACAAACTTCAAACTGCAGACATAGCCCAAAAACTAATTTAAACATCATTTTCAAATGTAAGATCTGAAGCTCTACAGTTGGTCCAAGGTTTGAGAATAACCAATCAACTATTCATCAACCACAAACCAGTTGGGTTGGTTATATACATCTTTGTATTCATTCCACTCCATACAGTATGTTTCACTCAAATCAGACTGTATTCAGAGGGTTAATCATATTTAGATGATTTTTACCCTGACCATCAACCTACCACAATTCTCCTCTTTTATCCAGACTTAGGACAGAATACAAAGCTCATCATAGATGGAGTTCTAAGAGTCTGAGAACATAGCAAGAAAACCATGCACTACGTTTGACAACCAGATAACCAGGGATGTGCACTTTTGTTTAAGTGGTATATATACTTACTCGAGGATTCGAGATATTTATTTTCTTGTGCTTAAGACCCACTTGAAGGCCCAATTCTTCTGCTACAGTAGAGAAACCCTGCATAAATCAACCTTTTTAGACTAGAAAGGGAAATAGTAGAAATAATAAAATCTAAAATTCTCCTAGGTTTCTCTCATTGACGCCATTTGTTGCATACCTGAAATATCTGCTGTATGTAGGCATTTTCTGGAGGTTTAGAAACATGAAGATGTAACTGACTTCCAAGGGACCCAACACTATTCAAACAGATGGCATAGTCTATACTCTCACGTAGACGTTGGTCAAAACTCCGAAGCCACTGAAGAAAGCTTACACATTCAAAGGACAGAACGAGATAGCTGCAACTTAAAGAGGCAGGACAAAAAAATTGGGAAGGACTGGTGCACCTTTTGAGTTCCATTGTAGTTATACGGGCCACCAGATGTCAATCCAAAGAGTAAGTTATATCTACCTCTAGTTTTAGGATTTGAATATAGCGCAGAAAACAACCTAGCTATTTCAAGAAGTGCCACTACACCACTTCCATTGCTGTCACTTCCCACTGACAACGCCTGTAAATTCAACAAAAGAAAAAAGTGATTTAAGGTCATTTATTATCGGCAGCTCAAAACTTAATAGAGTAAGTCATTATTTACCGGAGCAGCCCCAAACGTGTCATATGAAGCCACTATGGCAATAGTTGGGAGTTGATTTGAGTCTCCATCAACTTTAAGCCCTGGTAACCATCCCTGACATTTAACAAAAGTACTGATAAATGAACTTTCAGATAACAGTCTACCACATTGATTATTTAAACAATCTATTAACCCATGCCCTGCCCATTATTTTCAGAAAGTAATCTGCATAATTCTTAGTCTTTATATTTCAAGAAGAAAAAAATACAATAGGATTGTAGCAACACGAAACAGAAAAAATTTCAAGTCAGTACAATAAGGAAATGGATCCATAGATACTTAAATTGATTTCATTACTAAAATAAGAAAAAGTAATTCAATGTATTAAGCTTGATTCCAGTGACTATTATAAGTAAAAGAAGAGTTCCAAGTACTGAATTGATTTTACTACTAAAATAAGAAAAAACAAATAATTCAATATACTAAGCTGGTCTGAATAGCTATTAGAAGGAAACAAAAACAATTGCAAGTACTGAATTGATTTACTTTTAATTATTATATAGAAATCAAAGTATAGAAAAAGAAAAAACTTAAGTACATATAGATTCATCAATATTCGAAAAGAAACTCCGAGCGTGCAAAATAAAGAACCATAACAATTATGAATAAGAAATTAAAGGCAAGACCATATGTAGCCCTCAAGGAAAACTCAATTTTAAACCTTTAGTTCCACCAAATGCCTAATTGTAATAATACAAGTGACAGTTGTACATAAAGAGGTACTATCGATAGTTTGACAACCACGAAAGCTGTCACTTCAAATTATCCTATCCAAGTCCCATAACATCTCATAAGAAGGATTGATGGCGAAAACTAGAGTATGGTACAAACCGACAAAATTGCAAGCTTAGCTATCAACGATATTATTACCTCTGACTCATAACAGATGATCTACCATGTGCATCAATCAAAGCAGTAGTTAGTTGAAAGATGTCAAATCAAATTTTAAGTGATCCAAATGTAGTATTAGTTTATATTAATTTGCTTTAATAAAGGTATATGCATTGTTGGAGTGAGATAAACTTGTTATCGATAAAAACAGATCCGAGTTTTTTGAGATGGATGAAAAAGGTTGTATGTGAAGCAATTTAGAACTAACACTTTAGGCAATTAAGCCAAATCAACATTCCTAGAACAAACATCAATTTAAATAGTTATAGTAAATCCACCTGCTCCTAGTTTTAAGAAAGAAGGTGAACTAGAACCTGAATATTTGCAATGTTGGGGGACGCAATTCTCTTAGGATCTGAGGCAGCAACAACAAGCTTGTAGCTGTAGACATGTGATTAACTGAATCATTGACAAGATATTTATTCCCAAAAAAAAAAAGAAAAACAAATGAACCTCCTTCAAGATGACATGATACAGATTTCCAAATTCATATTGACATCCAATCTCAAAAAGGATACCTCAAGTACCAAAAACTTATTCAGCCCCATGTCATTTGACACATTTCCATGTCGGGCATCATAAATGTTTGATACAGACGAAAAATAATAATATAAAAACCACTCAAAACTTTGCAAGAATTTAGATACATCAAAAAGTACACATCAAGTAGTGTTTTCTCTTCCACAATGAGATTGTATACATTCTTCACTTTTTTACTTAAATTCTACTATACAAATAATATGCAACTCAAACCAGAGCCTGTATCCATGCTCAACAATCGTGTTGCACAAATGATAGAACCCTCTATTCTGTTTTCTTTTTTAAAAATTTTGGTGAACAGGCACATTACCAACAAAGTCAAGTCAGGTATTAATCCAATCTTTTAGCACGAAGTAACACTTACTTTGACAAAAGAAATTACTAAATGGGATTAATTCAAGAATAAAATTGAATGGAATCGTTTAACTGCATGATAATGATTAAAGATGACTTAAGAAATTCACAAGCATTTTTATACTAGAAGAATTTTGGCCATACTATGTTAAGAGATCTCTAGAATACATTATAATCTTTTAATGTTATGGCATACATACGCCAAACGAAAGAGGCAATTCTTCTCTCGAAAACAAAAATGACACTTCACTTACCCGCCCGAAGTAGCTGTTGCAGGTTGACCACTAGCATCATTTCTCTTAACTTCAGCTAATACAGCATTGATATCATCATCCTCAAAAGCAAAATATACAGGATACTGGAACAGAATTTCAAAAGGTTGAAAATTCACTATTTTGTTACAGACGATAAAAAATGAAAAAAATTCAAGATGAAGGATATGCACATATACCGCAAGTCTCATTCAAACAACAGAAGTAAGCAATGTCAGTACCCTCATTAGGCAAAGACAGGTGGTAAAAACTATCTCAAGGGAAAAAGAGAGTAGTACTAATTTTGTTCTTTCATTGGAGAGGTCTCACCACTGAATTTAATGTGCACTACACACACTCACAGCTGACATAATGTCATATAGTAACTAAAATAGCTCAAGTTGCTCTTCATCACTCTGGGGAAGGACGAACCAGTTTGCAAACAACAGAAAGGTTGGAGTCAAGGGCTGCCACTTTCCAAAAAATGTTTATTGTTTAATCTCAGTTTTAGCCAGCAAAGGGAACTTCAAAGGCAATTTCCAAAGATAAACAGAAAAGACATTTCCCTCCATTCAGATCTGAAACAGTTGGCAGACATCTCCATGCTCCTCCTCAATTGAACTCTTTTTCCTTCTTTAGAAGCTAACAGAATCAATGTTTCAGCATTTTCTTCTACCAATTAAGGAACCACAGTAATGCTCGTTTGGCCTAGATTATATAAATTGTCAATCAAGAAGGATGTGCCACCATGCCCGATGGGCAAGAAGCTAGGGCAGTTAAGGAGGGTTATATTGGGTGATCGTATCCGAACTTGAATTATTCGACAAAAAGTGATTGTGGGGAACAAATTGTCATTTGAGAATAATTACCTTTATGGCACTAATAGTTGGTCACGAGTTCATGAGATTGAGTTTCCATACAGTAACCAAACATCAAGTACGAGTAAACAAATGATTTAATAAAGAATTATAATTAATTCAGGTAAGATCATCCAGCCCAACAAGCAGACAAATAAAACTCATGTAACATGATGAACGATGTGCTCATGCATAATATGCATTGTAACAGAAAGATATTCCAAGAGAACAAAACAGCATGGAGGATTAATTGCACTCACAGGGATATTAGAATGTGTAAGCAGCCTTTCCAACTCGACCAATTTGTTCCTCAAGCTGTCAATATCCTTATCAGCACCAAATGTGCTGTCTATGTTTTCTGGACTAAATTTTGGGGGGAGTAAAAGCAGCAAACCCCCTAATAGCTTTTTCTGTTCAATATATTCTGCAATAAGAGCCAATAGGGAGGGAAAGCCCATCAGAAGAGACAATCTAACTGCATATGGCATGAGGAATAGAGAATCATCCTTTAACATGATCTCCACAAACAAGGGTTAGTAATGTCTCGAGCAAGGAGGGCGCTAGAAAAGTAATAAAATCTGTAAAAAAATATTTGTTATATGGAAACACCACTTTCCACACCGTACCAAGAGGTGGCATTTCCACTTATACTCCCTTGGTGACACAAACCACCAACCTTATTGTTTGAGGCGGAGGGTATCCTTACCACTACACTATCCCTTTGTTGTCAAGAGTGACATAATCTAGTCTGACCATATTTCTTACCTACGAGTGGATAGTTCCATTACCTTCCCGAAAAACAGTAATCAGTATTAGAGCTCCTATTTTTGGCACATGGCAGAGTTGATTACAGAATCTGCATGAACAATTGAACATAGACTACAAATTCAACGAGAACAGATTTCTTGGACCAATTTCTTGACTATCGTTCAAAACTTCACAAGATTCCCTAGGGATTACTCTGGATGCTGCTACATTCCATTGCATAGAAGCTGACTCGATAAATTGAGTTGAGCATTTAGCCTTTCAGTTATAATTCCGAGGGCACTTGTTCAAATGTTCTCCTATAGGTGTGCATGTGCATAGTTAACAATTAGAAAATCATAATAACTGCAAAAATATTTTTATGAGTATAACGCAAATCATAAAAGAAAAAGACAAACAACAACATCAGAATTTTTATTCAAAGAATCCACTTCTCATGACTTCATTTTCTGGTTGCTACACCAACTTCCATCGCCAATAATTGTAACAACAAACTAATCTTTATATCCAACGAGTCTGTGTCACCTAATTAAAAAAGAAAACAAGAAATTCAAGATAAAATGAAATTCAGAAGAAGTGAAAACCCACATTTTTAACGAGAGTGAAGTTTCCTAACTTGAAATTATCCCTACCGGAACCTAATGTAAGTAGGATAACGAACCTAGCTTTAACCCCAACTATTTAGTTTCGCCCAGTTGAAAAAACAAATATCCCCGACAATAATGAAATTCCAAAACAGAAAGTCATTCTAGTACTCGTAAGTACAATGTTTTTAAAAGGGATAAGCAAAAAGAAAGCGACAAGGTTTGTGGAACTTGAAGCAAAATGTTAGAAGTCAAGCACACTATTCATGTAAAATTAACAAATGCCAATCATTCATGAATTTAGTATAATAATAATCAAATTGCAATCAGATAAACTAATTTCGGCATTCAATATATAATAATGTCAATATTCCAACTCGTCAAAGTTGAGACTCAAAGAACCATTGCTTTTCTGTTGGATAACTTTGCGATATATTATTTGAAGCGCATGGCTTTATCACGATGACCCCTCGCTTGAATTGCTTAAGCACTTTACAGGACAAAGCAATGACTTCTAATAACACTCTGTAAGTAACTTGTCTTTTAAGGCAATCGAGAATTTCTTAGTGTAAGTAATAAACTAACCTTTAATCCAATGACCCAGTATTTCCTAGTTGAAAGAACATTTGAGACAAAAATAACACTCCGAAATTCGAAGCAGTAAATGGAGTCGCACCTTTTAGTGAGAGTGAGCTTCTCCAAAATCTCACACTAAGTACTACCAGACCTAACATAAGCACATCAACCACTAAACTTTAATCCCAACAAACTTTTCTATAACCAGAGTGTCCTGACCAGCTTGTGCACAGCTCCACTAGTCCCAACTAATTATTACTCCCTCTGTCCCAACTTATGTGACACGCTTTCCTTTATTATCCATCCAAAAAAGAATACACCTTTCTATAAATGGAAACAATTTAACTTTAAAATTCCCCTTTCACCTTAATAAAATGATCTATAGCCACAGTAAATGGTCAAAGAGTAATTTAGACCACAAATTTCAAAAGTCATTCCTTTCTTTCTTATACTTTGTGTCAAGTCAAACGATGCCACATAAATTGGTACAGAGGGAGTATCACCTAGTCGGAATAACAAATCTTTAAATGAAAATGAAATTCAGAACCATTATGAGAGTGAGATTCTCCAAATCTCACAAATATCCTCACCTGAACCTAACATAATCGTAGCAACAATTAAGCGTTGATTCAAGCTAGTTTATATATTGTTATCACCTAGTCGAAACAACAAATCTTTAAATGAAAATGAAATTCAGAATCAGTAAATCATACCTACATCTTTACTCAAAGTGAGGTTCTCTAAATCTCACACATATCCTCACCTGAACCTACCATAATCATAACAACAATTAAGCTTTGTTTCGAGCTAGTTTACTTTTTTTAGTAACTGTGGTGTCCGGGCCAGCTTGGGCTCGCCTCAACTAATTCCACTGGATACCTGCCACCTCCCACCGACAACAGGTACCAGCTGTCCACTTAAACTAGAACAGATAAAAAGAAATTACCTAGTGGATTTGAACCCGAGACCTCATGGTGCTTATCTCACTTCAGTGACCTCGAGCTAGTATATATATAACGAAAGACATATTATTCTAAACGAAAAATGAAAACTTTGACTACAGTAATCCGAGCTCAAACCTGTAATAAGAGTGAGGTTCAATTCACGAACCGGAAGAATGAGAACAGTACGAGAGAGATCCGAACTAGAACCAGAAGCAAAAAGCGATGAGCCGGCATGATGATTAAGAGTAGAAAGCCGAGAACCGAAAGGGACGCCGGAGATATCATACTGAACAAGCCGGTAAACGTCGACGGCGGTAACGGCATCGGAAAACTCAACACAGGCAATAAGTGCGATGAGTAAAGCGATCACTGGGTAGTACATCGGGTCTAATACTGCTGGTTTTCTAAGAGAATTCGCCATTGAAGAATCGGTGTAGAAGAGAGTGTGTTAGGGTTTTGCAGAATATAAATGGTGGATTTGAATCTGATTTGATGGATATATTTTCTGATCGATGAATTTGATCAGAAAATATGTTAAAATAATGTTTTGACAGTTTGTACAATTGAAGTAGTGTCAGTTTGAAGGAGGAAAAAAAAATTAGTGTCTGTTTGGTTTGGAGGTGAAAATGATGAAGATTTACTCCTTTTTATTTTATTTTATTTTTTTTAGGGGGGTTTGGGAACTAAGTTGATTTTCTCCTATAAATAAAGAAATTTTTTTTATTGTAATTCATCCCTAAATTCTTTAATTGATTCAAAAAAATAAGAACTTCTCTCTTTAAAATATTTTTTTTGTTTTGAATTTATTATTTTATCTATAACACGTTATTAGCACGAGACTATAACCAATTGAAAAATTGAATAGTAGCCGTGAACATTTTTTCGTCCACTGGCTCTCTGATCGTTCCAAAGAGGTGAAACAATAAATTAAAGTATTGCATGAGAATATGAGATAAAGATGCACATCGTGAGAAGGGTGGGCATACAACATCAGTAATATGCGACTATATATCAGTAATAAGGTTTGGTTCTAACTAATTGACTTTCAAGTGTCTTTACAGTACTTTGATAATCACGTCCTTTGTATTTTGTGTTACTGCATATGGGAGGGACTTCAATATTTTCCCTTATTATGATAATTTACTTAAAAGTACTTTTGAATATATTTATCATCTATATTCATTTTTGTCAATTATGAATATTTAACTAATCTCGCGAAAAGTGAGTTTTGCAAAGACTCAGATGCCTATAATTATCAAAAGTGATAATATTTTTAAAGGTTTGTTGTGACTATAACAGAAAGATATGTTAGAAAAAAAATTCTCTCTATCACATGTATACTTCGATTTGTTTCTGAAATAGCAATATCTTGAAAAAGGTTCTAAACTATCATAATTTAATAGTCTTAAGGTATGGTTATATTTCATTCCTCAGGAATGAGAATTTTGATTGTTATAAATATAGATTCATTCTCTGGGTGAATGTGATAATATTTATGAGACATATAATTACAAACGTGCACTTAGTTGTGACTATATCACAACACATCTCCGAAAGAGGTAGAATAATTGGAAGATTGAATATCTTCAAAGTTACTATGGTAAGAAACACGTATATGAAAAGTTATCCGAGCATGATGAGATCACATGCCACAATAAACTAGAAGTTTATTGATATAAAGTTCATGTCATAGTAAGCCAAAAGTTTACCAAAACAAAAGGCACATGTCATGGTAAACTTGGAGTTTACTGGAAGAAATTACTTTATTTGTTGGCATGAACGATTATATCGTCCCGAAGATGTGCATATTGAGTATTAGACATGTATTTAAGAATTAGAAGATTCCTCAAGACCTTTTACGTTGTTTGTTCTCATGATAAGTTGATTAGATCAATTAATGTTGAGATTGGACCCCCTAAAATTTGAAAAGTATAAAAGGTGAATATAGGCCCGTTCACTTGTCATGTGATATCTTAAACAGTTGCACCTATAAGATAATCACATGTGCGTTTATTGTCAATCTGCAGTTTGGCATTCACAAAATTATTTCTGCAAAATAATTGATTTAAGAGCACAATTTTTAGATTATGTAATCAAGAAAATTCATCTTGATAATGGTGATTAATACTTAAGCTGATTTGGCGTTAAATATCTCAGATAAGTAGCTGAGTCATTGTTTGTGAGAACAAAGTTTCATGTATGATTTGAATTATGTCAAACGAATAAATTATGGATGATTCCTCCTCTCTCAATTGGTTCATGGTCAGGAACCAAAGATTTTTCATCTAATTGCTTTTAAAGTGCGGTATATGATTAATGGATATATCATGGTGCACAAAGATGAATTCCACAAAGAAGATAGAGGATATATGTTAGCTTTTCTAACATAAGGGGGAGAGAATAAGCATTTATGAAACATGTTATGAATTATCATCAGTATGATCTTCATTCAAAAGATAATTCAAGTCAACTGATAAAAACATTTGCTGACCTAAAATTAATTTCATATTTAGCTACAAATGCTCCTATTGAGTGTCCCTATAGGATAAAGTCTACAACATGCTTAGTGATAGACCAATCAGTTCAAATGAAACCTCATGAGAGGTTCAGGTACCTGAAAATAATGAAGTGATGAGATTTCAGTAATATATCGCATTGTGAATCGATACAAATGATATATCATCAATAATATCTTTTGATACAATATAGTGCAATATTGTAAAAGATTGTGAGGATCTGGAATTCTGAATTCTACGTTTATTTAAGCATCCTGACGTAGAAAAATCCATCAAGTGAAATGATGCATCTTGGTAAGTGTAAAGCTTATTTGACTTGTAGTCTAGACACTAGAAGATGCATGCCATACATTCAATACTAACGAATGTGTCACTTGACAAAATTGATATGAAAATTTTAAAATATCTAAAGCATATACAAGTTTTGAAAAAATTTATTTATAATCCTCATATGAATTAAATCATTCAAGGTTGATGTACTAGAATTTTGTTAATGGTATTATTTATCATTCTGTCTTCATATTGTGCAAATGATGACTTGAGTTGAAACTCTTGAAGAGTTTCTAAAAGTAATAGATTATTTGCCTAAAGAAGTTGAAATGAGAAACACGTAGAATTAGATTGATCCTGAAGTACCATATCTTATAAAATTATTGCATTTATATATCTTGTTATAACTATGAGCATGATATAGTTTCACTTCTATGTGGAGATATTGAAATAAGATCAATTGCAAGTCCTGATGTGAATGTGTTTATGCTAACAAATATCGTCAAGATTTTACTGGTTATGAAATGCAGAGAAATTATGGGATATACATAAAGTTTGATCTCAAATAAATTATATGTATTCATATGTGGGGTACTGTCATATCTTGACGATCTACAAAGCAGTCTATTGTGGCTATTTCATCAAATCATATTGTGATAATAGCTATTCATGAAGCAAGCCAAGGAAGTGTGTGATTGAGGTCAATGATACATTCTTATTCAAAAAAAAATGTGGCTTGAAATGTGATAAAGTACCCACGATATTATATGAAGACAATGCAGCTTGCAAAATACAATTAAAAGGAGGATTCATAAAACGAAATGGAATGATGCACATTTCACCTAGGTTTTTTTTACACTCATGAGCTCCAAAAGAATGGTGATATCAACGTGCATCAAATTTGCTCGAGTGATAATATGGTTGATTTATTCACCAAGTCTCTACCAACTGCAACTTTTAAGAAGATGGTGCACAAGATTGAGATGCGAAGATTCAAGTCTTTGGATTGATGTTTTCATGAGGGGGAGCTAATAGGCGATGTACTCTTTTTCCCTCACAAGGTTTTATCCCACCGAGTTTTCCTTTTAAGGTTTTTAATGAGGCAGACAAAATGCGTATTATTAGATATGTGTATTCGTTTTCTTCACTAGAATTTTTTCCATTGAATTTTATTTAGTAAGGTTATAACGAGGCACATTATCTACCAAATAGACATCCAAAGGGGAGTGTTATAAATATATATGTATTAGGGTGAATGTTTATTTTGTATGTTTCTTTGAAGAAAAGTTAGGAACCTTAACTTTGGGACCAAGTTAGTTTCTCCCTATAAATAAAGGATTTTTCTTTATTGTAATTCATTTATAATCCCTCAATTGATCCTTCAAGAGAAATAAGAACTTCTCTCCTTCTTTATTATATTTTTCTTCTTAGTTTGTAGTTTAATATTTTATAACAATTAGATATTTATTATACTTTACTACTATTAATAAGCCGCTAAAAGCATGTAGTTGTTCATCGACATGCTTTCTTCTAGCCGGGGGTATTTTAGAAAATCTTGTTATTTCAATTTATTTATCTTACTATTCTTATAAGTCTGTTATATATTATCTAAAAAATAATATAAATCACAATAATTATCAATTTAAAAAATCTAGAAGAATGAAGTGAAGATGAAGTAAGGATGGCTTCCGCGCCTCTAAAATTATGAAATCCTCTGCTAGACATATTCTCGATACATACTAGTAAAAGAAGTTTTCTGCATTTTATTTTGCTAGTGGGCTAATGCAGTTTTCTGCCTTTTATAAAATTAGCACATGTCAACAACCCATCCATGAAATCTAGAGTGTCACAATCCCTGTAGTGCACTACATGATGTTTTCAAGATATGTTTATTCTTGATCCACTAGTCACCTCTTCAAAGGCCAAATGATCTAACTTCCACCTATTCAGAAAACAAATTAAACAAAGAAAGGAAAGAGGTTTTTTTTTTTTGTAAAAAAGATGGCAGCAATGGCTAGGAGTGTAAACGGGTTGATTTGAGTCAGTTATTGATCAAAATTAGAATTAAATTAATATAATTATTTTTTTAATTATTAAAATCAAATCAAATAAAATATAATATATATTTATCAGTTTGACTGTTAATGATCGATTCGATTATTAACCATACACAAAAATTAAAAAAATGATTCATTCAAAAGAAAAAAAATATAATAATTCATTCAAAAAGAAAAAATAAATCATGAGATTACCACATAAAACAGTAACATGACGTACATATTTAAATTATAAATAAATTTTGATAAAAACATATATAAAATATTTAAAATTATATATATATATAGAGAGAGAGAGTGTGTTTTGCTAACATACTACATGGAGCATCCTCCTTAATTTTTAAATGTCCTCACTTAATTAAAAAGCAGGGACCTTTTTGTTATTTCACCAAATTCCCCAATTCATTTCCTTCTTCATTCTCGATAAATTTTCTCAATTGCCTCTTCAATTTTAATGATTGGTGTTTCATTTCACCCCCTCTTCTCATTTTATCATTTGGTTTCTACATATTTCTTTCACCTACTGGCTAGATTTTGTCTTTCAATTGAATTATTTTTTGAGCTGCACAAAATGGAGAAGTTGATGTAGTTTTTGATGAAGCTTTGCAGAATCTATCTAGTATGAGAAGGAAGAGAAGTTAGAAGAAGTTGTATGGGTTAAATGTCGAAAATGAATGAAAGATTAGCAACGTTGAAGCAACACGTCATAGAAATATATCATAGGATTTCAAGGTCCATGATTCAGTTTTCTTTGAGCTATACAAAATAAATTTTTTGTATATTAGGTGATTTTCAAATAGTAAAATTCAATCAGTCGACAACTTTAATTAACTCAACAAATTAGAATTGTTTTTGCGGTTGTCTTGATCATTTCTTATTTGTGTAGATTCACAGTAATAGAACCCAAAAAATTATTTTACCTCTCTTATTGTGCCGATCAATATTGAAAGAAGAGAAACTATTTTTAAAAAAATTACGATGTTAGATAATGACCATGAATTTTTGCTGGGTCTTTTTTCGGCTAGAGATTGCGCAGAAAAAATAGGTGAAAATAAGGAGAAGGAAATGAATTGGGGCATTTGGTGAAATGACAAAAAGGTCCCTGCCTTTTAATTTGGTATAAAAAGTAAGAACATTTAAGAAAATTAAAAAATGGGAAGGATGCTAACATACTATATATATATATATATATATGGGTCCCGTGTATACAAAATCTTAAAAAGTTTACTTAATTTAGTCGGATTCTTAATAATCTTTATCTTATAAATGTTCTTACTTTTTTTTTGCCAAATTTCAAACATATTTATACTTGATTAATAAGGTTTAGAACAAATTTAATAGTGTAATCCTATATCTGCCCAAGTAATAACAATATTAAAAAGGGTCCAACACGCTTCCATACCTGATTCCGTTTTGACCGAAGTAATATCGGGTTATACCATGAAGCTTTTAACGAGCATCTCAGCTCCAACCTGGACAGGTAACTTTTCTATGGTTCCTTCAAAATTACTCAGCACAGCCTAGTTTCGTTTCCTACCTCTAGGCGTAAGGAATATGTTTGGATTTGTGTTGTCTCTCTTTTTAATAGGTTAAAAAGAGGGAAGATATAGAATTACAAAAAGAGAAGTTTATTTATTGTAGTAGAACATTACAAGGTTTTTTACAAGACAAAGACTCGATGACCAGATGAAAAGGTTATAAAACTTGAAGATAACTAGATGACTCGATGACTCTTTTCTCAAGAGACCCGCTATTTATAGTAGTATTTAGTAGATGACTAGCTATTTACATATCACTTTCTCATTCTAATGACTCAGCATACAATAATTGTACATACTTTATGACTCATAAAAAAAAATGATCTTATCCCTAAGACTTTTTGTTGTTATTATTGTCTTGTCCTTCTTTCTTGATCGTCCATCTGTCTCTAGTCACTGTCACTTTTACTTGTTCCGGTACTAGTGCATGCTGGACAGGTGTTTGGTTGATGGTTGCGGAATAGACATATCTTTTGTTGTGCTTGAGCACTGGATTTGATTGATCCATTTTCCAGCATCTTCATCTTGGTTATCAAATAATTATAGGCTGCTACTGGAGTATTTTTTGCATAAGCTATCATTGTGGAAGAATACATCGTCGATCCGCCATAGGTCCAAAATTCTTTTTTGAAACTAGCTTCCATACCTTGTAGTACAATCCGTATTTCGATGGCTCTTCGATAATGAATATCTTTTTCATTAAATTTTATAAAATCTTTTCTGCTTTGACTAACAGATATCGGGAATGCTTCAACTTTCCCAAGTTGAATAAAATGATAAGCAGGGTATTTTCCATAATTATCAAAATCTGGTCCAGCTGATACAAATTTTAGGACCAATATATCTTTTGGCAAAATAGTTGGGTTATTAAGATAACAATTTTTTACTCCTTCTTTGATCCAATTTGGTAATAGACTTATTTCAGAAAAATTAGGAGATGTTAAAAATATCGAATTGATTGCTCCAAAATCATACCAATATCTTATCTCCTGGGGAGGTGTTTTTTGCAAATAGTTGATTCTTGGATATATTCCCGAAAACTCAATATATCTGTTTTCATTGTTTTGTAAAGAAAATAATTCTTTCATTATCTTAAATTGATTTTCTTCTTCTTCAGACGAAAACATGTTTAAATCTTTAATAATTTTAGAAGATGAATCTAGGGAAGTAAACATCTTATCGTTGGGATTTTGAGGTCTTAGTTCAATTTTCTTTTCTTTTTTTATAGGCTTATCTTTTTCCGTTTTCTTGGTTCCTGAAATCAAATTTATTATGTTTAAACTAGATATTTCATAATCATCTATACTTAACTGGATTAACTCAGTTCCTTTTATCAATAGACTTGCGACTTCCTTGGTCATCCCTGGTAAATTAGCAATATCAATGAAATCAGATAAATTATCCTTTATATGTTGGATGGCCTTATCCATCTTTCGGACCTCTTTAAGAACCTGATGATGATGGTCTTCCATCTCGTGTAAGAAAATCTGCTAAGATATTTTTCTCAGTCTTAATAATTTCAATATCAAAATTATAATCAGATAATAACGTTTGCCACCTAATTAATCTTTTATATTCAGGTCTACTAGGTAAATTATTTAGAACAAAAGCTTTAACCTGTGTATTATCAGTTCTTAATAAAAATCTTTTTGGTAGTAAAAAATAATAGAATTTTTTACAACTATTTACTACGGCCAATAATTCTTTTTCATTTATATGATATCTTCCTTCAGTTTCAGAGAAGGTTCCTGAGCAATATCGACACAAGCTTTTTCCTATCTTTTCCTTTTCAGAATTATAGTTTATTTTCTTTAATACTCCACTCCAATATTGTTCTGAAGCATCAGTTTCTAGTATTAAATCATCATTTTCACTGGGTAAATATAATTTTGGCAAATTTTGACATAATTCTTTTATCTTTTTTACTTGATTTTTTAAATTGGGAGTAAAACTAAATATCCTATCTTTTTTAAGTAATTCTTGAAATGGTTTTCTTAGTCTTGCCAAATCTTGAATAAAATCTGAAGCATAGGTTAATATTCCTAAGAAACTTTGTACTTGTTTTTTATCAGTTAACTTATCTGGAAATTTTGAAAGTTTTTCTAGTATATGGTTTTGAAGTTCTATTCCATTCTTATCTACTTTCATTCCTAAGAATTCTATCTGATTTTGCAATATTTTTGATTTCCTTTTTGATAATCCTAAGCCGTTTTGTATACATATATCAACAAATTCATCTAATTATTTTAAATGTGTTTTCATATCATCTGAAGCTATTAATATATCATCAATATAAACGTATATGTAGTTGTAATTTTTAAAAATATTATCCATTTTTCTTTGGAATATTTGTGGCGCATTTTTTAGTCCAAAAGGCATTACATTCCATTCATAATGTCCTTGAGGAGTAGAAAATGCAGTATACTTAATGCTGTCGGGATGCATTCTTATTTGCCAAAATCCACTTTTACAATCAAATTTAAAAAATATCTTTTTATGTCTTGTTTGGTTTATTAGATTTTCTTTGTTTGATAGAAAATATCCATCAAAGATTGTATTATCATTTAATTTTTTATAGTTTATTACCATTCTAGCCTTTCCTCTAATCTGTTCTGCATGATTTCTAACCATGAAGGCCGGAGAACTATGCGGTGATTGACTATCTTTTATTAAGTTTAATTCTAACAGTTCTTTTAACTGAATTTTAAATTCTTTTTGATCTTCTTCGTTATATCTCATAGGTTTTACTCTTATAATCTTATCACTTTTTACTTCTATTTTTGCATACAATTGATTTTTGTTCCAAAATTTTTGAGGATTATCCGTATAACAATTTTCTAATTTTGTGGTAATTCTATTTATTTTGGAATCAAGTTTTTGTAATTGAATTTGGAATTGTAATAATGGTTTTGTTTTTGAAAAAATTGGTTTGTGTGTATATCCCATCTCACCACGCTTAGCTGCGCGAGGGATGAAATTTATAGGTAATGATTTAGCGTAGGCATATTTTAATCGTTTAACAGTTATTAAATGGTGACAAGGTGTTTTGAATAATATTTGGTTGGTTAATGTATCAAAAGTGATTTTATGAAATAATTGTAAGAAATTATTTCCTAATAAAATATCTGTTCCTGTATTATAGAAATAAAAGGGTGGACATTTTATTAAAAATGATCCTAATAGTATTATAGGTTGTTTTATTCCTTTATCTATTGTAATTATATTATTTGATATATCTCGTCCATTAATTTTAGGCAAAGTGGTATGATATTGTTCGGGAAAATAATCTTTTTTGCATAAGCAAGATCCAGATCCACTATCAATATAAGCAGCAAAATATTCTGCTCTATAATCTTTGTAGGTGACTCCTATTGGTATGTATATACTATATGGACTCGTCATTTTGGGATATATATTATTTTTTCATTAAAGGTAATTTTTAGTCCATAAGAGGTTAATTCGTAGGGACTAACATTTTCAAGGAATGTTAATCCTAACATGATTTCAAGAGTATCATTAAATCCTTCTTTTTCTATTAGTAATCTAATAGGGATACTATTTTGTCCAAATCTTATTTTAGTTTCTATAGCCTCGTCTATAGTATGTACTTCTCCGTTAAAGTTAGTGTATTGGTGTAATTCATCTAATTTATATTTTTGTAATCTAAAGCATAATTTGCTATTAATATAATTGTCATTAGCTCCGGTGTCAATTAATAGATTAACTGGGGTAAATACTTCTCCATTAAAATATTCTCCTTTTATTTTATAATTTCTTAAACTATCTTTCTTTTCGCAAATTATCTTACTTCTGTCCAAACTTAGTAGTCGAGTTATTGGTTGGCTTAATACTCCTGTATCAGTGAAAGACAGTCGAGGGGGTGCTTTATTAGCTCTTATCAAGGGTTTTTCTTTTAAATCTAAATTTATTATTCTAGATTCTATTTCTTCTATTTTTGGGAGAGTAGGAATCTGTACTTGACATACTTCATTAAATAGGTATGGAAAGTCTATTATATCTTTTATCTCAAAACACTCAGAGTGATGTGTGTTAGATATAGCATAAGATATTGCATAGGTAATAGAATATGGTCTATTATATCGTAGAAAGAAATCTTTTCTTTTAAAGTCTTGGATTAAACTTAATGTTTTATCAAAATCTTTATCTCTTAAATGATAAGAGATTCTAGGATAAATATTGAATTTTAATTTTTCGAATTGTAAATTTCCTTGAAGTATTCCTAAACAGGCTTCTTCTCTATTCCTAATTCGATTATCCATTATGGCCAATTCTATTGGGGTATCCAATCCTTCTTTAAATGTGGATTTTATTATAATTTGTACTGCTCCTATATGGATCCGTCCTAATATATTTCTTATTTCTGGTTTATTCTTTGTAGTTTATCATAGATATCCTTTTTAGATAATAAAGGTATCATTACTTTATTAGAAGTATAAAAGACTTCTAAGGCTTGTTCTTGTATATTTAATCCATAAAATAAATTATGTTTTCTTGTTTTTATTCCTAATCGTTGTAAAGTATTTACTTTAAATCCAGAATAATTAGTTAATGTATGTTTTTTTTCTTTTTGCATCAATTTTAATTTTCTTTTATCTATTAAAATTTCTTGCTTATATTCTCCAGTTTGTTCAATCTGGTTATCTATTATGGATTCATCATATTTACTGAGCATTTTTATTCTGATTTAGATTCAGACATATCTTCTGTGTCCGTTAATATAAATATACTTTCATCAGAATCTATATCAAAATTGTCTATTCGAATAAATTCTCCTGAATCTATCATTTCTTGGATATCTTCATCTATCTCTATTTTCTTTTTATTCTTTTCATTCTTTTTAGGACAATTATTGGCATAATGGCCTATCTCTTTACAATAATAACATCGACATTCTCTAGGTCTAACTTTTCTTCTCCTATATGTTGGTTTTTCTGTTCTTTTATATCCTTTTCTTTTATAATATCTTGCTTTTCTTTTCTTAAAATAATTTTTCTTATAATATTTTCTCTTTTTATATCGTTTTTTAATTTTCCCATAATAGTATGAACTATCACATCCTATCATAATTGGCATTTTAGGTCGATCGCAACATAAAGAAACTCGTTTCTTTAATCCTTTCGTGGCTTTTGCTAAGATAGCATCAGCACACCAATTACTTAATTTATCTCTTACATGAGCTATTCTTTTTCCTAGAGTATCCAAATTACCAGGTTGATATGTTTCTATCAATTTAGTACCCAAGGGTCAGGTATCTTAGCAAAAAACAATGGTAGATAATTACTTGTATCTGAGACTTGATTATATATATGATAATAATAATCTTGAAATACACAAATATATCTTTCTATTTCACAAATATCGCATAATTGTAATCTCATTAAAGCAGTAGTATATTTAATTATGCTATTTTCATCTTTTATATATTTGCCTTCTCCGCAAAATTCTAATCTAAATGTTTCTACAACTTTTGTTATAAAATTATTTGGATCAGAATAAACGACAGTCTTAGTAGGTTCATCTATATTTTGCCAAAATCTTTGAGCGCTATTTAATAGTGTTTTTTCCATAAAACCTTTTTGTGTTTCAAAATTCATTTTATTTACTGCAATAGCTATTCTTAAGGCGGTTTCCCATTTATCTAATGCTTCCTCGATATTTGTAATACAGTCTAGGTCTAGATAAATTCCAAAAGGATTTATAGTATCAGCTTTCATTTTTTCATAAGGATTATATTTATCTGGAGGATTTCCTGTATACATTAATCCAGCATATCCGGTTGGGGATCTATTAAAGTTTTGCTTCTCTCTTATTGGTGGAGGATTAGAAGTACTAGGATTACTAGGAATATCTGTTATATTAGGATTTTCCTCTTTTATGTCTGTTTTAATATTGATAAAGTTTTTATCGTCTGTTAGTTCTATATCTCCTATCTTAGTTATTAAATCTTCTATTTCTGAATTTATTTCAGAATCAGAACTATTTTCATGCATCTTTGATTTTGTTTAAATGAAAAACAAAAGGATTAGATGATTGAAAATCTTTCTGTTGTACTATTTGCTCCTTTATTTTTTGTTTTCCTTTATTATGTCCGTTTATCAATGATTCTAGATTTAATGTTATCTGTTCGTTAAAACGGCATATTCTTTCTCCATAATATATTAAGGTTTTTTGTATTTCTATTAAATCTTTATCTATTTTTAAAGAATTTTGTTCCTCTTGTAAAATTCTGAATTCTCTTTCCATCAATCAGATGGATAGTGCCAATCTAAATCATCACAAATATTGTCATGTCTACTATCAAGACTATTAGAGTCGGTATCAGTTTCAAGTTTCAATTCATAAAATTTTATTATTAATTTTATTAAATATATAATAATTATCAATTCCATATTAATGAAATAAAAGATAATATTTCATATTGTATATTAGGCCATTCTTCAAATTTTTCATGGTTCATGAGGATTTTATCTTGGCTCTGATACCATTGGGAGGGTCCCGTGTATACAAAATCTTAAAAAGTTTACTTAATTTAGTCGGATTCTTAATAATCTTTATCTTATAAATGTTCTTACTTCTTTTTTGCCAAATTTCAAACATATTTATACTTGATTAATAAGGTTTAGAACAAATTTAATAGTGTAATCCTATATCTGCCCAAGTAATAACAATATTAAAAAGGGTCCAACACGCTTCCATACCTGATTCCGTTTTGACCGAAGTAATATCGGGTTATACCATGAAGCGTATATATATATATATATATATATATATATATATATATATATATATATATCAGTTTGGTTCGATTATTTCTTTGATTTCTTTGAACAAAATTAAAATCAAATATTATCGATTTTTAAAAATGTAAATCAAACTAAATATTATCGGTTTTTAAAAATGTAAAATCACATCAAACAAAATAAAATAAAAATTGATTTATTTGATCGATTTGATTTGATTTTTTAGTTTAAATCAATTTTTTTCCAAATTATGAACACTCCTTGCAATGGCCAATGCTCTAACTGTTGTAGGCTTGGTCAGTTCCTCGCTTTCATCCTCCAAAAGGACATCCCTCAACTCTTATTAGAGTCATTTTCTTCTATCAACAGTTTGTTCATAGCAGTCAACCAAGGGTGGCTCAAAGGGTGAGGCCAGTAAAGTATTTGCTTTAGGTCCAATATTTTGAGGCTCTAGAAAATTTTGATAGTGAATTTTATGATTTTAATCTCATTTAAAATAGTATTGAAGATTGTAAAAAAAAATACAAAATTTATATTAAAAAAAATGAAAGAAAAACTATCGCCTTTTTATAGAAAAATTTCAGAACTTTAAATTAAACAACTCAAATCTTCATATTAATAAATAAAGTTTTTACAACAACATTTAAGATAATACATGTGTCTAACAAACCATCTGAGTTTTTACCTGCATAATCTTCGAGTAAATGCCTTTAAACAGCAGGTTGCCAACCTCCAGCATATTGGATTTCTACATTGATTTCCCTCAACTGGTGTACTCTTAACTTTCTCTTTCGATGTCGATAGGTGTGTGTCAAAATTTTAAAAATAATACATTCAACATGAGTGTTACAATATCTTATTAGAGTCTGAACAATATAGACCAAAGTATAAAGATTGATTTTTTAATTGAATGACGATTTTCCACATCACAAATGCTTTAATTTATGTATTTGAATTTCAACATTGTGAATTTTTTAAAGAAAATTTTACACTGTATAGTCATTCCATTAAAATAGTAGCCAACAAATATGTATTAACATATTTATAAAATATATATATATAGATAGATAGATAGATATAGTTATATATTTAATTAGCAGATATAATTATTTTTTTCGAAAGGCCAAATATGTTAAAGAGCCGTTTCAAAAGGGTAGTCTATGAGTAATTTCATTCAGCTAACTCATGTACATATTCAAATTTTTATGTTAGTGGGTTTAGGGGTCGTTGGTTGGAAACAAATTATCTTAGGATTAGTTATCCTGGGATTAACTATTCTGGAATAAGTTATTCCATCATATATATGGGATAACTTATCCCATCACTATGGTATAAATAGTGGGATAAGTTATCCCAAACATGGCAACCAAACAAGATATCAAAAAGTTATTCCTAAACTATTTTTTTATCCCATGACTATTTATTTTTATCCCTCACACACCAAATGACCCCTCCTTGTCTTACAGGTATTAATATTAGTTTTAACTTTTTAAAGATAAAGGAAATTTCTGATTAACTATTTATTCTAGAAGTTTTTTAAAAAAATCATGAGGTTTATTAACAAAATGTTATTTCAGGAGGCAGATTTACATGGTAAATTACCAAATAAAAATATCTTTTTGGGTTAATTGAATATTATATCATAATTGTTACGCAAAATTATAAATTTATTATTTGTTCTTTAGATGTGTCCAACACATTAATATTACAATTCGACATATATGTATCAAAAATAGTTCGTAGAATATTTATTTGACATTATTGGCAAACAGGGAAGGAACTATCAAAATTTTAAGTTTTTATCAAAATATTTCTTTCGTGGCCCTTTTTTCACCAGTAGATCAACAACTTAATTTTATTTCCTTTATATGTGTCTGACTGATAGATTCCCCAATCACCGCAATAAAATTGTAGCTAAGCACCCGAAGAACTATCAAAATTTTGAGTATCAAAATGTTTTCTTTTGTCCATTTCGTTCGACGTACAACAATATGTCCGAGCTTGCCCCACCGATGTATTAGAAATAATACCTAGTTTATCAAAACATTTCTTCTTTGCCCCTTCTTTCGTTAGTAGATCAATCAATTGATTTTGTTTTTTTTATTTGTTCTTGACTGTTGAATTTTCTAATGACCGCATGAATGATCAGATAAATGCTTAGATATAAGTACTATCTAAGTATCGCGGTGGTTTTTACACAATTTCTTTTTATCTTTTTTTTTGAGTTTAAGTACTTTTATTTATGACGTAATTTTTTTTACTATATCAAATTATCTGAAAGAAATTACACAGAGTTGTCCATGAAATAATACAGAATGAGATGGTAAAAAGTTTTTTATGTGGTAGATGTATATAAGTCTTTTTTTTTATGTTTTGATGAATTATTTGTAAATTTTGTACTATTTGAAGCTTTGAGATAGATTGGCTGAGGAGAGACCTAGATGTGATTGGAGCTAAGGATGTCAAATATGAGATCCATAAATCTCAAGATAATGTCATATTGGGTTGATCTAGTCCAATCCAACGTAACCCATTTTAAAGGGGCAACTTTCAGAAATAACAAACATGTAAGCGAAAATAGGCCTTCATAACTACAATTTCAAAAATTACAATTTGTAGCCTTCATGTATCAACTATATTTATATAATACAGTGATACACGGCGAGATTGAGTCTGTCCATGTTAGCACCGATGTATCAACTATATAAGAATCGAATACAAATAATACAAATACACGAATACACGAAGACATCGGAGTTTTTAAAGTATTGATATTTTGATACGGTTTGTAATTAATACAAACTTAGATTGAGTTGGCTAATTAAGGTCTTAAGTATGCCTATATTCATAGTTTTTCTATTTTAAAGTGATATTCAATTGAGCCCAATACTAGTCCATATTTAACATTTACTTTAATTTAAATTTATTATATAAAATTTACTTTAATTTTTTTTATGGGTCAAGGCTCGAGTCTCGAGTTTTGAATCTCATATCAACGTTAAATTTTGAGTTAGGGTTGAGTCTCGGGTATCGAGTTTTGGCTCAAGGTCGGGATCGATTCTCGATTCTCAATTCTCGGCCGATTAGGTCCCAAGAAGGGTCGAGGATCAGGTCTCGAGTCTTGAATTTTAAGTCAAATCTGAAGCTCGGATCTCGAGTCTTGGATTTCAGGTCAAATTTGAAGCTTCGAGTTAGGGTCGAGGATCAGGTCTCGGGTCATGGTCAAGGTCTTGAGAGTTTAAAAAAGTTTTAAAAAATCGACCTTGAGAAATTTTTTAATAAAAATATAAATTTAAAAAGTATAATAACCGATCTATTAATGTTGGTTGTTAGGTCAAATTTTGACATTTTTAGTAATTGGGGTGGATTTTCAAATCTTGAGACAAAGTCGAGGCTCAATCTCGAGTCTCTTGTTTCAAGTACTGAGTCGAGTAGAAGACCAACAAAGCCTGCATAGACAGTGCGCCACCTCATTTCTCGAGGCCTAGATATAATTAGAGCACCTAGTCATAACAGGGTTAGAGTTCTAGGGCACCAAACCCATAGGTTTAGGGTGGTACAAGGCAAGGTAGACCACCTAGATATCACTGCAGCTAGTGGAGAATATTTGGGAGGCTACCGGGTAGCCGCTACCCATTTTCAAAATTTATTTTGTCAAATACCCACTTTTTTTTAGGTTTAGGGTTGAGAAAGGTGGAAAAGTGAAAAAAAGTGGGGTCAGCTTGTGGGGTTGGGGGTACTTTTTAGAGTTTTGTAAAATTTTGGGAAATATTCTAAGTCTTTTAAAATACACTCAAGTCCTTGCTCTCTCCACCTCATTTCCACTCTTTTTTCTTCAAACTCTCTTTTCATTCGATATATGTTCTCCTCCAATCCCGAAGCTCTCAATTTGTTGTTATTAAATATATTATCTTCCGATTTCAAGCATTTTGAGCTCCATATTGATATTTTTTAAAGTTTTTTTTAAAAAAATTAATCAAATAATGAGACTTTTTAAACTTGACTTTGTGGCAATGGTGATCAACTACAACTCAGTTTTTTTTCCTTTCAGACTCTTTCTTTGGCAAATTTTTTGGCTCACATCAAAAAATTACTCCACAGTTGATAGAATTTTCTCCACTACAATCATTGTTACCCATAATCTTTTAAATTTTCTCATACTAATTTTTTTCACCATTGTTATCCATATTATTCAAATCACTCTCACTTTTTCGGGAGAGATTCTAGCCTCATTAGATACATTTCATAAGTTCAAGTGGACTATGAAATCGTATCTTCATTCTAGCAGCCATGAGATCATTGATAAGAAATCAATTATGCTCTTCCTACTTTTTGTACGGAGATCTTGACAGTCATCGACCTGTTATAAATCACGATCTTAGTCTAGAATTGACCACTGTAGTTCTATAATGTCTATTGCACATGGACTTCTACATGCTCGATGTTGTTGCTGATGGCTTTACGCCGATATTAAGGATAAATAATGTTAAGAGACCTCGGAAAGAACCTTCGACATCAGCTCCTTCCATACCACACTCCACACCTATTTTTTTTTCTCTAATTTTATTATTGACTTTGCACACTTATCATCTCATTTAGTCCTTGATTTCTGAACATTATCAATTGATTTGTTGCTTTATCGATCATCTATAATAAACTAATACAGACAAAAGGTTTGACCAAGATGAACTATATTTATCTGAAATTAAAATAGTCGATTATAAACTCACATATTATATAATCAATCGTAGTAGTGAATTATAGACCTTCACATTGTAAGCCTCGATTATAGACTCACATATTATATAATTAATCATAATAGTGGATTATTGACCTTCACATTGTAAGCCTAAAAAATATAGTAATTAAATAGAAAAGTTCATATATTATAGACAATAATGATGGTCTATCATCGATAACTATTGCTCTTCCTTATACTTGTTTGATCATGTGTCCAATTGATATGGACTCCCATATGGTGTAATCAAGTTATTTTACAAATGTTTGAATGGCGGTTTAATTAATTTAATTAATTTTTTTTTTGGTCATATACTAGTGTATGTCTATATACTATATACTTAACTGGACAATCTATTATACATAAAGACCTTTATATATACTTGATCATATTTTTAGTCTACAATATATCAGATGAATATATAATCAAGCACTAATATGCTAAAAAAATAAAAAATAAATAAATAAAATTAAATTATGTGAACTAACACCATTCAAATATCCAAATACAATTTAGATGATCATATCGGAGTCCAAATTAATTAGGAGTAGTGATCAAACGAGAATAATGAAGATCAATGGTTGTATAAAACACTTTCTCAGAGCAAACTTATGCTTAGACAAATATTATTTGATTTCAAACACTGCTCTGAGGAAGTGATTTGTACAACCATTGCTCTTGCTTATATCCCTTTGATCATGTGTTTGTAGACAGTAAAATTTGATTCACAGAAAATAATAATTAGGACCAAAAATATCGCAACAATCATAGTATTTGATTTGAATATATAAGTGTTACAATCTCTATTAATCCTCTGATTCGTCTTTTCAAGTATGTAAATTCAAGGGCCGTTGAGCTTGATCTTGAATTTTGTGAAATTGATCTTGATTTGTGAATTTGATGAGTTTGATCTTGACTTATACTTGAATTCAAGGGATTTTGAGCTTGATCTTGAGTTGTAGTTGAGCTTGAATGTCGAATGCTTGAACTTTTAGCTTGTAGAAAAATTTATTGTGTTTGATATCCACGAGCTCTCTCTGGCTTCTTGTTAGAATTCAGGTGTCTTTTTTGAATTATGGAGGACCCCTATTTATAGTTGTAGGAGAGAAGAGTTATGGTAAGTACGCACTCTTTTCGACCAATCAGATTGAAGTGATATGACCATATTTAATTGGTCAGAACATGTTACTTGTACACGTGGCGCGTTTCCATTGCTCTTTAGTTTGGCTTGGCATGTTGTGTCATTTTGACATGTGGCATGATCCTATTGGCTCCTTCACTTGACTTGGCATGCCATGTCATCCGACATGTGACACCAAATTGAGCCTCTAGAATAAGATGACAACTTGGGCTTGGCAACATGGGCTTGGCAACGTGGGCTCATCATTTGTAGCCTAAATTAATGGACTAGTCCAATAAAAAATTAAACTTTAATTAAATCCATATATGTTGGACTTAATTAATAAATTCAATTATATTAATCCATAATATTTATTTTGGACTAATATATTTTGAATTTAATATAATTCGAATTTTTTACGGATTTATATTTAATAAAATTTCGTTGCACACAAATTGCCCCCTGTTTTAAGACTTGTCAAGATATTTAATCTTTTTGTAGACTAGGCTTAAAATATTTGCCTTGACATTTTTTTATTGGAAGCATTTATTCTCGTCAAGATACAATACTAATTCCAAAATTTGCTATATTAATAATATTAATTATTATAGCCATGTCATTCTCTCAAAGGATTTAATGATGTGGACCACCGTAGCTATGCTTTGTGAGAATAAAATTCGATCCTTTTGATTGGATACGAGTTGTTGTGGCAAAATTTTACTTATTGTCCAAGTAAATTGTACCAACATTGATGAGTTGCTTCCTAAGTCAAAATATCTCACCTTTTTTGGCATAGGACACGTAGACCTATAGCCCAATTTCACTTCAGAATGTTGGTATAAGGGTTCCTCACATATGCAATGAGTAACGAACTCCTAGCCTAATCCTGATTGAACACTGTGAGCCTATGTTGCCACTAACTAACCAAAGTCATCTAGGATACTAAAATTTATTAGTCCCACACCGATCCCAAATCTCCAACAATCGCCTTGAGATTTATATAAATAGGACACACTTCTCATTCTCTAGGAATCAAAACCTGTGAGCGAGCTTCTTTTACAAACGCTCTGAGTCCAGCTGGTAAGTATCAAAGTGCAAGGTAGTTTCTTTCTACTTTTTTTTTGCTTGTATTTTTTTTTAGGCTTAAAACAAATAACATTCATGAAGCGTCAGCTTAAGGTACGAGAGTTTAACATCGCCTCCAACACCTTGAGACTGACAAGTTTGGCTTCGAATTTGGCTCTTTTTAATGATGTACCTATGCAACAATCAACTTAAGGTGTGTGAGTTTAGCATCACCTCCGACACTTTGAGACTGACAAGTTCGGCTCCAAGTTTGACTCTTTTCAATGATGCATCTATGCAACAATCAACTTAAGGTGCGAGAGTTTAACATCGCCTCCGACACTTTGAGGCTGACAAGTTTGGCTTCAAGTTCAGCTCCTATTTAATGATATATCCGTGAAAACGCCAGCTTAAGGTACAAACGGACAAATTTGTTCACTTTAAGGCATGGGAATTTAACGATCCTTTTAAGGATAAATCCGCGAAAAGGCTAACTTAAGGTGCAAAGGGATAAATTTTGTCCACCTTAAGGTATGAAAATTCAGAAGGACAAGGCTCGAAGACTTGGTAGATTCAAACTTTTGAAGACTTCAACTCGTAGACTCAACAACTTTAAAGAATTCAACTTGCAGAGTTGATGAACTTTGAGGACTTCAACTTGCAGCTTGGTGAATTCGAGAACGTCAACTTGCGAACTTGGTGAATTTGAAATCTTCATCTCACAGACTTTCCATCGTGGCCTCAAAAACTTGAAGAATTTAAAGATTTCAACTCGCAGGTTTGACTAAATTTAACGACTTCAACCTGTAAACTCAACATATTTGACGACTTCAACTTGCAGACTTGATATATGTGAAAATTTCACCTCGCAAGCTTGGTAGATTTTGACTTCAACTTGTAGACTTATTGAATTTGAGCCTTCATCTTGCAGAGTCGATTGAATTTGAAAACTTACACCTGTAGATTTGGCGGATTTGAGAATTTCAACTTATAGACTTGGAGGATTCAAAAACTTCTACTTGCATACTTGACTGAATTTGAAGACTTTCAACTTGCAGGCTTGGTAGATTTTCATCTTTAATCCACAGACTTGGTTGATTTTTGTCTTCAACCTACAAACTTGGTTGATTTTCGTCTTCAACCTACAAACTTGGTAGATTTGCAACCTCAACTTGTAGGACTGAGAAACTTGAGCATTCCAAATCCCTTTGAAGAAGATCATCATTCATAGGGGTCTGTCCCAATCGAGCCATGAATGTTTGGTGTATGTCCAAAATTTGATGAGTGAGTGCTTGCAGACTTGACTTTCAAGTGGGAATTTGTATTTTTTTGGCACTCATATGACTGAACCCAGAATGAAATTCTAAGCGTCTACGTACCTCGGTGAAGAGGATCAAGTCATAACGTAGTTCTGAAAGAGTGTTTTTTTTGGGTTCTAACTTTTGCCTAGGTCGCCTCTTGCGAGGTTTTCAACTTAGAAGACTTTTTGTGTCATAACTCTTGCCTAGGCCACATCTTCTGAGGTTTTCAACCTAGCGGATAATTTTTTATTTTTTTAGAAAGCCGTACACAATTTATACTCTTGCAGGCCAGGAGTTACATTTAGTTTATGCTTGTGCCTTAAGGAGCATCATCTTCCTTCAAGGATAGTACTTCTTCAAGAATTTTGCATTGATAGGGCCAACCCTTACGCCATTGGCATCAACAAGCTTGTAAGCACCATTTGAATATGTTTCTTGTATAACGTATGGTCCATCCCACTTCGAGGTGAATTTGCCCTCAGACTTGTGAGAAGTGATAATAGGCCTCCTTACTGCAAGGACTTGATCTCCTACTTGGAAGCACCTCAAGCGAACCTTTTTGTTGAAAGCACGAGATAGATGGGCTTGATAACATTCAAGATTTTGCTGAGCTTCCAGCCTTTTCTCATCAAGTGCCTCTAACTCTGCAAGACGTAATCGAGCATTTTCTTCTTGAGTTAGCCCTTCTTGAATATCAAGTCTTAAAGAAGGTATTTGATGCTCAAGAGGTAGGACTGTTTTAACTCCAAAAGCAAGTGAGTATGAGGTTTCTTGCGTTGGTGTGCGGTAAGTTGTTCTATATGCTCACAAAGCTTCCTCTATTTGCTCGTGCCAATCTCTTTTAGACTTGGAGACGACCTTCTTTAACAAGTTGCACGGAGTCTTATTAAAAGCTTCAGCTAGACCATTGGCAGCAGCATGATACATAAAAAATTTACGCTGTTTGAACTCAAAGAGTTCACAAATCTTGTTCATCAACTTGTTATCAAATGGCTTTCCATTGTCTGTTATTATGTAGAGAGGAATGCCAAAATGGTAGATGATATTCACTCGGATGAAGTTTGCAACATTCACCTTCTTCACTTCTTTAAGAGCGACAACTTCAGCCTATTTGGAGAAGTAATCCGTTGCAGCCAAGATGTACAAGTGCCCACCAGAAGACTTGGGTAGTGGTCCAACAACATCCAATCCCCAAGCATCGAATAACCAAGATGCGATAGTTAGATGTAATACTTCAGGAGACTGATGTATAAAATTTGCATAAAATTGGCAAGCCTGCATCTCCGAGCATAATCCAAGCAATCCTTCACCATCGTCGGTCAGTAATATCCCATCCTTTTTATGTGGAAGTGAAGCTTTGGTCTAGATTGATGTGATCCGCATACTCCCGAATGTGCTTCTTGCAAAGCTTGGATTGCTTCGTATCCCCCCAAACATCGCAAGAGAACTCCCTCAAATGATCTTCTATATAATTTGTCTTTGTAGTAAAAGAAGCGAGGTGCACGATTACGGATGTCAGTCCTTCTCCTTGGATCTTTTGGAAGTATCCCGTAACATAAGTAGTCAATAATAGGTTGTCGCCAATCTTCCTTTACGGCTTCAGAAATAGCAACGAGATGCTCAAGCTCATCCTCAGCATATTCATCCTCATTTGGTGGTGGTACTATCCATTTTTGGCAGATAGTAACTTGTGTCTGTTAAAGTTAGAGCAGCCAAGGCATCGACCTTCCGGTTCTCCTTCCTTGGTACATGTTGGAGGCTCACATCTCAAAGCTATCCTATCAACTTCTGAGCATAACCATGATATGGGCGTAGCTCGAGCTTTTTGACCTCATAACTTCCCAAGAGTTGATTGATCACTAGCGGAGAGTCACCAAAGACTTGCAATTGTAATTGCTTTATGTCGACAACCATTTCAAGTCCAAGTATTAACGCTTGATATTCAGCAACATTGTTGGAGCAACATAGCATCAAAGTAAAGGAGTATGGG
Organism: Jaltomata sinuosa; assembly: GCA_003996215.1. Taxonomy (NCBI): domain Eukaryota; kingdom Viridiplantae; phylum Streptophyta; class Magnoliopsida; order Solanales; family Solanaceae; genus Jaltomata; species Jaltomata sinuosa. The sequence goes on along the minus strand of QJPP01000282.1, from coordinate 268,419 downwards.
AGAACCTCTTCTTGCGGAATGGCAAACACCACGCCAGCACCAACTCTACATCGATGTGCCGCACCATCAAAGTACATCTTCCATGGAGGTTGAACTTCAATAACCATTGCATCTTTATCATGAAGTTAATCGGTTAGCTCCTAATCAATATGTATCGGGTGATCCACCAAGAAGTCTGCTAATGCTTGTCCTTTTATAGCTTTTTGAGGGATATACACGATCTTGAATTGTTGAAACTGAAGGTATCACCTAGCAAGTTGATCACTGAGGACTGGTTTCAACATCACAAACTTGATGGGATTTGCTCTAGATACAAGGCAAACAACGTGATCTTGAAAGTAGTTCTTCATCTTTTGGATTGAGAAGACTAACGCCAAGCATAACTTTTCAATTGGAGAATACTTTAGCTCGTTTGGTGTCATCATTCTTCTCTGGTAAACAAGAGAGTTCTTCACTATTTTCTTGAGCCAATAGTGCTCTAACTAACCTTTCTTGAGCTGCAATATAAAGTATCAATGGTTTTCCAGGTATAGGAGCTGCAAGGACCGAAGACTTCATCAAATATGATTTGATACTTTCAAAAGCATTACGACAAGCTTGGTCCCACTTGAAAGAAGTATCCTTCTTCATGAGATGGCTGAACGATTGACATTTTCCAGCTAGATTTGAGATGAACCTCCTCAAATATGCTAGCTTTTCTTGAAGACTTTTTAATTCATGAATATTTTGAGGCTCAGGCATCTTTAGAATTGTATCCACTTTGGCTTGATCAATCTCAATTCCTCGATGTCCACAATGAATCCAAGGAACTTTTCAGAAGTAACTCCAAAGGCACATTTCAATGGATTCATTCTCAGTTGATATCTTCAAGCAACTCAAACACCATTCTCAAGTCTTTCAAATGGTCACTCCTCTTTCTTGACTTCACCACCAAATCATCAACATAACATTCAACATTTTTATAGAGTAAGTCATCGAAGATATTTTGCATAGCCCTTTGATATATGGCTCCAGCATTCTTCAGAACAAAAGACATTACTTTGTAGAAAAAATACCTTTAGGTGTACGGAACGCAATGAGCTCTTCATCCTTTGGTGCCATGCGAATTTAGTTATAACAAGAGGAACCGTCCATGAAATACATCGCCTCATAACCTGTGGTAGCATCAATCATCAACTCTAGAATAGGGAGTGGAAATTTATCCTTAGGACATGCGTGGTTGAGATCCCTAAAGTCAACACAAACTCAAATTTGGCCATTCTTCTTTCGCATGGGGATAATACTTGAAATCCATGTGGGATACTTTACTTTCCGAATAAATCCAGCTTCAATAAGTTTGTTAACTTCACTCTCGATCAATGGAACCAAGTCTGGTCTGAAACGTCTTTGGGCCTGCTTAACAGGACGAGCACCATTCTTGACTGCCAATGGATGAACTGCCACTTTGGGATCCAAGCCAGGCATCTCTTTGTAACTCCAAGAAAAGACATCCATGTATTCTTTAAGTACATCTATATAAACGGTTTCTTCATCAACTTCGAGAAAAACGCTTAGGTAGGTTGGCCTTGGTTCTTCTTTGGTGCTAAGATTAACTTCCTTCAAGGGATCTATTATGGTCTTTACTCCTTCTTCTAGTTCTGGTGGAGCATCTCCAGCATCTTCATCCTCTTGAGGATCACCATCATTGACAAATATGTGATGACACTAAGCAATATCCATCATCTTCTCGTCAACCTTCTTTTGAGATGAGGTATCTTGCTCACTTTGAACAGTAATGTGATATGAAGAGCCTACACTTTATTCATCCTCTTCATGCTCCTTGGTATGAACCACAATATGAATTCTTGCTTTTAGTGTCTTCTCACGTGAAACCACAAGTTTCGTATGTTTCCTCATCCTAGAAGGGATCAAACTTTGGAAATCTTTTTGGACTCTAGGTGAAGCAGACGTTATCAAGCGTTGACAGCCTCTCCCGTGCTTGTTATTCTTCCTCAATGGACCTAATCTTTCAAACACAGAAGTTCTTGGGGTTGATTTTCCAAGTCTATCAAAGACAAAAGACCTTGTGTTGGAAGGGACAGACTCATCTTCCACAGTGATATAGTTGCTACTTGCCCTTCTTATGGAGATGCGAACCGGCGGTGACTGCTTGTACCCTAAGCCTTCACATGATTGCCTGGTAGTAGCTTCTGATGGGAGTTTCCCAACTTTGATGTTTTATTGGAGTTATATCCAGCCTTTACGAATAATCTATAAACCTTTGGATCAAAACCTTCACTTGTACCCTTTGTAGGGAGTGTCACATCTTGCGGTGGACTTTGATCCACAAACTCTCCAAGCAACTTTGAGGACAAGTTTATCGGTTCAATCCGTTTGATAGTAAGAGTTAGTCCCTTCAGTGCACTTCCTTTGATATCAGATGATTGACCTTCCTCTTTCTTTACCTTCTGAACATAGCAAAGCACAAGAGTTGCTTTCTTCTTTGCGGCCATAATGCTTCCTTTACTCAAAATGGAGTGAGGTTTGTTACCACTAACTTTGACTTTTTTCGCAGCCACATCATCTATTTTGATTGCAAGCTCATCACACTTAGTTGATTTAACATCGCCAATTTTTGCATCCTTCACGACGTGACTCTTCAAGTAGAACTTTGCATCAGCGAAGTGTAGATCAACTTCAGTGAATGGCTTGTCATCAATAATTATCTTCCTTTCAATTCCACCTTCGAGATACTTCAAACATTGATTATAGGAGGCTACGATAATCTTGTTCTCATGCACCCAAGGCCTGCCAAACAATATGTTATATAAAGTCTTTGCATCGATCACATGCATCTACATACTCAATTTCAAATCTCCCATGTGGATATCTAGACTGATAGAACCTATGGCCTTTTGATCCCCTTGATTGAATCCTTGAATCATCAAATGACTTTCAGTGAGTTCTTCAGTCGTGATGCCAAGCTCCTTCATTATGCGAATAGGCAGAATATTGACTCCCGATCTCTCATCTATCAAGATTCTATTTATCCTCTTCTCTAGTATATGGCCTACCATATACAAAGGATAGTTGTGTAGTATTTCACCAAGTAGAAGATCATCATCTATGAATGTGATTTTTGTATTACATGCATGTACTTCTTGGAAAAGAAGTTCAATAGGCTCTTTGGAAGATGAAGGAGGCACCATCGATGGACTTTCACCTTTTACTTCTTCTTCGTCAGTATTAAAACATGACGCCTCGATATTATCTTGGAACCAGCTCGGCAAGAATTCCTCCAAAGTCACCGGACATCATGGGTTCTGGTGGTGATACACCTCTACTTTTTCCTTTTTTGGACGCTCGACTCTTTTCTGTTTTTTTGTTCTTCTCACCATCCTCCTTCTAGTTGGTTGCTCAGATGACTCTTTTCGTGAACTTTCCTTATTGCGTCTCCACCTAGTCACCAGAACCCAACCTTCATCATCGTCTTTATTGATTTGAGGCTTATCCTGCTTCAATGGTTCTTCTTCATGCTCTTCTAAGCTGCATATTCCGACCAGATCAAGCGAGCCAAATACGATAAAGACTTGATGAGAACTGGCCTTCTCATCGTCAAGAATAATCTTCTTCTCATTGGTTAGTTGCATGATTTTATCTTTGAAGATGAAACATTTCTCCAGAGGATGACCCACAAGCCTATGATACTTGCAATAGTTTAGGTCATCAGTTCTTCCAACTTCATCTGGCTGCTTCATCTCTGGAAGATCAATGAGCTTTAGCTCAAGAAGTTCATTAAAAAATTTGGGAACGTCAGAATCAAGGAAGGGGTATTCCCTTTCCTGCATCTCCTCCAAAGTCAGCTTCTGATTTGGACGTGCTTGATAAGAAGTCGCCTTCACACTTTGTTTCTTGTTCACTTTTGTGGTGAACTTCACAGGAGACACATTGACATTCATGGATTCTTTGTTGTCATTTTTGGGGATAAACTTGCTCTATCTCTGGGGTTCTTATTTGCCTTTTCCCTTGCAAGGGTCATCAACAGGCACCACATCTTTTTCAGTAGATGGCATGTTCGTCTCCATATCATGAGCACGAGTAGCTAGATCTTCAAAGGTCTTTGGCTTGATTTCTTGTAAGATGTAAAGAAGCTTCCAATGCATTCCTTGGATGCACATTTCTATTTCAGATGCTTCGCTGAGTCTATCTTTGCAATTCAAGCTAGCATTCTTCCACCGATTGATAAAATCGATAACTGGTTCATTCTCCCTTTGGCGAGTGTTTGTGAGTTCCACCATGCTCACCATACGCCTTGTGCTGTAAAAGCGATTGAGGAACTCATATTCCAGTTGTTCCCAACTATCAATAGAGTTTGGCTCGAGATCTGTGCACCAATCAAAGGCATTTTCCTTTAAGGAGCGAATGAACTGTTTGACCAAATAGTCTCCATAGGTTCCAAGGTTGTTACATGTCTCCACAAAGTGTGCAACATGTTGCTTTGAGTTTTCTTTGCCCTCATATTATTGAAATTTAGGGGGCTGATAACCGACAGACATCTTGAGGCTGTCAATCCTTGCAGTGTTTGGCTTGGCGTACATGAGGAAGACTTGGTAGAAACTTCATATTTGTCCTTGATGGTTCCTTCGATGAACTCCTTCAGGTGGTTGAGCGGGATCATCCCTTCAGAAGAAACTGAAAGTTCCTTTATTGGCGGTGATTGTTTCACAAAAGTTTCAATCTCTTAAACTTCAGGAGCCTTTTCAGGTGCATGGCAAGATTATGCCTCCATCAATCCATCCATCTTGTCCATCAACTTGTCGATTCGAAACTTCTGATTGTGCACATGCTTGGTCAATCCTTCAATCATCTTTGCCAAGCTTATAAGTTGCTCCTATATTGATGAAACATCAGTCACCATCGCTTACATGATTAATGGAGTTGTTGGAGAGTAGTATGGACTGTCTCCTAAGTTGATCTTTGGTGCACTCACACTACGGGGAGAGGATCCATCAGTCGAGTCATCATCTTTCTTTGTGGTAGAGTTCTTGGATCCAGAGAGATCAAGTTGAGCCAAAGTCTTCTTAATCCTCTCAACAAGATTGCTTTCCCCTCTTGACGCATCGGTGGAGGATTTTGCTCCTATTATAGATGAAGATCCAAAAACAGGAGTTGATGTGGATGACACTTGGAGTGCTTGTTGTCCCAACATGATTGCCTTGCTCCTTGTAACAGATTCGAAGCTTCCAAAGGTAACACCGAGGATGCTTTCCACTTCAGTAGAGAATTTGGAGTCAGCAGCCTTGGAGGAAGTTGATTTGGAGTCGATCTTCTCAGAAGTCATTTCAATGTTCTTGAACTTTGATGATTGAAAAGTTGAGATGAGAGGTAAAGATTGTCCCATTGGGCGTGCCAAAATTTATAGACAATAAAATTCGAGTCGCAAAAAATAATAATCAGGACCAAAAATATCACAACAATTATAGTATTTGATTTGAATATATGAGTATTATAATCTTTATTAATCCTCTAATTCGTCTTTTCAAGTATGTAAATTCAAGGACCGTTGAGCTTGATCTTGAATTTTGTGGAATTGATCTTGATTTGTGAATTTGATGAGTTTGATCTTGACTTGTACTTGAATTCAAGGGCTTTTGAGCTTGATCTTGAATCTGATGGTCTTGATCTTGAGTTGTAGTTGAACTTGAATGTTGAATGCTTGAACTTGTAGCTAGTAGAGAAATTTATTGTGTTTAATCCACGAGCTCTCTCTGACTTCTTGTTAGAATTCAAGTGTCTTTTCTGAATTATGGAGGACCCCTATTTATAGTTGTAGGAGGAAAGAGTTATGGTAAGTACACACTCTTTTCGACCAATCAGATTAAAGTGACGTGGCCATATTTAATTGGTCAGAATATGTCACTTATACACGTGGCACATTTTCATTGGTCTTTAGTTTGGCTTGGCATGCTGTGTCATTTTGACATGTGGCATGATCCTATTGGATCTTTCACTTGACTTGGCATGCCATGTCATCCGACATGTGGCACCAAATTGGGCCTCTAGAATAAGATGACAACTTGAACTTGGCAACGTGGGCTCATCATTTGTAGCCCAAATTAATAGACTAGCCCAATAAAAAATTGAACTTTAATTAAATTCATATTTATTGAACTTAATTAATTAATTCAATTATATTAATCCATAATATTTATTTGGACTAATATATTTTGAATTTAATAGAATTCAAATTTCTTACGGATTTATATTTAATAAAATTTCGTTGCACACAACGTTCAATTGATGTGAGCTCACATATGATCACATAAGTTGTATTTGAATGTTTGAAGGTGGGTTAGCTCAATTAATTTTTTTTTGTCATATACTAGTGCATGTTTATATACGTATATACTAAACTGGACAATCTATTATAGATAAAGACGTTTATATATACTTGATCGTGCTTTTGGTCTATAATATATTAGATGAATATATAGTCAAACACTAATATGCTAAAAAGAGGTAATAATCAAATAAATTAAAATAAATAACGTGAATTAACACCATTCAAACATTCAAATACAACTCAGATCCTCTTCGTCGCACTCCTCTTCAACAGCTCCTGAAGAGAGCCTGTTCATCCGAAGTATAGAGCTCTGGTCAGTATAGTCTATTTCATAAGGAGAAATTGGGAATTGAAACTTGAAAATAGGGGACAAAAAGCTCAAATTGAACGACAGACTCGATGCTACTGTCTTGCCGGTCGGAGTTCCTCATTGGAACTCCGATGACATGGTGGGTGGATCACCGAGCTATCATTTTTGCTCTCTTTACCCTTCTTTTTCAAGATATATTCACATTTTCTCAAAGATGAAGCTCACACGATACCTAGATCTTCCTTGCTTCTGGCGATCGACCCTTGATGTTCCATTGATGAAGAAGCCTTCCAATTGGCAGAGGCAATTTTTTAGGGTTCTTCCCTGTTGTTGTTTCTATTTCTGACTTTGTTTGTTTCTTTTTTTTTTTTGTTTCCTTTTTTGCTTTGGGCCCAACCCGCTTTGGGGTAGTCTTGGACTTGTTTTGTTTCTTTTTGTTTAGCAATAAAAGGCCAACGGCCAGCACTTTTACTTTAAAAAAAATACAACTTAGATGATCATAGGGGAGTCCACATCAATTAAAAGTAGTGATCAAATGAGAATAAAGAAGAGAAATGGTTGTACAAAACACTTCCTTAGAGCAAACTTGTGCTTAGACAAACATTACTTGATTTCAAATATTACTCTGAGGAAGTGGTTTGTACAACTATTGCTCTTCCTTATATCTCTTTGATCATGTGTTCAATTGATGTGGACTCCCATATGATCATTTAAGTTGTATTTGAATGTTTAATGGTGTTAATTATCTTAGTTTTATTTTAATCTAATTAATTATTACCCTTTTAGTCATATTTTAGTATTTTAGGATCATTACTTGTCCTTACACCATATTGATCATGTATCAAATTTATGTTGGACTCCCAAATATGTAACAAAATAGTTTTACAATGTTTGAATTGTGTTATTTTTCTTAATTTAATTTAATTAATTATTGTCTTTTTTAGCTATATACAAGTGTTTGTCTATATATTCTATAGGTCAATTGTAGACTTCTTGTAAGGTGGATTATTTGCGAGGATTGTCTATAATATATGGATCGATTTAGCAAAAAGACTTCCACTTTGAAGAAAATAGTTTTTAATCATTACTTGTTCTCAAACTCATTGGATCATATCACCAATTGATGAAGACTCTCATATGATATAATAAAATATTATTATTATTATTATTATTATTATTATTATTATTATTATTATTATTATTATTATTATTATTATTATGTCACCAATGAGGAGTCTCCTCCCATGCTCCCATATAATCACCATCCACAATAACAATTTCTGCAATAGACGTTATAGAACTAAAGTAGTCGATCCCAGACTATGATCTTGATCGATGACTGGTCGATGATGTCCGTACAAAACGGAGATGGAACACAATTACTTTCTTATCGATGATCTCAACCTGAGTTACGTTGAGATGGAGATACGATTTTAGAGTACACCTGAACTTATGAAATGTATCTAATGAGGCTAGAATCTCTTCCGGAAAGGTGGGAGTGATTTGAAAGTTTGTGAGGGTAACAATGGTGGAAAAGCTTGCTTGCTTGTTTTTAAAATATAATAGGTGAAAATGACTGTAATGGAGAAGATTCTACCAAATTGGATTGATTTTATGGTGTGAGCCAAAAAATCTCGCCAGAAAAAGGCCTGAAGAGGGGGGGGGGGGGGATTGGGGGAAAATGGGGGAGAAAAAACTGATTTTAGATAAAGAAAAAATTAGTTTTATAAAAAAAATCAGATATATATATTGAGGTGAGGACTAAAGTGTATTATTGAAAATTTGTGTGCTAGAATTGTTTGATTTGAAACATTGATTGATGATGTCAGTAATAGCGGGTATATTCTTTTCAAGTTTTGCATAGAATCCCAATTAAATTTTTAAAGTGGGTATTCTCCCACTTCACCCCAGCTAGTGTGGGAAGTCACACTACATGGTATCCATCGTGGCTCAGACGGATTGTTATCAATATGTACAAATACTATCCCAGTATATCAGTACTCATACTTTAGTTGAGTTTATCTTTAGTTTTATGTCTCGAGGCCCAATGGCACCTTTTATGTATATACAACTTTCTCTCTCAAAGTATGTCAGTTGTAATGCCTGTCTGATTGCTTACAGGTTATGTCATATGCTATATATATATATATATAGTCCTATATATTAGGTTTATGTGTTCATATGGAGCATGGTCTGTGTCATCCAAGTTTGGGCGTGACACTCGTTTCCTTTATATAGAAGCGGATATAAGATTTGAGCTTTATGAGTTTCGAATTATAAGACAATGACCTCAAATGCTAGTAAATGTATTCTGAATTAAATTTTTGTATATATTTAATATATTTCTTAATACCAATACAAGTATCTAGACAAAATCTATCGGATTTCGCCGAACTCATATGCCAAACTCTATACGCCCGCCCCTGCCTTTCAATGTTAGCGCAAGTATAAAGATCTTCATTAGTGTGTAATCCCGATTGTATACCACCACTGACAAACACCGGAAGGATCCTAAATTGTATGAACAATAAGACTTACATGTAAATAGTCCTATATCCACGATTCAATTTTTTTTTTGCCAAACTACATGAAACGATTTCGGAAAGTCTACAAAAAAATTACTGCTAATTGACTAAAGTCATAAGAAGTATAAATATTTGATTAAGACGTTCCTCAGTAATATCATCATGACTCTCAGCGTCATGTGCGATAGCAATTATCCAAATCAAATACGACGAATAGTGAGATGATGATGAGCTAAGCCTTGGGTAAACACATTCTCTTTTACCATATTTTCTCATAAAAGAAATATAATAGTTCGACACTCACCATGTATAACATGAATAAAATTTTTATGCAGGCACTGCCTCGCACTAACAGAAAGAAAATCATAGAATCTTGACATGCCATGATTTTATTTATGTTTATAAAGCATAAAAAAGAGAAAATGCCATACACCAATACTATCATATGGCATTGAATTTAATGGTCCAACTTAAAATATGGGTGCAACTAAAATAGTTAGTGGCAAGCTATGCATAGTCAGTTCAGATTTTACTCTTTTTTTATTGGACTCAAAAGTTTTGAATTAAATAAATGAATTATTTGTTTTGATATCCGATAATAACAATAATAATAATAATTTTTTTTACTAATATCCGATAAGAATAATAATTAAAAAAAAATTTCAAGTTTGGTTGGTAAGTTTAGAGATAGGAGGCTATTTAGTTTGGGTGGAAGAGCACTTGTTAGATTAAATATTATTTTATTACTATGCGTTACAACCTAAATGTTAGGAGTATAATTGACTCCTTATCTGTTTGGATGGATATTCACTTCAAAGTATTTTTAAACAACATATATACACCCGTAAGTAATGTAGTGCAACAACAAAAAAGTTCATTAAAAGGAATGAAAACTAAAGAAAATGGATTCCTTTACGAGATCAATTTTAAAATGCAACAATAAACGGGAAGCAATCATTGAATTAAATAAATGAGTTATTTGTTTTGATATTTGATAAGAATAATAAAGAAAAAAAATTCAAGTTTGGTTGGTAAATTTAGTGATAGGAGGCTATTTAATTTGAGTGGAAGAGAATATTATCTGATTGCTATGTGTTACAACCTAAATGTTAGAGTATAATTGACTCCTTATCTGTTCGGATGGATGTTCACTTCAAAGTGTTTTTAAATGACATATAGATAGATGCATGTTTATTTTAAACAAGATCTCTTAGTAAGCCCTTGTTGGCATATCAAGTGCCATTGAACACAGTCCAGGTCTTAAGAATGGTTCGGGTGGGGGATTCTCTTAAGAATAAAGAATTCGAATAGAATCTAATTCATGTTCATGTTAACAAAAGAGCGGATTCAATACCAAGACGCTTGAGAGTATTTTTAAATGACATGTATATACTCGTAAGTAATGTAGTGCAACAACATAAAATTTCATTAAAAGGAATAAAAAGAAAAATGGATTCCTTTAAGAGCAATTTTAAAATGCAAAAATAAAGAAGAAAGCAATCCTTGAATGATACCATAAATTAGAGTGGGGATCGGAGTGACCATAGGAGAGTGGGATCATCATCATTCGTCATATAACAATTCGTCCAACAAATCGATCCACCTAACACACACTAAAGTTGAAAAATGAAAAAACATGGTCATTAATTAATAAATACCCCCAAGTTGTAATTTATTAAAAAGATATCAAATCAGAATATAATTACTCCTCTCGTCTCATTTTATGTGACACTGTTTAACTTGACATGATGCTTAAGAAAAAAAGAAAAACTTTTGAAATTTGTGATTTAAAATAATCCTTAGATTTTTGTGTGACTGTAAATCATTTCATTAAAGGTAAAAGAGAAATTTCAAAGTTAAATTGTTTCTGATTATAATAAGGTAATACAATATTTCTTTTGAATGGACTAAAAAAAAGATGTCACGTAAAATGAGAGACGGCTAAAATACTTTTTATCATTTCTAGAACACGAAGATTATTAGAATGGCTGATTTACTCACACATCACCTTTTTAAGCTACTTTATTTAGACAATGAGCTTATTTTTGAAAGTCGTACAAGAAAATTACCCATCAGGACAACGTCAAGACTTTGGTAAAAAAAAAAAGACTCGGGTCTAATATTTATTTATATTACTATTCAATCTTACAAATAAAATATTAGACTATTGTTTTAATGTTTGTAGTAACTTATAAAATTTTAAACCTTAATCTAATATTTTTAATTTGCTCAAAAAATATCTTTAGATCGTGATCTAAAAGATCTAAAAGGGGAGTAAGGTAAAAAATTTCCCTATTAAAAGGACCATTTGTTTCCTCATTTTCCCTCAAACACATTACACAACACATTTCTAAATGGCACTTTCTTTAGCACTTCCGGCCGTGTCAATATTTCTCATCTTTATTGCTTGCAATCTCTATCGCCGGTTGAAAGCCAAGCTGCCCCCCGGGCCGCGGCCGTGGCCTATCATCGGAAACCTCTATGACATAAAGCCGATAAGGTTCCGATGCTTTGCCGAGTGGTCGGAAACATATGGTCCCATTTTCTCATTTTACCTTGGTTCACAACTAAATGTGGTGGTAAATAATGCGCAACTTGCTAAGGAAGTATTGAAAGATAATGACCAAAATCTAGCTGATAGGTTTAGGACTAAACCATTGGCAAATGTGAGTAGAAATGGGAGTGATTTGATTTGGGCTGATTATGGACATCATTATGTGAAAGTGAGAAAATTATGTAATCTTGAGCTTTTTACTTCAAAGAGACTTGAAGCTCTTAGACCAATTAGAGAAGATGAAGTCACTTCCATGATCCATGACATCTTTAGAGATTCTACAAAGTCAGGTATATGCTTTTCACTTTTTCCCTTTATATTCACTGCTATTAAAAAATAGGAATTAACGATGGATAAATTAGCGGCAGTAGTGTGTAGTAATAAGTGTATTGAAGGGGTTCAATCGCATCTTTTCCCATCCGAATGTTACACTATGCAAATACCGTAAAAAAATTATATTTAAATGATTGAATCCCCTTTATAGTTTAGTATATTTACTAGGAGTACAATATACGGATTCACGGGAACTCAATAACTTAACACTGTTAGACTTTTCTATAACAATCATCCTCGATAATAATATTTCACTATAACTGTCAAGTTTTTCTTAGAATTGATTTTTTATGTTATGTTATAATATATGTTCTTTATAACAACATTTCATCGTGACAAACGACATCATTACAGAAAGATTGGACTATATTTATTCTTTCCTTTTTATATTTGCAATTTTTGTCCATACTTGTGCATAATTGTGTGGAATTTCACAATCGAGAGTTGGAGGACGATTCAGAAAGTTCTTCACTTAGGTACAAGGTTGATACTTGTCTAAATTTAACAGTATCATGGCATAAGTTGATACATCATGCATGCATACTTTTTTACTAGGATTAGTTCATTATAATATTAATTATGAAAAACAACACTGTGATTCAAGAGTGTTAACATACATATATAGATCGAAAAGACTGTTTTCGATAGATTTTTAACTCAAAAAAAGTATAATCAAGACAAGATCGAAAGGAGGATATAGCAAAATAAACAGAACAAATGAAGCAACAAGTAGTAGTGAAAATTGAAGAATATAAGATACTATGCTAATACTGACTAATATTACTAAATAACAACTACACACATAAGAACATAAGAACATAAGAACAACGAAAATGACAACTAACCAACCCACAATCTACACACATAAGAACAAATTAAAGTTAGAGAAACCCTACGACCTTAGTCTAGTAGTGACAATGCAATGTATGTTTTTTGGGTTAAGTACATTCACAATATGAGTTTGAATTTTCTAACAAATAAAAACTTTGTATTTAAGTAAAGAAGGTAGAAGATTCCTCATTAGCCATCAAATATCAAACTTTGCACTATTGATTTAAAATTTTCTCCATTATAAAAAAGTTCAAAGTTAGTGAAGAAGAAAAAGCCAATATTAGTTAGGGGTCAGTGTTGACTTGCCCCACTCCTCTAATTAAAAAATGAAAGTTAGAGAATTAAGAAGGGTTAAATCAATATTATATTTGAGTAAGGCATAACTAATTTGCGCCACCCATGTGCTTGTATTAGTAAAAACCTTGTTGTACAACTAAATAACATCACTAAGAACCTGTTTGAATGAGCTAATAGCTTATGATTTATTGAGTTATAATTAGCCAAAGGTCATAAGTTAGAATTTTTAATTTATGATTTTGTTTATTTTTGTTATTTTAGCTTAAAAACAAATATTTAAAAGCATTTTTAATTTTGTCCAAACACTATAAAAATACCTAAAACTATTTTAACTTAAAAGCATCTAAAATAAGTCAATCCGACGGGCTCTGGATCTTGTGAATTATTGTTATTTTAGTTGTCAAAAAATATTGTAACTTTTTAAAAATGAAATCAAGTTAAGGCTTTAGAACTTTTTTCTCAAGACAAAAACTTATTTAACATGAATGTCTTTCGTTAGAAATTGTGATTCAAATAGTAATTGCATTGTGTTTAATTGCATATATAATGTAATAAGAGTTTAACTTTTAGACAGACAAAATAAAAATAATTTTTACACTAGTGAGTGAGCTAATGATAATTATAAGTAAGCTCTGTTAAAAAGTGATATTAGTAATCTAAAAATAAGATAAATTACATCTTATAACTTATGAATTTACTGATAATAAACGAATATTCTCTCCGTTATAATTTATGTGATTTCTTTCGAACTTCGAAAGTCAAACAAGTTATTTATTAACGTAATTTTTTATATATCTATTAAATATTTTGAATTGTCAATTATTATGATTTTCAATACTTTTTACATATACTCCAAACATGTAAATTATATTTCAAAAAAAACTTAAAAAATTTCATATCCTAATTTATGATTCAAATTTAAAAGTTTGATTTTCAAAATTTGAATGGTGTGACATGAGACAGAGGAAATAGTTTTTTTTGTTTCTCATTTGGTTTTTGGCATATTCGCATTAAAGTATGATTAATTCGAATTTACGCTGTGTAGGGCCTATTCAAGAAAAACGCTTTCTACCATTTTTTTTTTATATACAAAATTTAAATTCAAACTCTTTGATTAAATGAGAAACAACTTGCATCCGCTATATCACGTCAAGAGGAAATAGTTTACTACTACTTTACTCTACATAAGTTAAATAAATTCATATAAAAAGATGATGTTCAGAATTTAATATGGATATTGGGACGCACCTAATATCAAGAAACCAATGAAAAAGACAGAAATAGACCCCACGTCGAAAGATTCTTTTAGCGACAAATTGAGGTCCAGCGGCTAACCTACGATTCATCTTTATAAGGAAGGTTTGGTAAAATATAGTGACACCACCCTAGGGGTGTGTTTGGTACGGAGAAAAATATTTTCTTGAAAAATAACAAATATCTTTTTTAATTTTTTTGTGTTTTGATCTGTAAACATAAAATATTATCTTGAAAATATTTGTATTTAGTTTAGGCAAATATTATGAAAATTGCTAGGAGCGAATTTAATGTTACGATATTGGGTTGATCTGAACCTAGTATTTTCGACGTTGAGCAGAATTTGTGTAAAAATTCTTTAAAATTATCATAAATAGTAAATATGAATCCATAACTTTAAAAATATAATGAATTCATGAATGCTAAAAGCTTAAGATCAAATCCACAAAATTTAAATTTTGAATCTGCCTACGAGAGTAATTGGGGTAGGGTGTAGGAGTTGGGAGTGGTGAGGATGAGGGCTATGAGGGTGGTGGTGGGGGTGGAGTGTGTTGGAGGGTAAAAAGGAGACAATCAATGTAGAATGCTACTTGTAATTATTATTTTTATCTTATTTATAATTGAAAAGTTATTTTTCTCATTTTTAAGGAACTTGTTTTGCTAAAGAAAAATATTTCCAAATTTTTTGATCAACTTGTAAAAAAATTGAAAAAAATTTGAAAAAAATATTTTTTCAAAAAATATTTCCTCCATACCAAACAAACCACTAATGAGTTACCTTTAACTTTACAAATGGATCTAGAACATTTATAAAGTACATAGACATTGTCATATTGGAACTGAAAAGTTTGTACATAATGGAACACATAATCCAAAACCAAAAGGAAGGGTGGAGGTTTATTTGACTTTTTCCTTTTCTGAAAAGAAAACAGCTCAATTTTTATCCATTGATATGATTAAAAAAATAATAATTCATAAACTCACTTGCGTTAATTTTTACATGCATCACAAATCAATTAAATATTACTAACATTGTTTTACTTGTACCTTATTTTTCAATTATCAATCTCACTATTATCTCTTTAGCTAGCTTTCAAGTAACCTAATAATGGTGTAGAAAGATTTCTACACTTTAAATATGTATACACGTTGGAAAAGACTAATAAATAAACTTCTTAAAATCTTTCATAAGCTACATTGCTCAAGTCTGCTAGGAAAAGAAACCTCATTTCTTCGAGCACATCTTCCCAAATAAGCAAATCTTTTTCATGTCGGTGATCTTCATTTGCCAGAAAGTCTACACATTATGTTGGTTTTCCTCCCTCTAGATATCTTTAATAATGACTTTGTTGGCTTCAAGAAAATATTTACAATCCTTAATAATAGCCCATTAAAGGGCGATATTGTATGTCCTCTTTTTTGATAAGCTTGACAGCAAGTAGACAGTTTGTTTTCACTTTCGATCGTCTCTTGTTTGATACTCCACAAACTATGACTATTGACTAATACAAGTTGATGATTTTAATTAATATAGGAAAAATTAGAAAAAATGATCACTGTGTTAAATTTCTTACACGAAAATTAACCCACTTATAATTTACTACCTAAAATAGTCATTCAGCCAAAGTTCTTACCCGAAATGGCCATTCGGTATACATGCGACTATTTTTTTTTTTTTTTTTGCAGTGGTACATTTTCGTAAAACCGCCATTAATATATGGAGGAAATGTAGGTAAAAGCTTGATAATGAGGAGCTACTTGGGATTAGTAGCATTCAACAACATAACAAGGCTAACATTTGGGAAAAGGTTTATGAACTCAGAAGGTAAAGTTGATGAGCAAGGTCAAGAACTTAAAGAGATAGTATCAAATGGGATGAAGATTGGTGGAAAACTCAACCTAGGAGACTTTGTTCCATGGCTAAGTTGTTTTTTCAAGGATGACAATGAAGCTCTCAAGGCACAAGATAGTCATCTAGATAGGTTTACTAGGGATATTATGGAAGAACACACACTTGCAAGGAAGAAAACTGGTGAAACCAAACAACACTTTGTTGATGCTTTGCTCACTCTACAAAAAGAATATGAGCTTAATGATGACACTGTTATTGGCCTCCTTTGGGTAAGTATATTACTCTCCCCGTCTCAATTTATGCGACGCTCTTCTCTTTTCAATTAGTTTAAAAAAGAACGACATTTTTTCATATTTAGTATTCCTTCTATCCCAATTTATTGACACAATACGTATTTCGGGAGACAAATCTTATTTTTTGATTGTTAGTTCGGACATGAAATTAAAGTTTTTGACATAAAATTTACATATTTGAAAATACGTAAAAAGCACTATATGTCATAATAATTAATAATTTAAAATATTTAATTGACATATGAAAAAATCGCGATCGATAATGTGAAAAAGGTATTCCAACTCATATTCTTTTTTCTTCAATGTTAGGTTAAGAGGACCAATAAAGTAAGGAATAAATAAGAGAAAAATATAAAGTAAAATAATTGGACGAGTTAGGTGTTACAAGTGGAAAACAACACAATTATTTTCAGTTTTCGACCACTAACTAACATGCCTTCCACCAGAAGAAAAGTGAAACTAATTATTGAAGAAAAATGATTTGTTCATAAACTCAATAGTTTTTCACTGCCCTACTTACTCTTTTTTCTTTTTCTTTTAATCATCCACTACAAGAAAATAAGTAGTAGCATCTTATGTATAATAGTGCAAAATCTACATTAACTAAAAATTAAAAAATCTGTTCCTATTTCAATTTGACTATAAATTTTATTTAGACATGAATTAAATAAACTAAGAAAATATCAAATTCTTAATAATTTTGATTTTCTACGACTTAAATAATTTTTCAACAATTATTGCAGGATATGATAACAGCAGGAATGGATACAGTGGCTATAACAGTTGAATGGGCTATGGCAGAGCTAGTCAAGAACACAAGGGTTCAACAGAAGGTCCAAGAAGAGTTAGACCGGGTTATTGGGTCAGACCGTGTCATAACTGAATCGGATATGTCCAAGCTCTCCTACCTACAAAGTGTAGTCAAGGAATCACTAAGGTTGCACCCTCCAACTCCACTAATGCTCCCTCACATGGCTGGTGCTAGTGTCAAAATTGGTGGTTACAACGTTCCTAAAGGTTCCATTGTACATGTAAATGTTTGGGCACTTGGACGTGATCCAAATGTGTGGAAGGACCCTTTGCAATTTAGACCTGAAAGATTCATTGAGGAGGATGTTGACATGAAGGGTCATGATTTTCGACTATTACCTTTTGGTGCTGGTAGACGTATTTGTCCTGGTACAAATTTGGCCATCAATATGGTTACGTCTATGTTAGCTCACTTGTTACACCATTTTAAATGGTCTCCACCTACTGGAGTTGAGCATGAGGACATTGACATGTTGGAGAGCCCTGGAACTGTCACTTACATGCGAACGCCTTTACAAGTTATTCCTACTCCTAGATTGCCTTCACACTTATATGAACGTGTTCCTATTTCAATATGACATCTTCTCATGATGTTACACTCACCTTCCTTTTTTAAAAGAACTTTTTTTGATGTTGTCTGGCATACTCTTGGACTTAACATATATATTGTTATTTGAAATATGATGGAACTGTAATCTATATATTTATGGGGAATAAATATAATCATTGTTTCAAAAGTACAAATGTGAAATATAATTTCAATTGTTGTCGTATACTTAAACGTCTTCCTTTATCTACTAATGTCGAATTATGATTTTGATGATTAACAAAAATATGACAACTCAGTTGGTTGCTACAAGTTAAAGGACATGGTCCTCTTAGTTGGCTCTTATATAGTGTCTAATACTTTAATCCTAGCAGGAGTAGGATTCACTTCCACGCAAGATATTTTATTGTTTCATGAAAATTGACTAACAACAACCTGATTAATACTATAGAGAAACTTGTCACACAGATCCTTTTTGTTATTGATTCCCAGCGATCAAATTCTTGGCTGGAATCATCAACTTTATAATGTTTAATAACGGTTAAGTTGGTAAACGAGTAGTCATAATTGATTGTAGATTTATGAAAAACGTGTGACATACTTAATAGTTTCTTTATATTTTTTAGGTTTAGGAGATATTATTTTCCTTCTATATATCTCTTACCATGTTGTTAATGTTATGTATTGGTTAAGATTGTCCTCTTGAAAGCTCACACACATATATATATTGAGAGAACACAAAGCAAGAAGCAATTCTTGTAAGAGAGATAATAAACTCAAGAACCAAGTTCAAGCAATTGAAATTACCTTCAGTTCTGCAACCCTCGTAGCCTTTTTGAGATTTTTGCATGTTTTGATTGTTTTACCCTCTCCGTAGTTTAGTTTTGGTATTTGTGGCCTGTTAAAGTGGGTGACGCGGTTCCTAAGGTGTTTGGACGGGTGTTATGAGAGTTTTTCATTTAGGAAGGTTTGAAAGTTGAAAGGATTGACTCAAGTCAGCATTTGTAGAAGTTGAGCTAGGAATGGAATTCCAATAGTTCCATTAGCTATGGAATTTGACTTTTATGGATTCACTGGATCTTTGGTTTGAGTATCGAGACTTTCAGATGAGTTTTGAGTTATCGGATGGAAGTTTGAAAATTTCTAAGTTAAAAGTTGACTTTGATCAATATTTGGTCAAGATGACCTCTGTTTGGTGTTTTGATAGTTCCATTAAATCTGTAATACCATTTCGAGTCTAGTAGCATATTTGATTTGTGTTCTCGGAGTTTCGAACGAATTTCGAGGGTCCATTTGAAAATTTTGGACTTGTTGCATTAAATTGTGTTGCTGATATCTGGAGAAGGTCTATTCCTTCTTCATTTTCGCGAAGGGTCTCACGCGATCACAAAGAAGGAGCTGGATCAGTCATCGTGATCGATAGGTAGGCTCTGCGATCGCTAATGGTTAATTAGTCGGGTCTGGGTCCGATGGGTTTTGGTCTTTGGGAGTGCAACCGGACCATCACGATGGTGATGTGTCTGGGTCGGGCAATTCCGCGATCGCGATGCAGGGTCCATGATCACAATGAACAACAAGAACTCCATAATGGACAAACTTAAATCAGATTTTCAAACTTAAAACTCCGTAAGTCGATTTTTGAATCCTAGGAATTCACTTTTGGGCGATTCAAAAGGCAAATTTCAAGATTTCCTCTTGGAGTATGACTCTTAACTAGTATTTACACATTTTTCTATACTTTATTGGTGATTTTACCTTCAAATAAATGATTTCAAATTGAGAATTATGAAATTTTGGGGTAAATTTATGAAATCATATTTTGATATTTTGAAAGTCGACTTGAATTAGGTTTTTGATGAAATTTCATATTTGAGTTTCCTACTTTATGGGTAATCTATTTTTCAAATAAAATTTCACTTTGTCTTTTGGGATCGGGGTTGACTTTTTGGACTTAAAAGAAAAGTATGATAATATGGGGTGTCTACAATTTTGTGTACTCATGTAGATTACATATTTGATCAGATTGAGTTCGTTCAGAGGCTTTAAAGAAGGGTAAAGCTTCTATTTGAATCGTCAAGGTTTGTTTAAGGCAAGTTGAGACTTTCTTTGACTTTTTTTGAAGTGCTTATGTACTAATTGATTGTTAAGGGAATAATAGGGAAAAAGAAGGTCCCGTATATGTGAGATAATGAGTCTATATACGGATACCAGTGTTATGTTAGGGTTTAAGCAGAGTCCCGTATAGATGAGATGATGAGCCTATAAATGGGTACCAGTGTTACGTGTAGGGTTTAAGTAATTAATTTACTTGTTTGGATTGCTTCTTTGATGTGATAGCCCAATTTATGTGAATTATGATTTAAGTGATTCTTGAACATGCCCTTCGATATTTTTACTCTCCTTTCTAGATTGGAAGTAGGAATTGTAGGTATATCATAGGAAAGTTGATGTTTTGTTCACATTCAGATGATAATGAGCTGTTTATATTGACTGAGAGGTGCAAAAGAGAATGTAAACTGATAGTTAAAATGAACTATGATATGATATACATTGTCTGAAATATGTACTTATTGATTTGAGATCATAGTTGCATGTCTGCATATTATGCATTTCATGTCGTATGGATCGGAGTGGCACGCCTGTCCACTTTACTATATGGATCAAAGTGGCACGTCTATCCAATATTTATGGAGCAGAGTGGCATGACTATTCTAAATATGAACCTCGTATATTCCCATAATTTCCAGCTTGTTATACTAAGGCAATGGGTATATACATAGCATTTGAATAGTATTCATTCATTTATCGCTTTGATGTGAATCGATGTTGAACTTACTTGATGAATAGGTACTTATATGCTATGAGACTTGGTAACTGATGATTATCTGACACAACTTGACAATTGATGATTGTGTTATTGTTGAATTATTGCTAGTTCGGGTTTTTTGAATATTAGTTCGTGTCTATTTTTTAGTGCAAGTTTAAGTAGTATAGGTAGGAGTACTCTCACCATCGCTTCGTGTTAGGGTTAACGAATGATGTTGCTGAGTACATATGGATTAGTACTCAAGCTTGTTATTTCTGTAACTTATCGTGCAAGTTTAGAGCCAGGTTCATCTAGATGTTGATTGCTAGCAATCCAAAGCGTAGTCATCAAGGTCTTAAGGTAGCTATTTGGTTGATTCACAGCCTACTCAGATCTCCTCTATGTTTATGTTCTTCTTGTTTCTTGTAGACATTTTGGATTTCTAGACTTGTACTAAGACTCTATAGAGGCTTTTACTTGTGGCTTCCGAGTTTTGGAAAAGATATTATTGTTATTGCACTTGAGATTCTATAAAAGT
Organism: Jaltomata sinuosa; assembly: GCA_003996215.1. Lineage (NCBI taxonomy): Eukaryota > Viridiplantae > Streptophyta > Magnoliopsida > Solanales > Solanaceae > Jaltomata > Jaltomata sinuosa. Next base: position 247,147 of record QJPP01000282.1, on the reverse strand, counting down.
CTTCCTTTTGACTTGTTTAGTGTTGAATTGTTGATTTCCACATATTTATGGAATTCTTGAGTTATCTTTTGGATTGGTTTACTTATTGGTAGGTTAGATATGTTCCATCACTAACCCCAAATTTCAGGTCGTGACAGTTGGTATCAGAGTTCTAGATTCATTGGTTTTACAAATTCAAAACGAGTCTAGTAGAGTTTTATGGATTAGTGGAGAGAAGTGTGTTACCTATCCTTCTCTCAGAGATCGATCGTGAGCATGCATGCTACTTTGGCTAGAGATGAGAAACCCATTCTAGCACCCACACATATTGCTCGTGTCGAGACTCGTGAATGAGGCAGAGCACGTGCTATAGGCCGATGTCAACCGATGCCGAGTTGCGGGACTGGATAAGGTGAGGGCTCAGGCAGCCGCTTGAGTTCCAATTAGAGTAGTGTCGCCACAGCTAGAGTATGAGACAGATGGTAATCATCCTCTCATTAACAAGGTATGACACTCTTCTATCACTTTTAAAATGTCTTTTCTTACTTGGAGAATATGGAAAGAAAAGCTCCCTCTAGAGGATGTAATTAGCAAATTTCACAAAAAAATAAAATAGATTCCAAATGTTACTGTTGCACTAGTTCTTGTGACCAGACTTTGAGCCATATTTTTAGCAAAGGAACTATAGCTAGTAAAATATGGAATCTTTTTGGTGCCCCTATTGAGATCAAACACTCACACATCCCTATTAGACATGTCATTAATTTTTAGTGGAAAGAAAAGGCTATAAATAAGCTAATCTTACACATCACTCCTATTGTTATATGTTGGGCTATTTGGAAAGGAACTTGTGATTGTAGGTATGGTAATAAAAAAAAGTTCAGTTGGTACAAGATTAAGCAACAGGTGGGATGAATCATTTATGCAACAGCTAACAAAACTTTCCATGGTTGCAAGCTCAGCCTCCCATGGAGGGACTTCTGTGTCAAGCTAGTGAAGCTACAACCAGTCTCTAAGATTATCACTATTTGTTGGCAAAAATCAGAGCCAGGCTACGCCAAATTAAACATTGATGGAAGTTTCAACAAGGACAATGGTAAAACAAGACTAGCGGGTGCTCTCATAGATGAGGAAGGACAACTGGTCATGGTGTAACGATCGGGTTCGTCATTATGGGTAGACTTTTTTTGCCAAGTTTCAAGTCAGAAAACTTCTGGATTTGGAAGTTGAAAATTTTGGGCTAGGCTAGGCTAGTCTCGGCCAGTTTTAGAGCGAGGTATGATCTAGGGCAATCCGTGTAAGGATTGGATAATGTGCCTTGTATTGAGCTAGTTTTCCATTTAGCTAAGACATAAAGGAGTCCGTGGAACTTTTTGGGATCAAATTTGGGTAAGTAGAACTCCCAGTATCGAGGTTGATACGAAGGGGTTGTTCTAGAACGTCAGGAAATTAAGTGTGTTGTAAAATGGACCCTTTTGAGGGGATTTATGACTTTTTGTCCCGTGTCAACCGCTATCACTTCTACGGCGACCTCCGCTATAGCGGAGAAATATCACTATAGTGGAATTCAACGTCGATTAGCCTCTGCTATAGCGGACCAGTCAGGTTTTAATGTAGAAAACTTCTCTAAAATGTTCAGTTTTCATCAAGAATATTTTGGGAGACGGGCAAGGCGATTTTGGGCGAACCTAATTAGTTTTTCACCATTTTTCATCCTAAAGGTAAGAATTCTACTCCCTAAACTTCGTACTATCTTTCCTACGCTATAGAATTGCTAGGGGTGGACTTGAGAAAAGGTTTGGAATGACCTAGGATGGTAGAATCCGGGGGAAAAGGAGATTCTAGGGTGTAGAAGTTCTTGGGTGTTGATAATTTCATTAGATTATGATCATGTGACCTTAATTCTCTAAATGTATCCATAAAAATGATAGGAATAGGTGAATTAATGGTGGAAAAGCCCGGGAAAAGGGTGGAATGATCATGGTTGACCTGGGATTTGGGATTTTGCATAATCTGGGTAATTAGTGGGCCATAATAATTGATTTATGGTTATTGTGTGTTGTTTTAGATCAAGGACCGGCAAGAACTTTGAGAAACAGAAAAGCTCCAGTTGAGTAGAGCTTGGAATATTTTGAGTTAGTTGATGGTTATTGATTTCTAATATGCATTATGTGTTCACGTACTATTTCATAGTAGTGTACGAGTTGCATATTTAGGGAATGAATTGCGAATGTCTAGTTGTCCGATAATCAGTTTTGTGAAATGAATTTCTTTTGTTTGCTTGTTGGTTTTACAAGTATGTTTTTTCATTGGTTGTGATTGATTTGGACTTGTTATGACATTCGGTTGGCTCGAGTACCACGCTTGGTATGTGAATTACTAACGGTTGGCTCGGGTACCACGCCTGGTATGGGTATACTAACGGTTGGCTTGGGTATCACGCCTGGTACGGGAATTCACAATGGTTGACTCGTGTACCACGCCTGGTACGGGTTATTTTAAATGTGTTGTTGTATTCTTTCGATGGTTCCATGAGTGGACCGGGTTGTATTCTTGAATTGTGAATTCTACATATGGTCCATGAGAGGCCGGGTGATTTTGTATAAATGTGAGGTTGATCTTAGAGTAGGTCGGGATTGCATGTCTAACACTTAGGTGATGTTAGGGGCATCTTTGGTTGGTCTGGGTTATGTGAAAAGGGGTGTATGTTGTTGTTTTGGGTGTAGTCAATGGTTGTTATTAGTTCATGTGCTAATAAGATAAGAAGGGGACTTAGTATCTGGTTAATTGTTGATTTACTACATATTTCCTGTACCTTACTATATTATGGTTTACTGTTCATATTATGTTTATTGGAGCTGGCCGATGATCCTACCAGTACATGGTGTTTGTGTACTAATTTTGTACTTGCTTTTTTTTTTGAGTACAGACAATCTTCCGGCGGCTGACATGCGACCTCAGCTGTAGTCCCAGATCTTTCAGACATCAAGGGTGAGCTGCTTCGATCGAGCTACCTTCGTTTCTTTTTGTTTAGTTATAGCCCACTTGTTTCAAGCTTAAACTCTTGTTTACTTGGGGTTGCATCCCCGTGTTCTAGAAATTTGGTAGATGGTTTTGGTACGATGACTTTTAGGTTCTAGGGAAAATATTTTCCGCAGATTAATTATAATAGTATTGAGATTGAGATTGAATTGCTAGTTTACTTACTTGCACTCTGGTTTTAAGCTGCTAGAATGGTTAAGTATTGGGTCAGTATTGGTCCGCTCACCTGGGGCATTGGGTGGGTGCCACTCACGACGGTCTGGATCGCGAAAAAGATGGTATCAGAGCCCTAGGTTTGTTGATATCGTCGTACCAAAATAGGTCTAGTAGAGTCTTGCGAAACGGTGTGGAGACGTCCGTACTTTTCTTCGAGAGGCTATAGGACTTTAGAAAACTATATCTTCTTTCTTTCTTCGTGCTATAACTTGATTCCAATTGGTATCTGGTGATACAAATTGGTATCTGACTTCGTTCACTCTTTTGTCCGCAGATGGTTAACACAAGGTGTCGCGCCCTTATTTTCGGACTGGCCAAAAATATGCTTGCAACATCCGGCTCTTTCTGCCTTTGTTTTGGAAAAAGGGTTTAGAGTCGCCACCTAAATTTTAGGAAAACTTAGGAAACCATTTTTTAATGTAAAACTCTGTTTTTAGTCTGCGAAAACGTTTGAGATTCTGAGTAAGAGTTTTGGTTACTCGAAGGGAAGGTGTTAGGCACCCTTCAGAGCCTATCCGAAGATAGTCCTTAAACTCAGTTTTAGAAACATATTTGGGAAAATTATTTGCTCATTATTTGCTAAAAGGTGATAAAAACATGGTTTATTAATTTAAAGAAAAACTCAAAGTATATGACACATGCCACTACAATAGGCAAAAATATAAAATATACTTATGGTAAAAAGATGAAACATATGTACGTATATGTCAAAATATATGAAAGTTTAATAGCAATAATTAAAGTATGTAAAACTTTATGATTTATAAGAAATATATATACTTAAAAGCTATGTAAAAAGATGAAGATATTATTTATAATAAATATGCCTTTGTAAAGTAAAATATATGTAGTTCTTAAAGTTTGAGAAAGTTTATGACATGTTTATTAAAAAGGAAGTAAAGATGACGTATGTATATTTAAAATATAGGAAATCATGTGAAAAGTATATTATTTTAAAAGATTTGGATAAGTAAAAGTATGTAAGAAATATATTGGTAATAGAGAAAAAAGATATAAGAGGAAACCATATTTGTTTTGTAAATATATTTCATGTAAAAGAACAATTTGAAAATTGAGTAGAGAAACGAGAATTATTTGTTTTCATGTAAGGGAGACTTTTATTCGTAAGGTAAAAAAATGAACATGCATTGAATACGAAAGAAAATATTATGTACGTGAAATGTAATTGTGATAAAAATAATATATGTGTAATTTAAATAGGAAGAAGGGTAAATAAAAATATAAATATATATACCTTGTAGTAGATAGCATATGACATATACACCTTGTGTTTTTAGGCCTCAAAAATCTGAAAATCTGAAAATCTGAAAATATATATATAGAGTATAGCAAAATACTTGTAAAATATTGGTGTTAGAATAAGAGAATACATAAATTACTAATAAATATAAAGGAGGCTTGCCTAAATTAGATAAAGCATTTTATAATTTAAAGCCTAAGAATGACTAACTATTGGTGTGAAATAAATTGAATCGCTAATTAATGTTTTTGAAAATCTACCGCGAGTTATTTGGAACAAAGTCCTTCTTGAAACGAAGCCTAAGTTAGTTAATAAAAAATCTGCACTATTCACCATTTATCACTACTATTTTTGAAAGTGTTTAAACACTAATTTTAAAGGATTTAAAAGGGAAATTAGCAATATTTGCCTAGGCTAAAGGAATGAAGGAAAACTCTTTCAAAATTTCAAACTAAATATCCTAATCAAACCAAATGGTAAGCCGAAGGATAAATGTTAATCGAAGTCACAAAGAAAAACACATATCCAAATAATACAAGGTTAGTTAAACAAATTCAAATAATAAGAAAAACATATAGAAAATAAAGGGCTAAGTATATTAAGTTCCTTTGGAGGAATTAATCTCCTAGTGAGTGACTCCGAAACACCGCGATGGTTCCTAATAGTTGTTCGACCCAAAACATATTTGGGCCGAGATTGAGTTTCAAATGAGAACTCCAACTCTCCGGGGTGTACATGAAACAAAGAAAGGTGATAAGGATTAATAACTTGCATAACAAAGTTTACAAAAATATAGAAATATGCCAAACTTAACAATAAAGTGATAAAGAAAACAAACATGCTATTTGGTAAATACACAAGAATATATGAAAGACGACATGTAACCATATTTGCTTCATTTTTTAGCAAATGATCGAATTTATTTGACTAGAGCACAAACGAACTAACATGAGATGATTATCCGAAAAGAACTTAGGCAAAACGAACATTTTCAACACTAGTCGATTATTGGAAAACAAAGTACACAACAAGTAGCAATATAAAACTTCATTATTATTTATTTCAAGTAAAGAAAGTAGTTATGAAACAAAACACTTCAAAAAGATAAGACTAACAACCGGGAGATTAAAGGAGAATCAAACTACTACGTTGGCTTGTAATGAGTTCCTTAAGCTAGTATTCCCGAAATTGATCCCGAGTTAAAACCAAAATAATGAAAATACGGGCAGCCCTCTTCTTCTAACAAATGCACACTAAATCAACCACTTTTTACTAGGATTAAGGTGTTTTGAAGAAAAGTTAGATTACAAGCAAGACCACGATATTTTACGAACGCCGGAAAATATAAACATGATATATACATTCCTATCCTAAACAACATTTTTTGGGACTAAAAAAAATGACAAAACTATTGAAACTTTTAACTTAAGAATTGAACTACAAGAAATGCAAGCATAACAACATATACTTTTCGGGTTTACACGAAATCAACCAACCAACCAAAAATGAAGACAAACAAATTAACGAATTAGTCCACCAACTTCACTATGACACAAGTTTAAATGAAGAAAGCGAGAGTCACGACTCATTAATTTCAACTTTGCAAACTAAGTGGCACTCTTGATACTTAGGCAAATGTATGTTAGCAAAAACACATAAAAAACATTCAAACCAACTATGGCTACTGCAATAGTAAAGTTCCATGCTTGTTCAATCATATATAAGGTTCAAAGTCACCACTTCCGCACCCACATCTTGAAACAAATAGCACAAAAGGTCTACAAACAAACGGTTAACCATGTTGAGGGCTTGAAACTCGTAGTCTTATCATCCTAATCTAAAATTTTAAGACTTTAAATCCCTTTTACGCTAAACGAAAGCTGCCAACACCTTGCGGGAACGAAAAAATTATAAAAGACGAACTAAACAATTATCATAGTCATCAAGTGATCACAACAATATCCTTAAACATTCAGCGGTATAAACTCGGCAAAACTCGAAGCCTCTTGAGGTTCATTTCAAGCTAATTCAAAGTTGTAAATGTTCTTCCAATACACCATCAACTATAAATACAACCGAACAATCCGACCACCACTTACTTCAAATCTTATCCCATAATTCGTACCAATCAGCCAACCATTTACAACAATTAAACCAAGCCTTGAATTGTAAATACTTCACAATCACATAAGCTAAACCAAACGGCCAGAAACTGATTTTGTTTCACATTTTTATGCCTAAAATCAGCCAATTAACACCCCGAGTAACCACATAATAAATGATTAACAAAATATAAGCGCAACATAATTAAGACGGGATAGGATTTACCTTGTGTTGTGCAGCGATTGAGGCCGTCAAGTGTCGAGTTCCAAACTAGCGAATTCCGACTCCGGTTTTCCGAGTAGAGCGAACGAAACAGAGGGAGCGAAACGAGTAGTGAGTAAAAGCAAATTGATAGTGAACAATGGGAGAACAATTGTTGTGAGCTGTTTTTTTTTAATTTTTTCTGATCTTTGTCTGATAAAAAAAAAATCCGCCCGTCTGTCTGTGTGTGTGTGTTCGTCTTCTTTATGTCTGTGTGTGATAAAAAAAAATGGGGTCCTAAATCTGTTCTTTTTTCGTCCTTTTATAGCCGAAATTTTGGGGCTCCAACGGTTCCTTTCCAAGAATTCAAAAAAATTTGAATTCTTGGAAAGACAAGTTGCAAGAGGAAATGATGAAAAATCAGAGAAAAAGGAAGAAGCTTACCCCTTTTTCAGGCTGATTTGAAAGAGATGGTGACGGGTCGGCGGTGTGGGGTTCGGACGGTCAGTGAACAGCTGGGTTTCCCTCTTTTCCGAGGTCTGCAACCGGCGGTGGCGACCTTTCCGAGGCTACCAAAAGCCTCTGAAAAGGGGAAGGGACACTGTGAGGTGATGGAGAGGGTGTGGTCGCCGTTTGCCCGCAAAATCCGGCGGGTCTTTGGGGTTTGGGCGGCGGGGGTTGTCGGTGTGGCTGTGGACGAAGTGGGGGTTTGGGGGGTGGTGTCGGCGTTGGTTGAAGGGATTGGGGGGGGGTCTGTTTGTTTTGGGTTGAGAGTGGAGAGAAAGAGAGAATTAGGGGTGTGAGTGATTAAGGGTGTGTTTTTAGTTGAGTGGTTTTGGGCCGGGTCAGGGGTTGGGTAATGGGTTAGGCGAAATTGGGCTGGGTCGGGTGTTTGGGTAGTGGTTTAGGATGGTTTGGGCTGAAACAAATAAGTGTTTGGCCCAAAAAATTTGGGTAAATGGATTAATTTGGTAGAAAAAATGTGATTTTCCCTAGTAGTTTTTCCACTTAATTAATTTAACGATGCATTCTTTCATCCCGATTAATTTCAAATACTTATATAGTTGACTTAAACATAATTTTGATACGCGTAATCGCAATCCTCAATTGATAGAACAATATTTAGGAAATGTTATAGCGATACGACAAAATTTCATTTGAAATAAAAGTTACTATACCAATATCTTGTTAAAAAGAATGAATTATAAAATATTTTTGGGGTGATTTTATAAGATACAATATTATTATTATAAAAAGTAAAGGAAATCATTTTAAAAAATGATTATTGGTGCCAAAATTTATAAAAAATTAATATAGAAATAAGAAAATTATTTTGGAAAAATCCTCGGGATTAAGAAGCATATAAAAATTAATTATGGGAAAAAGGAGGGCCAAAATTGGGTGTCAACAACTTGCCCCTCTTCGAACAAAGATGATGAAAGAGTCTTTGGGCGAAGATGTTGACGTAAAGCCAATTTTGTCTCGACTGGAAAAAAATCAAATTTTTGGAAAGGTCGTTCCTATAAAGAGAAAGGTTATTGTCATTATGAATTCGACCGAACTCTGGTCTCTGAGTTGCCTACATATCTCGGGTTTCACGAGAATCAGGCCAATGTAGTTCAAAAATTTTGAGAGGTCCTCAAAATTTTGCCCCAGCGTTGGTTTTATGTCGCCACTGGTATTTTTTGCGGTAAAGGGGAAGATGACTTTGGCACGAACGGAGTGGGTGTGGCCATGATCGAAATTGAGCTGCCTACATATCCCTAAGGAAATGGGAATTAGGGTGGTTGCAGTCCTGAATAGAGGATTATGGTAAATTTTGAGGCAGTCCTCAAAATTTGCCCCAGTGTACGATTTATGGTTGACACTGGTCTCTTAGTTGAGCTTGGAAAGAGTTTTATGGAATTGATGGTAGGTTATTTCCTAGATGACAATAATCTTCTCAAAATGGGTGCACTTTCACAGCCTCCCGATTATAAATGTGGTGCACAACACACCCATAAACGAAACTCTACTAGGTGCATCTCGCATCTTCATAAGATCACATCGAATTGCTGGATGAAAGTAGTCCCTTTGATATCCTCTAGTGGGAACTCTAGGAGATAGAGAAAGGGGTATCGATGCTTGTGAGAGCAGGTGTACTCTGATTTAGAAATATGGACAACTGATTGTAGGAATTGGAGTCGGAGTGCTAGTCTTGAAACTCTGGCTTGTGAGTTTGGTATTCCTCATCAAGCATTGCCTCAATCGCTGCTTAGAGGTAGTTCCACGTTGTAGTGTGTCATCCTGCAAAACAGGTAAAAGGGGTTACAAAGTACCTGTTGAGGCTCAAAACTGTAAATTAAAATTGTAATGTAAAGAGCAGAGTGTAGATATCCAAACGATTGTTGACGTCTCCATTTTGCGGAGTGGATGTACTGTAGGTGAAATAACCTTGGGAAGTAAAGCCTCCGGCTGGCGGGGCAACACTTAAAAGCAAAGCCTCTCGCCTGGCGGGGCAACACTTGTAAAGTAACGTCTCTCGACTGGCGGGGCAACACTGTAAAGTAAAGCCTCTCGACTGGCGGGGCAACACTTGTAAAGTAAAGCCTCTCGACTGGCGGGGCAACACTTGTAAAGTAAAGCCTCTCGACTGGTGGGGCAATACTGTAAAATAAAGCCTCTCGACTGGCGGGGCAACACTGTAAAGTAAAGCCTCTCGACTGGCGGGGCAATACTTGTAAAATAAAGCCTCTCGACTGGCGGGGCAATACTGTAAAGTAAAGCCTCTCGACTGGCGGGGCCATACTGTAAAATAAAGCCTCTCGACTGGCGGGGCAACACTGTGAAGTAAAGCCTCTCGACTGGCGGGGCAATACTGTAAAATAAAGTCTTCATTGGGTGAATCAGCCGTGACATCTCCATTTGGTGGAGCGATCCTTAATGCAAAATGAGGATGTTAATGGCATGCATGCTTATGATTGATGGAGTTATGATGATGCTTGCTATGATGCAGCCTCCGATTGGCGGAGTATGTTTTGCTTGCTAATATACATTTCTCTGATTTGGCAGAGCGTCGCTTGCTTGTTTACGTACAGGCTCCAATTGTCAGAGCGTCGTTTTGTTTGCTTATGTACAAACTCCAATCGGCGGAGCGTCGTTTTGTTTGCTTATGTACAAACTCCAATCGGCAGAGTTTGATGAAGTCAGTCCGCGTTCTCCGATCGGCGGAGTTATTTGACGCAATTAGATGGCAATCTCCGATTGGCGGAGCTATTTGGAAAGAGATAAACTATCTTATTTTACTATGAGAGCTCTCTATCTTCGATACTCGATCCGGATCTCGGACGTACCTGCAAAACATAAATGAAACCCTTTAAGAATTGGAAGAATTGGGACAAAATATTTTAAAGTAGAGTAGGGGAAGAATATTCGGCTTATGGTGTCGTGATAGACGAAAGATTTCTCCAATCATGTCCCTGAACTTGACTTGACATCGTCCCGTCTTGATTCCTGTTTCCCTGCGCTCAAAGAAAAATTCTTAGTTTTGGGAGGGGTGTTGATTTGTGTCGGCTTGCGGACCCTGGCCTTGCCACTAGACTTCTACAAAATCTCATCAGCCCCTCGTGATTTCCCATCCCAGAGACTCGGTATGGTGGATCCCTTCAAAACCTCCTTTGTTGCTCGCGACTTCCTATTTCGAAGGCTCAGTAGGTGGATCCCTTCAAAACCTCCTTGGTTGCTCGCGACTTCCTATTTTGAAGGCTCGGTAGGTGGAAAGGCAGTAAAATATTTTGAAAAATATGTATATATATTTTTAGAAAATAAGTATATTTTGTATATACTAGGCGCATATATATAGTGATTATTCATCGTTCCTTAGATTATGACATGTTCCGAAATCCAATCGAGTTTTCCCATTTGTTGAGGACGTCCAAATGTACTCTTCTCATGGCTCCGGCTTCTGGTGACGCTTTTCTATTTCTCTGTGGATGTTGTGATCACTCTGAAGGTATAAATAAGAGGGGGGGGGAGGTTTATCCTAAGGGTATGACCGAACCTTTTAGGTTGCCTACGTATCCCCGAATGGGAATCAGGTCTGTACGTAGTTCGGGGATATCAAAGAAAGATGAAAATATGTAATGCATTGACCGAGCCTGACTCAGGCTGCCTACGTATCCAAACGGAATCAGGTCAGAACGTAGTTCAAATACATTGGGAAAAATAAAGACATGTGATGCAATGACCGAGCCTGACTCAGGCTGCCTACGTATCCAAAATGGAATCAGGTCAGAACGTAGTTCAAATACATTAGGAAATGGAAAATATGAAGGGACCGAATCCGACGAGGATTGCCTACGTATCCCACCGAGGGAAGTCAGGTCAATCGTAGTTCCAAATACATAAAAGATGATGTTTTTTGTTTTTCTAAGGGAAACCGGACCCGATATGGGTTGCCTACGTATCCCGCCGTGGGAAGTCAGGCTAATACGTAGTTCTGTTTACATTAGAGAAAAATGCAAAAAGTACAAGGAAACAACAACTAGTCCCTCTGTCTTCGAATGTAGTACTTCTTGATAGCGTCTGAATTGATCGGCTTTGTGCTCACGACGCCATCCATTTCTGCGAGGATTACCGCTACTCCTGAGAGCACTTGGTGAACCATGTAAGGGCCTTGCCAGTTTGGCGCTACAGGCGGGCAAGAAGGATCAGTCGGCAGCTCGTGTGAGACGATATCGGTGCTTAATCCTGGCATGTCATCGTGGGACCAAGCAAACACATCAACATATTGTTTGATCAATTCAATCAATTCTTGCTTTCTTTCGCCTTCCAAGTGTATGCTGACTCGTACTTCTTTCACCATTTCTTCATTGCCCAAGTTGACAACCTCGATTTCCTCCATGTTGGGCTTTTTCTGACTTTCAAGTTGTTCGATCTCCTGAGGTAGATTTTCAGGCATCATGCTTTCATCGTATTCTTCATAGTCCTGCTCATGACTCGCACTTTGCTCAATGGATTCGTTACATGTCATAACCGTTGTACGATGATTTTTACTAATATTAGCGCTGAAAAGTATGAAAGGTGAGTAAAAATAAATAGTTATTTTAAACAATCGAAAGATAAATTCTAAGAAAAATAAAGACTTTTTATTAAAAGCAATCTAGCTTTTCAGAAGAGGCAAGTAGCAAAAAGTGCTTAGGCATGATTCAAGCCTCAATTGATCATGCAAAACATTTTGAAATAAAACTACATTTCCACACTACCAGGACTCCTGTCGAAACAGGGATGGGCTGATGGTCCAGTTCTGCAAGACTTCTCCAGGCTTGGCATCACGGATGGTCAGCTTCTCGATGTCTTTCTCCAGTCCCTCGTCGGTCATGGCCACGAATAGATTTCCTATTCCCTCAATGACGTCTTCATCAACTGCTTCATCTGGGATTAGAACTTGTCCTGGCACGAACACTATTGCCCCAAACTTTGCACTGTGGACTCCTCCTGAAGCAGGCTTATACCCTAGCCCGACGGTACCTTTCTGGTGTTTTAGCTGGATTGGTTCAATTATACCGTCAGCCTTAGGTCCAAGCCCTGTCTTTGGTTTATACCCATATTTCAACATCTCTGACGCAACCATCTTCGCTGTTCTCGACATCTCCATCTTTACAGGCTCTACCTTCTCATCAATTCTTACAGCTTGCATGATCTCCAGAGTATGGAAAGCGGCTCCATCCAGTTCTTCGGTGACTGGAACAGAATTCACGGAATAGATGGGGTGACTGAGCTCTCCGTGAATGGTAACTTCGGTGCGGCCCCACTCGAACTTCACACACTGATGGAGCGTGGAGGGAACTGCTCTTGCCATATGGACCCATGGCCTTCCTAGTAACAGGTTGTAGTTGGACGACACATCCATCACTTGAAATAAGATGGGGAATTCAGCTGGACCTACTTGCAAAGTGAGATAGATTTCTCCAATGACGCTTCTCTGCGCGCCGTCAAAAACTCTCACCTTCACACGACTTTCCCTTATCTCTCCCATATTCACACCTAAATCTCTCAATGTGGTGAAAGGACAGATGTTGCATCCAGAACCGCCGTCGATCAAGACTCTAGTTACGACCTTATCACAACACTTGACCGCGATGTGAAGTGCTTTGTTGTGGCCAACCCCTTCTGCTGGTAGTTCATCATCATGGAAAGAGATTTTGTTCACTTCCACCATTTTTCCAATTGTTGCAGCCAATGTATCACTTGTAGTTTCTTTTGGTATGCTAACTCCGCTCAAAACTTGTACCAAAGCGTTCCTATGGGCTTCAGAACTCATTAGCAAAGACATAATGGAAATATGGGCTGGTGTCTTCATTAGTTGTTCCTCGATTGAGTAATCTTTAGACTGCATCTTCTTCCAAAATTCTGTGGCTTCTGCATCAGTAACATTCTTCTTTGGATTTTGTTCTTTCCCGGGAACCCCTCGATTCAGATCCTCCGGGATATAACACCTTCCCGACCTGGTCATTCCGTGAGCCACAACAGCGTCTATCATTTTGCCTTTGGCTCCCGTCCAATAGTCCCACGGGACTGCTTTAGTGTCATAGTCGGGTTTTCCAGTAGCTATAGTGGTTACCACAACCCTCGGCAGGTAGGTTTGAATAGTCAACGGTTCTCTCAACTGCACTGTGATAAAAGGTTGCGCTGGAGATGTGGCGGCAACTTCTTCTGTGCCCCAGATAGGTACGATATTCCCTTCCAGGTCATACTCTTCTTCTAGGGTAATCATGTTGCCTCCTTGATTCTCATGATCTGGTAGAGGATTGTTGTTCACATTTGGAGGAGTATCGGTGCATTTGATTACTCCCTTCCTGATAAGAGACTCGATCTGGTTCTTCAACCCAAAACACTCCTCCGTGTCATGTCCTTGGATTCCCGAGTGGTATGCACATCGCTTATTTCCATTGAAGCCTCGGGGTATCGGATCAGGGATTCTTCCCTCAATCGGCTGCAACAAACCTGCTACCCTCAACCTTTCAAACAATTGAGCCAAAGGCTCGGCAATAGGAGTGTAGGTGCGGGTATTTCTGGCTTCAAGATTAGGACGTGGTCTTGGTGCATATGTTGGTCTATTTTGGTGCACCGGAGCTTGGACAGGGGCATACGGCTTTGGTGGATTTTGGTATGCTGGCGCTCGAGGTGGGTTATACTGTGGCTGGGTACTATATACTGGAACATGTGCGAGAATTTGGGAGTTGTTAGGGTATCGGTGGGATGGTCCTCCGTGCTGGTAGTAAGGTGTGACGGCTGAGACGTCTTCCTTCTTCTTCTTGATACTACCAATGGAACCCGACTGTATGGCCTTGCTTACGGCTTGCAGTGCGACCATGGACTGAATTTTTCCGGACTTAATACCTTCCTCAATAAAGTCTCCCATCTTGACCAAGTCAGCGAACTTCTGGCCCATCATTGACATCATCTTGTCGAAGTAGACGCCTTCCTGAGCTCGGATAAAGTACTTAGAGAGTTCATTTTCGTCAAGTGGGGGCTGGATCCGAGCAGCCTCAGTCCTCCATCTCCATGAATATTCTTAAAATGATTCAGATGGCTTCTTTTATATGTTAGCAAGCGAGAATCTATCCGGAGTGATTTCGGTATTAAACCTGAAGCGACTCATGAAATCTTCGGCCATTTCTTGCCAATCACGCCATTTGCGAGGGTCTTGGCGAGTGTACCAAGTTAGAGCTTCTCCCGACAGACTTCGAATGAATAGTTTCATCCTCAATTTCTCGTTCCTTCCTACGCCGACCAGCTTGTCGCAATAGGCTCTTAGGTGTGCGTGGGGATCGCCCTTTCCATTAAATACATCAAATTTTGGTGGTTTGTACCCAACCGGCATATCGATGTCTGGGTGGATGCACAGGTCTTCATAGTCCAGACTTTCGGTTCCCCTGGTGACTTGCATGCTTTTAAAAGCCCTTTTCAAGCTTTCAAGTTGAGCTGCTATCGACCTATCTTCATTTGACCGGACATTCCTCTCCAATCCTACGTACTGATCGACCTCATATGGTACTTTGACAGTCGTGGGTGTTGCGAAAGTAGGAGCTTCAGTAGCATATACCGGTGGAACAGGCATTTCACAAGTGACATGTGCCTCATGTATGTGCTGCATTGTTGGGTGAATTGGAACAGTGAAGTTCTGCGTAGGCAAGGAAAGATTAGGTGCAGCCCTAGCAGCAGGTGGACGAGCAAGTAGATCTTGAGCATAAGTGGGAACAAGTGGTGTTTGCTTAGGCACGTTTGTTAAGTCGGCGGAAGTGACCGGCCGCAACTCGGCACTTGGAAATTGGAATTGAGCGGGGAAGGTAGCAGCTGTAAGCTTAGTCAAATCCCGCACTTGGCGTAGTTCTTCTTTCAAGATCTCAATCTCTTGTGCCATGTTGGCCATTTGTTCGTCGTTTTGAGTGTCCATCGGTTTTCGAGAACTTTCGGCGCCATCTACTGGTACCATCGAGGCGTTGTTAGATTCTTCGCTCATTTTTCCTTTAGATCGGAGGTTGTATTGCGATTCCGCCAGTTTGCAAATCGACACAAATCAACTTTCTTTGGGGGGTTTATAATAAACATAAAGAAAAGAAAGGAAAGAAAAAGGAAACTATGTTAGTTTGGGAAATGTTGGAATATATAACAAATATATACGCCAAGTTGGCGATATTCATACAAAAATGCGTCCTAATATGGAGCCTCGTTTTGCCAGAGGTAGGCCTACGCTGCATACAATTTGATATAAATGATCCATTTTGAACACATTTAGGATTTGAGATAAACATGACTTTTCATTAAGCAAAATGTGGCTTTGAAAGTTTACAATAGATAGGCTGATGGGAGCCTGAAAATGAAAGACATGGGATGGCCACTAGGGCGTACAAAGGGATGGGCCATGAGGCACCTTTAGGGAATATGAAAAGGGTACAATGGGAAAGGATAACCTAGGGCCACGTAGGACCGTCATCACTATCATCCTGTGGTGCTGGATGATACTCTGGAGATCCAGCGGAATGATGATACCTGGGCTCTGAGTCTGTCTCCATCATCCCTCCATCGTTAGGATCATAAAAGTTGGAGCCGGTCTCAGAAGCCTCCTCGGGATCTTCTTCCGGATCCTCTTCCTCAGGGTCTTCTTCCGGATCCTCTTCCAATCTTCCCCCATTTCTTCCTCGGATCTTCCATCTTCTTCTGGCTCCTCCTCCGGATCTTCTTCTGGATCCTCGGGATCTTCCTCTACCTTTGTTATCAAGTAGTTGACGGAGTCTGGGACAATCTGGTTGTACATTGGTGTTGTGATCTCCATGCGGGGAAGCACCTCTTCCCTAACCCATCTGACCCACTGGACATCTGCCAAATCCCTGAATCCTTCTGCACTCGGTTGAGCCAAGTGGCTCACGGTCGTTCGCCAAGCGTAGTATTCCGGCGTACACCATTTGTCTCCTCCCATGTGCAATGTGATCATATAATCCCATTCAGCCTGCAAGTTCATCATTTGTACCGCCGATATCGCGGCACCATAACTGTCCTCATATAACGCCATGTTTGACCACAAAGGTATGTTCTGGACCAAGCCGAACTGTCTTAAAACACGGAGAGGCGCATATGGCTGGATACCTCCCAGTCCTATCAACTCGATGAAATATAAGTATCGAGCTCTAATGAAGGCCAATCCTGTCATCCAGGGATATCTCCACTGAATGAAATCTCCGGTAAGACTGGTCAGAAATGTGCGCCATTCTTCTTCTCCGGTGGGTGCATATGTCCAATATCTCATACGCTCCTTGTGAGTCTGAATCCTGTTACGGGCATCGATACAGTAGTCCATTTGTGGGTGGCGGCGGTAGAAGTGTTCTACAGCCCAAATTTGCAATAACAAATTGCAGCCTCCAAAGAAGTTGTGTCCCCGTGTGCATGCGGACAACGATCGAAACATCTCAGCAAGGATCATGTGTATCAAGGTAAGTCTTTGCGGCTCTGCAAAGACATTCATCACTATTGGCAGGATATTGAGGTCGATGCAATGAAACCTCATCGGGAAGATCATAGTTCCCAAAAAAGCCAACACAAAGACCCTCGGTCGCATGTATACCCACTGTCTGCGGGTACAGGCGAATTCACCTTGGTGTTCGTCAAAACTCTCGAGACGACCGTATCTTTCGAAGAGGTAATCCAACTTCACCTTTCCTCCTTCCACATTTCTCAGTGATGGAAAAATGTGTAATCCTAACAGCCTCAGAAAGTCTGCCTTCTTTATGGGTGATGGGAGTACCGGCACTCGTTCCCTTAGTGGTAGTTCAGCAAAATTACTAATCTCCTCCAAGGTAGGAGTGATCTCGAAATCCAGAAATTTGAAGGTCACAGTGGTTGGGTCCCAGAATTCCATCAATAAAGTGGTGAGGGTTTTGTCAGCTTGGATCCCCATAAGTGACAGCAAAGCCCCCAGCTGCTCCCGCACCTCATTCCCGTGCGCTACTCGGATGTTTCGCCACCACTTTTTTTAGGTTGTCAGGTGCTGAGATAACCATCTGGATGTTTGGTAAGTTTTGGTTGATATTCATCTGAAAGAAAAGGTAAAGGGTATGATAAGTTTGTTTATCCCAAATCCATTATGTGTTTTAGTTTGTATCATTTACATCAATCTCACACAAAGTATATGTCTTTGGGTTTTATGAAAAACCCGTTGACAATAAGGGTGGTTCCCTAAATGCAGTGTCAATCCCCGGGATCGTCCTGCCTAAGGCTATGCAACATGACTTATTTCTAGAATAAGAGTATTTTCCTAGATTTAAGAGTGGACTGAATAACTGCGAGACGGCACACTAACCTAAATGCACCGACCCTGAAACTAAGGAATCCAAAAGAAGGTTTGGGAGGGCATAAAACCCTCCGCGTGTACCACAGTGTGGGAAATGTGTACGGCCAAAGACTCGATAGAAGAATGCAAGTGAGAAAGCAGTAACAAGTAGTGTTTATCAAACAAATAAGGAACACAAGTTTGGATTTGACTTGCGTCCTTTCAAACAAATATAAACATAAATAAAGCAAATAATGTACTGCAAATAAACAAATACCCAAATAATATTCATAAACTAAGCATGCTAAGGTAAAAACATAAGTTATTCCCCAGCGGAGTCGCCACGCTGTCGCGCCCTTATTTTCGGACTGGCCAAAAATATGCTTGCAACATCCGGCTCTTTCTGCCTTTGTTTTGGAAAAGGGTTTAGAGTCGCCACCTAAATTTTAGGAAACTTAGGAAAACCATTTTTTAATGTAAAACTCTGTTTTTAGTCTGCGAAAACGTTTGAGATTCTGAGTAAGAGTTTTGGTTACTCGAAGGGAAGGTTTTAGGCACCCTTCAGAGCCTATCCGAAGATAGTCCTTAAACTCAGTTTAGAAACAATATTTGGGAAAAAGTTATTTGCTCATTATTTGCTAGAAAAGGGTGACAAAAACATATTTTTATTAATTTAAGAAAACTCAAAGTATATGACACATGCCACTACAATAGGCAAAAATATGAAATATGTTTATGGTAAAAAAAAGATGAAACATATGTACGTACATGTCAAAACATATGAAAAGTTTAATAACAATACTTTTATCGTAATTATAATTAAAGTATGTAAAACTTTATGATTTATGAGAAATATATACTTAAAAGCTATGTAAAAAGATGAAGATATTATTTATAATAAATATGCCTTTGTAAAATAAAATATATGTAGTTCTTAAAGTTTGAGAAAGTTTATGACATGTTTATTAAAAGGAAAGTAAAGATGACGTATGTATATTTAAAATATAGGAAATCATGTGAAAAGTTTATTATTTCAAAAGATTTGGATAAGTAAAAGTATGTAAGAAATATATTGGTAATAGAGAAAAGATATTAGAGAAAATCATATTTTTGTTTTGTAAATATATTTCATGTAAAAGAACAATTTTGAAAACTGAGCAGAGAACGAGAATTATTTGTTTTCATGTAAGGGAGACTTTTATTCGTAAGGTAAAAAAAATGAACATGCATTGAATACGAAAGAAAATATTATGTACGTGAAATGTAATTGTGATAAAAATAATATATGTGTAATTTAAATAGGAAGAAGGGTAAATAAAAATATAAATATATATACCTTGTAGTAGATAGCATATGACATATACACCTTGTGTTTTTTAGGCCTCAAAAATCTAAAAATCTGAAAATATATATATAGAGTATAGCAAAATACTTGTAAAATATTGGTGTTAGAATAAGAGAATACATAAATTACTAATAAATATAAAGGAGGCTTGCCTAAATTAGATAAAGCATTTTATAATTTAAAGCCTAAGAATGACTAACTATTGGTGTGAAATAAATTGAATCGCTAATTAATGCTTTTGAAAATCTACCGCGAGTTATTTGGAACAAAGTCCTTCTTGAAACGAAGCCTAAGTTAGTTAATAAAAAATCTGCACTATTCACCATTTATCACTACTATTTTTGAAAGTGTTTAAACACTAATTTTAAAGGATTTAAAAGGGAAATTAGAAATATTTGCCTAGGCTAAAGGAATGAAGGAAAACTCTTTCAAAATTTCAAACTAAATATCCTAATCAAACCAAATGGTAAGCCGAAGGATAAATGTTAATCGAAGTCACAAAGAAAAACACATATCCAAATAATACAAGGTTAGTTAAACAAATTCAAATAATAAGAAAAACATATAGAAAATAAAGGGCTAAGTATATTAAGTTCCTTTGGAGGAATTAATCTCCTAGTGAGTGACTCCGAAACACCGCGATGGTTCCTAATAGTTGTTCGACCCAAAACATATTTGGGCCGAGATTGAGTTTCAAATGAGAACTCCAACTCTCCGGGGTGTACATGAAACAAAGAAAGGTGATAAGGATTAGTAACTTGCATAACAAAGTTTACAAAAATATAGAAATATGCCAAACTTAACAATAAAGTGATAAAGAAAACAAACATGCTATTTGGTAAATACACAAGAATATATGAAAGACGACATGTAACCATATTTGCTTCATTTTTTAGCAAATGATCGAATTTATTTGACTAGAGCACAAACGAACTAACATGAGATGATTATCCGAAAAGAACTTAGGCAAAACGAACATTTTCAACACTAGTCGATTATTGGAAAACAAAGTACACAACAAGTAGCAATATAAAACTTCATTATTATTTATTTCAAGTAAAGAAAGTAGTTATGAAACAAAACACTTCAAAAAGATAAGACTAACAACCGGGAGATTAAAGGAGAACCAAACTACTACGTTGGCTTATAATGAGTTCCTTAAGCTAGTATTCCCGAAATTGATCCCGAGTTAAAACCAAAATAATGAAAATACGGGCAGCCCTCTTCTTCTAACAAATGCACACTAAATCAACCACTTTTTACTAGGATTAAGGTGTTTTGAAGAAAAGTTAGATTACAAGCAAGACCACGATATTTTACGAACGCCGGAAAATATAAACATGATATATACATTCCTATCCTAAACAACATTTTTTGGGACTAAAAAAAATGACAAAACTATTGAAACTTTTAACTTAAGAATTGAACTACAAGAAATGCAAGCATAACAACATATACTTTTCGGGTTTACACGAAATCAACCAACCAACCAAAAATGAAGACAAACAAATTAACGAATTAGTCCACCAACTTCACTATGACACAAGTTTAAATGAAGAAAGCGAGAGTCACGACTCATTAATTTCAACTTTGCAAACTAAGTGGCACTCTTGATACTTAGGCAAATGTATGTTAGCAAAAACACATAAAAAACATTCAAACCAACTATGGCTACTGCAATAGTAAAGTTCCATGCTTGTTCAATCATATATAAGGTTCAAAGTCACCACTTCCGCACCCACATCTTGAAACAAATAGCACAAAAGGTCTACAAACAAACGGTTAACCATGTTGAGGGCTTGAAACTCGTAGTCTTATCATCCTAATCTAAAATTTTAAGACTTTAAATCCCTTTTACGCTAAACGAAAGCTGCCAACACCTTGCGGGAACGAAAAAATTATAAAAAGACGAACTAAACAATTATCATAGTCATCAAGTGATCACAACAATATCCTTAAACATTCAGCGGTATAAACTCGGCAAAACTCGAAGCCTCTTGAGGTTCATTTCAAGCTAATTCAAAGTTGTAAATGTTCTTCCAATACACCATCAACTATAAATACAACCGAACAATCCGACCACCACTTACTTCAAATCTTATCCCATAATTCGTACCAATCAGCCAACCATTTACAACAATTAAACCAAGCCTTGAATTGTAAATACTTCACAATCACATAAGCTAAACCAAACGGCCAGAAACTGATTTTGTTTCACATTTTTATGCCTAAAATCAGCCAATTAACACCCCGAGTAACCACATAATAAATGATTAACAAAATATAAGCGCAACATAATTAAGACGGGATAGGATTTACCTTGTGTTGTGCAGCGATTGAGGCCGTCAAGTGTCGAGTTCCAAACTAGCGAATTCCGACTCCGGTTTTCCGAGTAGAGCGAACGAAACAGAGGGAGCGAAACGAGTAGTGAGTAAAAGCAAATTGATAGTGAACAATGGGAGAACAATTGTTGTGAGCTGTTTTTTTTTAATTTTTTCTGATCTTTGTCTGATAAAAAAAAAATCCGCCCGTCTGTCTGTGTGTGTGTGTTCGTCTTCTTTGTGTCTGTGTGTGATAAAAAAAAATGGGGTCCTAAATCTGTTCTTTTTTCGTCCTTTTATAGCCGAAATTTTGGGGCTCCAACGGTTCCTTTCCAAGAATTCAAAAAAATTTGAATTCTTGGAAAGACAAGTTGCAAGAGGAAATGATGAAAAATCAGAGAAAAAGGAAGAAGCTTACCCCTTTTTCAGGCTGATTTGAAAGAGATGGTGACGGGTCGGCGGTGTGGGGTTCGGACGGTCAGTGAACAGCTGGGTTTCCCTCTTTTCCGAGGTCTGCAACCGGCGGTGGCGACCTTTCCGAGGCTACCAAAAGCCTCTGAAAAGGGGAAGGGACACTGTGAGGTGATGGAGAGGGTGTGGTCGCCGTTTGCCCGCAAAATCCGGCGGGTCTTTGGGGTTTGGGCGGCGGGGGTTGTCGGTGTGGCTGTGGACGAAGTGGGGGTTTGGGGGGTGGTGTCGGCGTTGGTTGAAGGGATTGGGGGGGGGTCTGTTTGTTTTGGGTTGAGAGTGGAGAGAAAGAGAGAATTAGGGGTGTGAGTGATTAAGGGTGTGTTTTTAGTTGAGTGGTTTTGGGCCGGGTCAGGGGTTGGGTAATGGGTTAGGCGAAATTGGGCTGGGTCGGGTGTTTGGGTAGTGGTTTAGGATGGTTTGGGCTGAAACAAATAAGTGTTTGGCCCAAAAAATTTGGGTAAATGGATTAATTTGGTAGAAAAAATGTGATTTTCCCTAGTAGTTTTTCCACTTAATTAATTTAACGATGCATTCTTTCATCCCGATTAATTTCAAATACTTATATAGTTGACTTAAACATAATTTTGGTACGCATAATCGTAATCCTCAATTGATAGAACAATATTTAGGAAATGTTATAGCGATACGACAAATCTCATTTAGAGTTTGAAATAAAAGTTACTATACCAAATCTTGTTGAAAAGAATGAATTATAAAATATTTTTGGGGTGATTTTATAAGATACAATATTATTATTATAAAAAGTAAAGGAAATTATTTTAAAAAATGATTATTGGTGCCAAAATTTATAAAAAATTAATATAGAAATAAGAAAATTATTTTGGAAAAATCCTCGGGATTAAGAAGCATATAAAAATTAATTATGGGAAAAAGGAGGGCCAAAATTGGGTGTCAACACATACCATGTTGTATTGAATTGTAATGCTAAGACAGTGACTCTAGAGATTCCGAGTAAGGATAGGCTAGAATGGGAAGGTGTGTATAGGCCTAAGTCGGCAAAGATTATATCCTTTGTTCAGGCTAGGAAATTAGTGGAGAAAGGATGTTTAGACTTCCTAGCACATTTTCGGGATGTTAGTGTGGAGTCCCCTTCGATTGAGTCAGTTCTGGTGGTTTCTGAGTTTCAGGAGGTGTTTTCGGCGGACTTATTTGGCATGCCTCCAGATAGAGACATTGACTTTTGTATAGACTTGGAGCCGACACTCGCCCAATCTCGATTCCTCCTTATCATATGGCTCCGACAGAATTGAGGGAACTTATGAATCAGCTTTAGGAACTCTTAGATAAGGAATTTATTCATCCAGTGCTTTACCTTGGGGTACTCCGCTATTGTTTGTGAAGAAGAAGGATGGTAGTATGAGGATTTGTATAGACTACAGAAAATTGAATAAGGTCACCATTCAAAACAAGTATCTCTTATCCTGTATAGATGACCTCTTTGACCATTTGCAGGGTGCTTTCGTATTTTTGAAGATTTACTTGAGGTCAGGATATCATCAGCTAAAGATTAGGCCTGAAGATATACCTAAGACGACATTTTGAGCTCGGTATGGGGATTATGAGTTCCTGGTAATATCATTTGGGTTGACCAGTGCACCGATGATATTCATGAATCTGATGAATGATGTGTTCAAATTGTTTCTAGATTCGTTCGTCATTGTTTTCATATATGACATTCTTATTTACTCCAAGTGTAAGGAGGAGCATGCAGAGCATCTTCGCATTGTTCTTGAGATTTTGAGGCACCAGGAATTATATGCCAAGTTTTCCAAGTGCGAAG
This sequence comes from Jaltomata sinuosa, assembly GCA_003996215.1. Classification (NCBI taxonomy): domain Eukaryota; kingdom Viridiplantae; phylum Streptophyta; class Magnoliopsida; order Solanales; family Solanaceae; genus Jaltomata; species Jaltomata sinuosa. The sequence continues at coordinate 223,600 of QJPP01000282.1, read as the reverse complement.
TTTGTTATCTTCGATTGCCTTCTTAGGGCATGTGGTGTCAGAAAAAGGGGTGATGGTGGATCTCCAAAAGATCGAGATAGTTAAGAGTTGGATTTGGCCTAGCACTGTGACTGAGATTAGGAGTTTTTTGGGGCTTGCAGGCTACTATCACAGGTTTGTCAAGGACTTTGTGTCCATTGCTACTCACTTGACAAAGTTGACTCAGAAGGAGGTACCTTTTGTTTGGTGTGACAAGTGTGAGGAGAGCTTCCAAAAGCGCAAGACACTTCTGACTACGACCCCCATTCTAGCATTGCCGGTTGAAGGTAAAGATTTCATTCTCTTTTATGATGCTTCACATTAGGGTTTGGATGTTGTGTTGATGCAGGACAGGAATGTTATAGCTTACGCTTCAAGGCAATTGAAGCCCCATGAGAAGAATTACCCAAGCCACAATTTTGAGTTGGCAGCAGTGGTCTTCACGCTCAAGATTTGTAGACACTACCTTTATGGTGTCAAGTGTGAAGTATTCACAGACCATCGCAGCCTGCAATATGTGTTTACCCAGAAGGATTTGAATCTGAGACTGAGGAGGTAGATGTAATTGTTGAAGGATTATGATGTGACCATTCAGTATCATCCGAGCAAGGCTAATGTAGTAGTAGACGTGTTAAGCTGGAAGGCAAAGCATGGGCAATTTGGGCTTGTTTGGGGGTGTCCAAATGACCATTGGCTAGGGAGATTCGGGCTCTAGAATCTAAGTTCATGCAGTCAGGAATCTCAGAATAGGGAGGGGTGTTGGTCAGCATTGAGATCAAACCCACATTTAAAGAGGAAATTAAAGCTAAACAATTTCAGGATGCACAGTTGAACAAGCTTCGGAGCAAGATGGTATCCGGAGCGTCCAGGGATGCCATGTTAAACGCTGGCGGAGTGATGAGTTTCAGAGGGAGAATTTGTGTCCCTCGGGCTGATGACTTAATTCATAATTTGCTGGCAGAGGCTCATGATTTGTGATATTCCACACATCCGGTCATAACCAAGATGTACCGAGAATTAAAGTGACTTTATTGGTGGCCTAGGATGAAGAGGGACATAGCTGACTATGTGTCTAAGTGCCAGAATTTTCAGCAGGTTAAGTACGAGAACCAAAGGCCTGCAGAATTACTTCAGAGGATGCCCATTCTCGAGTGGAAGTGGGAAAGGATAGTCATGGATTTTGTGGTGGGTCTTCCTAAGACCTTGGGAAAGTATGACTCTATTAGGGTCATCGTGGACAAGCTGACCAAGTCAACTCATTTTATTCCGGTCAGAGTGGATTATAATTCACAGCAGTTGGTCAAGACTTATATTAAGAAAATTATGAGATTGCATAGGATGCCACTCTCCATCATTTCAAACAGAGGTACTCCGTAATTACTTCTAAGTTCTGGGGCAAGTTGCACCAAGCGTTGGGCACCCAACTCACTTTCAGCACAACATTTCATCCTCAGACAGACGGTCAGTCGGAGAGGATAATTTAGGTACTGGAGGACATGCTGAGAGCATGTGTAATGACTTTGGGGATCATTAGGAACAATTTCTACCGTAGTGTGAGTTCGCATGCAACAACAACTATCATTTCAGTATCGACATGGCATCATTCAAGGCACTTTATGGGAGGGGATGTAGATCACCCATAAGGTGATTTGAGGCAGGCGATGTGAAACTTTTGGGAGGCAAGTAAGGGAATTCAAACCAAGTGTCTAGTGACCCAAAGCAGGAAGAAAGAGTACGTAGATCGCGAGGTTGGGACATGACTTTTTAGGTTGGTGAACAAGTGTTGTTGAAAGTGTCACAAATGAAAGGGGTAATGCGATTCGGCAAGAAGGGCACCCTTAGCCCTCGGTATATATCGGTCCATTCAAGGTTCTCGAGATTGTAGGGCTAGTGTCTTACAGGTTAGCACTGCCCCTCAGTTTATCCGGAGTCCATCCAATCTTCCATGTATCTATACTAAAGTGATACCATGGGGATGGGGAGTACATTATTAAGTGGGATTCTCTTACTAGACAAGGATCTTCAGTACGAAGAGGAGCCAGTTGTAATTCTAGATCGGGATGGCCAGAAGTTGAGGACAAAAGAAATCAGATCGGTAAAGGTTCAATGAAAGCATCATCCAATTGAGGAAGCCACTTGGAAACCGAGAAGGACATGTAAGACAAGTAGCCTCACTTGTTTGAGGATTCAGGTACTACACTTCTCTCTTTTAACTCATCTTTTTGGGTTTGATCATTTGGGAATAAACGATGGGTAAATTAGTATCTACTGTGATGGTCTGTTTCATCATTACAGGTAAACCTTTTGCGCAAAGTTTCAGGTTAGAAAACTTCTGAGTTTAGGAGTTGGAAATTTTGGGCTAGGCTAGTCTCGGACAGATTCTAAATGAGGTATGGTCTAGGGAAATCAGGTGAGGATTGTGTTAATTATATTATGTTGAGCTAGTTTTTCTGTTAGCTAAGACATTAAGGAGTCCAAGGGACTTTTCAAAAGTAAATTCGGGTTAGTTGAACTCCCGGTATCAAAGTTAATGTGAAAGGGTTGGTTCAGAACGTCAGGATTTGAGGTGTGTTGTAAAATGGGAAAATTTGTGAGAATTTTTGAGATTCTTTTCCATTTCAACTGGTATAGCGGTTAACATTGAGCTACAGTGATGACCGCTATAGCGGAGAAATTTCCGCTATATCAAAAGTCAAAGTCGATTAGCACCACCATAGCGGTCGAGTACGCTATGGCGGTGGCGTTATAGCGGTGTATAGACTGCTATAGTGGAATAAGTTGCATTTAATGCAAATACCTCCCTAAAAATATTTAGAAACTCTCAAGAACATTTTGGGAAAGTGAATAGGAGAAGGGAGGCAATTTCTACTGAATTTCCACCAAACTCCGTAGAAAAGGTAAGGATTTCGCTCCTTACTTCAGTGTTTCGATTCCCAGACCTTAGAAACGATAATTTCGGACTTGAGGGAAAGTTTGGGTTGACCTAAGAAGATAGAACCTGGTGAAAAAAAGGATTCTAAGGTGTATAATTCTTGGGTTGTGATTATAATTGCTCAATTATGTTTAAAACATCATTATTTGCTTAATGTATCCGTAAAAATGGTAGTTTTAGGTGAACTAATGGTGGGAAAATCCTAGGATGAGTGGAATGATTATAGATTGGCCTAGGGATTAGAATTTGTGTATAATCTGGTTATTATTAGGCCATTTGGACTGATTGTAGTATTGTGTAATCATTTTAGGACCAAGAACAAGCGAAAGCTTGAGAAAACGGGAAGGCTCAGGTCCGGTAGAGTTTTCAAGCTATTCAAGGTAGATGATGATTATTTTTTTTCCAAATGCAATGTGTGTTCATGTAACTGTCGCTTAGTGTTGTATGTACATTGCAAGCTTAAGGAGTGGAATTTTGAATGTCTAAATATCCGGGTGTCAATCATGTAAAATGAACTTGGTTTATTGCTTGTTGGTTTACAAATATAATTTTGTTCTTTAATTATTGACTTGTTGGATTGTGTCTGATATTTGATTGGCTCGGGTATCATGCCTGGTACGGGATACATATTGATTGGCTCGGGTACCACGCCTGGGTACGGGATACTTATCGGTTGGCTCGGGTATCACGCCTGGTACAGGTTCTATAATGGTTGACTCGGGTACCACGTCTGGTACGGGTTTAATTATACTTGTTGATTGTATTTTGCCGATGGTTTCATGAGTGGACCGGATTGATTGTTGAACTGTGATTGTTGCATACTGGTCCATGAAAGGCTGGGTAATTGTACTTAAATGTGGGGTTGTCTTTATGTAGACCAAAAATTGCATGTGAAACACTTAGGTGTTGTTCTAGGGATCCTTGGTTGGTCCGGGTGACTTAAAAAGGGTATATGCTTATTGTCATTTTTTATTGTTGGGCTGATTGTGTAACCTGTTTCATGTAGTTGGTAAGTTGGAGGAAAGACTGAGAGTTGGAATGATATTGCTGACTTGTTTTTTCATGATTATCGTACTTTACTCAGCCTTGATTTACTGTTCATATATTGTTTATTGGAGCTGGCTGATGATCCTACCAGTACACTGTGATTGTGTACTGATTCTGCACTTACTTTCCTTTTTGTGAGTATAGGATATATATCGACGGCTGCTACGCGAGTTCAGTTGTAGTCCCGACGATTTCAGATTCCAAGGGTGAGCTACTCTTCTGGCTATCATGGTTTCATCCAGTACATCACTAGTCCATTGTGTCGGACTTAGACTCTTTATCTTGGGGTTGCATCACCTCTTTCTAGATGTTAGTAGATGTTGTGGTACAACGACTTTCAAATTCTAGGAGTATTTTTGCAGGATTTTATTTTTTTAGTATTTTGACTATGAATATTAATTTATTTTAATGCAATTGATTTTGAGCTATTAGTTTCACTAAGTATTGAGTTGGGTTTTTGCAATTGATTTTGAGCTGCTAGTTTCACTAAGTATTGAGTTGGGTGGTTGGTTCGCTCATCTTTGGGTGAGTGTCACACACGACAGTTTGGATCGTGACATAAACACATTCAAATTTTCATCCAACTTATAAACTAGATAAAATTTAGATTAGAGATTTAAATATACATAATAGAAATCAGAAATCATTCTAACAACATAGAAAAATTTATATTATTATTATCAATTTTTTCGGAATGAAAATAATTGTGTGTTCAACCCATTAGGTTTATGTGTACACGATGTTTCAATCCATTAAATTACAGGTCTCTTTATTATATATTATATATACTCCCTTCGTTCATCTTTAGTCCAGTATATTAAAATAGTTATCGAATTTTACTTGTTTAGTTTATAAAATTAAGAGAAAATTTATTATTTTGTGTTTATTTTACCCTTCTTATTAAATATTATTACTTTTCTACTCCCTCTTTGTTCATTTTTAGTTGTCATATTTTGCTTTACGAAAGTCAATTTGACTAAACTTTAAAGTAAAATTGATGTAAATTAATTTAATATTTTAAATTTAAAATTTAGATGATCGAAAACTATAAGAAAATTGCTATAAATTATAATCTTTCTCATATTAATATGATGAACAAATGCATCTTAAAATATTGATCAAAGTTCATGCAATTTGACATTGATAAGCGAAATAATGATAAGTAAATATGGATGGAAAAAATAATATTTAAATGACTTATAATTAATATGAGTGATATAGCAAAATAATCTCTTCATTGCTTAATAGGTTAACAAAGGATTAGAGATTTACTTTTTTTTATATGATAAATTTAACAGAAAATACTTGAAATGTGTGCTAACGTGGAGTGACAGGAGTAAGAAGTTTTTTTTTTTTTTGTTAAAAAGGACACACTTTAATATAAACACAGGTGTCATGAATGAGTCAATTCACATTGAAGATTGCTTTGAGCACCACTAATCAATGTACATCCATTTAAATATGCAACATTTCTTAGTGCAGTTGTTATGCTATCTAATCCACTACCTTCATTTTATCAAGGTTTAATTAATACATAATGAACCCTTTAAATTTGTTAGAATACAGTTAAATTAAGACATTCAAATTATATTTTGTTTCAATTGAACATCTCAACTCTTAATAATGTGTTTCACTTTGACTTTTTTGGTTTAAATTTTGATTTTTTTACGTGTTTTGTCATTCATCTATAGGTTGTTAAGTTAACCACATAAAATATGTCATTTTCTTTAATTTTATCCACCTTCATAAATTGTAAAACCCAAAATATTTTCTACTTGAGGTTGATGTGCATAATTAAAGGAAATGACATATTTTATATGGTTAACTTAATTATTTAATAGATAAATGAAATGCGTACAAATATTTTTTACAAAATTTGAATCGAAAGTGCCTAATTAGAACACTTTATTAAAAGTTAAGATTTTAAATTAAAACAGAGCTTAATTCGAGTGTCTAAATAATATCTCTCGACAAGTATAAGGATTAGCTATGCATTAAGCTTTTTACCCAACATTAATTGTTGCCCCCTAATGTATGGTCCAAAGCTCGAATTTAACAATAGATATCAAAAAATGACACGTGGAGATTGAAGACAAATCATACCTGACTAATCAAAGACGACACTTATTAAACAATTTGTTGCATGTAACTCGCATATTATATTAGAGAAATATTTATAAGAGTCTATTTGAATTGATTTATTTTATGTGCTTTTAAGTTAAACTAATTTTTAAGCACTTTATAGTGTGTGAATAAGATAAAATCTATGTTTAAACACTTATTTTTAAATTAAAAATAAAAAAAACAAACCAATTTCTAACTTGTCTCAGCTCATTCAAAATCTTATATGTCTTCTAAATTCTCATGTGTAATAAACTGAAAGGAATCAATTCGATGTTGATGAACTCAAGAAGAAGATAGAGAGTGGGAATGTTTAGAGAGAGAAATATTATATTATTCTCTTATTAATTTAATTGTATTAATGATACATACACACCATATATATTAATTTTGAGATGAGGAGATTAGCTACTAACTAATCAACTAACTACCAATAGAATTGCTAACTATCTTACTAACTTTGGGATTATGGTTAATCCTGTAGCATTATTAAAGGACCAAGTTGCCCTTCACTTATTGTTACGATGTGATTTTGATTTTGAAAATATTGGAAATTCTTACGAAAAATACTTTATCTCGAACACTTGTAGGGATTCTTCATCACGAACATTTGAAGGGATTCTTTGTCACGAACATTTGTAGGAATTCTCATAGCTTGAGGCATGTCAAGTGACATTGTCGTTAAGGATATTTCATCCGGTATAGGTGTATCCCCCAGGATTCAACAAGCTCTTCTAGTATAAACTAGGAGCCAGAATCTAACAAAGATTTATAAATACAGAAAACGCAGCATACTCAAATATATGAGGAAGTATAATACTCTCTATGTAGGAGGAAGAAATCTCACTTACTCTATCTCCTCTATTCACTTAGTATATATATAGAATGAAGACTTGAGAAGATCAAGTCTTCCAACAACCATAAGATGATAAGAACACTAAAGGTAGTAAAAATGGTCAAAGAAATAAAGAGGATTAAAGGGTAATTATGAGGCTAATGAATACTCTTTTAAGAATGGAGTAATTGTCAATGAATGACAAAAAAAACTGTTACAAAGACCATGAGAAATATTATGGTTATACAAAATAATGACTCATGAATAGAATTGATTAAGCCCCATAAATGACTTGTTATCATGGTCAAAGATAATAATTATCACGACTCCACCTACCGGGTTGTGCGGGCACCTACTCTAACTACCTAGATAGACGAACCCTCACCCCCTGTCCAACAGGTAACTTGCGAAAATTAAAATAAAATCATAAATTAGTCCAATTTTATACATGAGAATTTCTTTTGCAGAAAGGTTCATAAAAGAGACGGCTTAAAGAATTTGCGGAAAACCTTTACAATCCATTTAAAAACACCCTCCCTAGGACCTAGTCTAAACAGGTACAAGAGCTACTACAAGATGTATACAAGAAAGAAAAGTAAATGAGATACAACTTCCGTCATGGAGGAAGGACAGAAGCTGTTGCAGATCACCATCGTCCTGTACCTATGAAACATCACCAGCCCTGCAACCATACTATACCAAAAAGGTATAGCAAGAGTAAAGTCAGTACAACCACACGTACTGGTAGGCATTATCGATCGATCCGAATCTATTCCTACCATCATATAAGAAAATAGGGAAAGCATGAAAATAAATAATGTAACCCCATCCTTCACCGTTGTCCCTTACTGGACCCGATCTCAACCAATCGTCCACTCGCACCCCGTACCTCAACCTTTTCTATTCCTTCCTTTGCCAACTCCCTCTCTCTCTCAGGCCTTCCGAGTCACGCTAAGCTTCGACTTCCCAAGTCACACTAACCTTAGACTTCCCAAGTCACACTAACCTTAGACTTTCCAAGTCACACAACCTTAGCCCAACTACTAAGTCCAACTCTAACTGCCTCACCATTAACCTAGTCAACCCCCATGACTATGCATCCAGGGACGACCCAGACCCTGTCATTCCAGACCCACTACACCCATAAACCCGAACTCTCCCCGAATCCCTAGACAATTCCTCCCGGGATATCACCCGCCAATCACACCATGTAAGGCTCCCAGCCATTTTCTTAGTTTATCAACCACATGTAAACCACTTTTATAACTATGATCAAAATCAGCACAAACCAACAATAACCCTTATCGTATAACCCGAACCCACCCTAGGATACCCTCTAAACAACACCTAAGTGTTAACAGACAACCCGGCCTAATCCAAGACCAATTCAATAGATATAACAGGATTCTCGGTCACTCAAGGACCACGAACCAATATCACAGTTCAATAAGTAGCCCGATTCACTCACGGAACCAAATAACAGTCAATACAGTGCAACAATATCAATACAATGATGCAGTAAAATAAACCCATACCAGGCGTGGTACCCAAGCCAACCGTTAGTAATTCATACCAGGCGTGGTACCCGAGCCAACCATTTGTTATACATGTACCAGGCGTGATACCCATGCCAACTGTTAGTATACCCGTACCAGGCGTGGTACTCGAGCCAACCGAATGTCAATAATCCACAGTCAAATAATGAACAAACAACTTGTAAACCAACAAGTAACACACCGTTCAACTCACAGATTGTAACACAGAACCCTTAGGCATTCTACACAATTCCTTTAAGCAATGCAATTCATACAAACACTTAGATAAGAGTACAAAATATACAACATTCACAGAAATTTTAAGCCATCACCTACCCTCTATCCCGGGTATATAGCTGAACCTCGACCTTCGTCCGAAGGCTAAACACACTCACCCTTTATTTACACATAAGGAACGGTCCCCCTTTTTAGTATAATTTAACCACCCCATTAATTCGAGACTTACATAGATAACAACAATACGAGTTTCCACCCTTTAGCCCTTAGAAAATAATGACTACTTATCATGCCTTCTGCATTCCCGAAACATCACCTAGGAGTTTCCCATTGTCATACCCATCTAGTTGTCCTTGCAATTTCTGATTCCCCGAACCTTCTTGATATCCCAGTCCCTGAGTCCTATCATTTTAGCATACCAAGACAACATAAACAGCTCGTAATAATTACCATCGCCCACAATTCAACCCAACCAAATTCCTACAATAACCAGTATCCAATCCTCCAGACTCCGTGCCCAGAGGCCTAACACATGAAATCTCATTCCACTATACGATAAGTACAGAATGAAAACAGGTCTAACTACTCATGAAAACCTAGCCTACCTGGACGCCAAGCAGCTGCAAGGATGCATTTTTGGCTCGTATATTTTCCAATTGAGGAGGAGAGTATCTTTTATTAAATCTCGTTCTGAGCTTCTGTCTCCCGTCACTCCGCTATGGCGGTTAGCCCTCCGCTATGACAGTCCCACTATAGCGGAGTGACGTCACCCCAGTTTATTTAAAATAAAAAAATCAGAAATTTCTCACTACGTCACCCTACTTAAATAAATGTACTTAATTTAATTCCCAAAATAATTCGACTTCCCGATTCTTAAGGTAACGACGGGTCCGGTCGTTACAATAATATTAGAAAGAAATAATTTTTTTAAAAATATAAGATTATTTTCCAACAGAAAATCAAATAAAGGTTCAAAATATTTTTACAACTCTCGCAACAATATTTCAAACAGAGTAGTCACTTAATTTTAGAAAGAAAATTAAGAAATTATTTTTATTATTCAAAAAACATAACAGAATAATCTTTCAAATATTAAAAAGATCTAGGTAAGGGCTCAAACAAAATTTTTAATAAGATTTTAACATTTAAAAATGTCCACAAATACGTGGTTGACCGTCGAATTAAACTTTTTTTATTAACTTAATTGATTAAAAAGAAACTTCTTGAATTCATCCAAAAACTGATAAGGGAAAGAAAATGTTCTTTTGACATTTTAATTGAAAAGAAAACCTCTTTTAAGTTTGTCACGACCCCAATTACGATACGAACATGTGGGCACCTACTCTAATCCATATAGATAGGAGAACCATGAATCGCCCAATCATAAATATGCGAAAGTCATTAAAATAAATTTATTATACCGTTGAATTACTAACAAAAGCTTAGAAAAGTTTTTACATTACAAAGAGAAATAATATCTTTCGAAGGACCTAGTCTAGACATGTACAAGAGCCTCCAATACAATGAACGATAAAATAAAAGACACAACTCCCACCATAGAAATTGAATGAGCAAAAGTTGTTGATAAATACTCGCCGCTTCACATAAAAACTTCAACTTATCCTGCAACATGACTACACCCCAAAAAAATATAGCAAGAGTAGAATCAGTACAAACACATGTACTGATAGGTATCATCGGCTGATGTAAATTAAATCATGCACACCACATAAAATCAACAAGATAAACATGACAATCAATAATAAAATTCACACCAAGTCCACCCTCTTTTCACTAAGTTCCTACCTCGTTCATTTCTCCACTTCGATCCACAATAATTGTATTAACCTTTCAAATTCTGATCAATCTCAGCAGTTATCTCTAACCCCTTTAATATAGTCATAAGTATTTCATATTGCACATATTCTCCTTTGAAATCCACACCTAAGATTAGCTACTCATTCAAGATCAGTTATTAAGTATTTCCAAGCTTTACCCACTTTTCAAGTTCTTCCAAAGACAAATAAAATCATACAATAACCTTCATTTAAGGACATGATAATATCAACAGAAAAGGGCATAATAGTCATCAACATACATCAAATATAACATCCAAAGATATAGCAGTCACCAACGATCGTCAAGTAGGCAGTCAAGTCATCCAATGGCATATTAGTTATCAATTAGAATTTCAAGACATCAAATAAGCATGAACAAGGTTCATATTGAAAACCTCACACACAGGTAAATTTTATCCATTTCAGCTTTACCATTTAGGACATCAATAATTTTATTATCATTATATCATATCAAGAATTGGTCCACACAAGAAATCATCAACTCTCTCGTCAGTAACATCGATAGCAATTCACAGAAGTCATCGAATATCACCATAACAATGTAAGAGGAAACACTTTTAATAGTCATATCACATGAAATCTATATCCATCTATCTCTCATCAATGCAACTAGTACCTCTAGTCTCATCTTATTCCATAATACCATCTCACCATGACTGATCATGAACAAATGCAATGATAAATTCAATGATAAATGCAAGAGTATACACACATGCTAAAGGTCTTATTTTTACCCACTAATCATGACCTGCAGAGAACTCTAGGTGTTCATATACTGTACTGGTTTGTGATATCCGCTTCATAATGAGTGAAACAATATCACTTCTATATCAGCTTGTAGTACCCACTCCATAGTAACAATAGTAAATCTATGGTTCTAAGTTTATCTCTTAGGATAGCTCACAATGCACCAATTACACATACACTTAGTCATTCCAAGTCCTTTATTCAATTCATGTATACACACCTTATTTATTCAAGCATAACATGAAAATAATCATCATTCAAACATGTCCGAAGATCAATCGCAAGTCGAGAGTTTAACTTCATACAAGTACTAAACAATTCTCAATTGCAATTAACATATTATGCATACAAGATCTTATCAAATTATATTCACCGAATCTAAGTATGTTTGAGGACCACATAATCAAGTATCCATTTCAGGAGTGCACATTCCACCAAAATTGAGTCCAGACTCTAATTATATAATTATACACATATATGTGTACTTTCACATGTTTATGAATCATCCCTAGCTATAACACCATTAACTCCTTAAACATTTTACATCTAAACCTCTATTGTGATTAGACCTCCTGCCAATATTTCACATATGATAGTGACCCTAATTTATTCATTTTGCAATGGTTATACTTTAGTATCTAGCCAAGTATTTCTTGAACTTTTATGATAGAATATCACTTCTCTTTTTAAGATGTTTCTCCTCTAACACACTATTCTATACCACACTCAGGAATTTACAATAATTAGTTTAGTAAATCAAGAACCTTAAGAAAATCGTATAAGGTCTAACACAATTTCACATAAGTTATCAAGTAGTAACACAACAATCAAGAATATTGATGGTATTGGATGCAAAGGAACAAACTTGAAGGCTCACCGTTTGAAGTATTTTATTTATCTGGGTGTAGCCAAGATGTATCATGACCATAAAAAGCATTATTAGTGGTGTAGATACAAAGGGACATCTGCAGTATGTGGCTAAGTGTTTGAATTGTCAACATGTGAAGTATGAGCACCAAAGACGGGGTGGTATGACTCAGAGGATACCTGAGTGGAAGTGAAAGTGTATCACTATGAACTTCATGATTGGGTTGCCTCATACTTTAGGGAAGTTTGACTCTATTTGGGTGATTGTGGACAGACTGACCAAATCATCTCATTTTGTTTTAGTGAAGGTGACCTACAATAAGGAGAAATTGGCAAAGATCTACATTTGATACATAGTTTAGTTGCATAGTATGCCCATTTCCATCATTTTAAATAGGGGTACTCAGTTTACTTCACACTTTTAGAGTTTTATGCAGCGTGAGTTGAATACTCAGTTGGAGATGAGTATAACATTTTATCCACGGATGAATGATCTGTCGGAATGGACTATTTAAGTATTGAAGGATATGCTTCGTCCTTGTGTAATTAACTTTGGTGGTCAGTGAGACCAGTTTTTGACATTGGTGGAGTTTGCGTACAACAACAACTACTATTCCAACATTCAAATGGCACCATTTGAGACGTTGTATGAGAAGAAGTGTAGAACTCTGATTAGTTAGTTTTATTTTTTCAAGGTTAGACCATGAAGTATCGACTTGTTGAAAGATTCCATGGATAAGGTGAAGTTGATTAAGGAACAACTTTTGACAGCCCAGAGTTGGATGAAGAGTTATGCGGATCAGAGAGTTTGTAACTTGGAATTCATGGTTGGTGAGCGGGTTCAGTTGAAGGTATAATCCATGAAGAGTGTGATGAGGTTTAGGAAGAAGGGTAATCTCAATCCGAGGGTTATTGGACCTTTTGAGATTCCTTGGCACATTGGGGAGGTGGTCTATGAATTGACTTCACCTTTAAGTCTTTCAACGATGCATATAATTTTTCATGTCTCGATATTAAAGAAGTACCACTCCGATGGTTTTCATGTGATTTGATGAGATTCGATAGATTTGGATCAGTATCTAACTTTTGAGGAAGAGCCTATAGTTATTTTGGATAGGCAAACTAGGAAGTTGAGATCAAAAAGATAACATCAGTAAAATTTTAGTGAAAGCATCATTCGATTGAGAAGGCTACATAGGATACAGAGTCGGATATGTGAAGTAGATATCTCCAACTTTTTGACACTTCTACCTTACTTACTCTTATGTTCGAGGACGAATGTGTATTTTAGTGATGGATGATGTAATAACTCTCATAGTGATTTTGAGATTTTTGTGCATTTTAACTATTTTATTACTCCTCGTAGTTGTATTGTGGTATTTATGATATGCGGGAGTGAGTGACATGGTTCTCAAGGTGTTTGATTGGGTTTGAGGTTAGTTTTTCATTTTGGATAATTTTAAAGTTGATATAGTTGACTTTGATCAGCATTTAAAGATTTAAACATGATACAAGAATTTTGTCAGTTCGATTAGCTCCAGAATGTCATTTTAGGGCTAGTAGCACTGTTGGTTTGGGTTCTGAGGTGTTTAAATGTATTTTGGCTAATTGGTTGGAAAGTTGAAAGTTTTGAAAGTCAATATTTATGGATAATGATCTTCGTTGGTGAATTCGATAATTTCATAGAGTCTGAAATATTGACCTTGATCTAGTGGCATATTTGATTTGTGTTTGTGGGATTCCGGGTGTGTTCTGAGGGTTGAATTCATGTTTTTACAATGTTTAAATTTTGCTGGTATTTGGTGCATTACACCAACAACCCTTAGCCCGCACTGACGATATCACGCCTAGGGCCCAGGTGCCGCTCCTGTGATATTTGGCCAGGCTAGATCTAGCCACTCCTGCAAGAATATGGTTATGCTAGTGATAGCGCAGAGACGAAGGTGTTCTGCTTCGGTGGGACTAAATTACCTGGGAGCTCTCGCTCCAGCAGAATTCGTCCGCAATGGCGGAGTCACATGAGCGTCATTTTCCCACTTCTGCAGACTCGCTCCTGCGGGATGAGGCACTTCGACGAAGCTCACCTATTAAGTGGGTTTCTACCGTTGTGAGATATTTTCTTCTTCGACAATAATATAGTGGCGACGAGGGGTCCGGTCCTGCGAAATCCCTACCACTTAAACAATGAACTTTCTTCTTTTTTTTCACTCCATTTTTTTACCTCATTTTTGGAGCTTAAGAACTCGATTTTAGATAATTTTAAAGAAGATTTTTGAGATTTTTTCACTGGGTAAGCGTCTTATACAACTTTGTATATTTTTTAATAATTATTTTATGATTTCACTTTTAAATCTTGACTTTTAATAATTTTAAGCTCGATTTTAACTCTATTTTTATAAAATTTTATATATAAACTCCATAAAACTTGAATAAATTAATTTTTTAATAAAATTCTGATTTTGTTGTTGTGTAATGATCGGGTTCGTCATTACAGGTAAACCTTTCGTGCCAAGTTTTGAGTTAGAAAACTTTTGAGTTAGAAAACTTTCGAGTTTGAGAGTTGAAAATTCTACGCTAGGCTAGTCTCGGTCATTTTAGAATGAGGTATGGTCTAGGGAAATTCGGATGAGGATTGTGTAACATGTCTTGTATTGAGCTAGTTTTCCTTTTATCTAAGACATAAGGTAGTTCGGAGGACTTTTCAGAATTGAATTCGGGTAAGTAGAACTCTCGGTATGAAAGTTGACGTGAAGGGGTTGTTCTGAATGTCAGTGTCACAACCCAAAATCCCATTTGGCTGTGAGAGCACCCACCATCCCCGTAGGCGAACCCCTTTCCTTTATCAACTATCTAACATTATAATAATGCGGAAGTGAAATAAAAATAAGCAACCAACTCTTATAAATGCGGAATAAACGAGTTAGAAATCCAAACTATCCCAAGACCTGGTGACACCAGTACAAGAGCATCTACAAATATGAAACAAGTCTGTAAAAACTAAAACAACTATCTAGAAGAAGGTAAGACAGAAAACATAAAAAATCTCTAGAATCTAGTATTACCGAAGAGAAGCAACTCACCCTGAATTCTAACTGTAATAACCTCGAACATAAATAACAAGTCAAGTATTCCTAGTACCTGGCTCAGTTCCTACACACAAAAAGGTGCAGCAAGTATAGAGTGAGTATGGAAAACATGTGTACTCATCAAGCTTTGATTACTAACTCCTTCTAAAAGCGATAACGAGATGTATCTTAAAAGTTTCCTTTTTCACAAGTATAATTTTTACCACAATATAAGTCACCATAACATGATAAATAAGGCACATATCTGGAATAATTCAATATGAAGTGCAATGCAGATGAAATATAATGCAATGCAATGCACTGGCCAAAAGTAAACTGATATATACCCGCCGAAACTATTTCCCATCGGCATAAAAAAACTCACCGGAACCATTTTCCATCGGCACAATAAAATCCGTTGTAATCATTTTCCATCGGCATAATAAAATTCGTCGAAACCATTTCCCATCGGCATAATAAGACACGCCAGAACTATTTCTCATCGGCATAATAAGAACCTGAATTTCATAAATAATTACAGTACCACTAGCCGAAACCATTTCCCATCGGCTTTGCATGATGTCACTAGCCGAAACTATTTTCCATCGTTTTAATAAGAATATAAATTTTATAAATAACTCAATGAGCAATATCAACCAATATTTATCATGCAACAATAAGAGTGATATGAATGAATATGTATGATCAAGTATATAAAATGAGTTTATCAATCACAATCAAGTTCACATAACTCACGAGTCTCAACAGTTCTATTATATCACAGCTTATGAGATTCTATCAATCAATAATAATTTTATAAGAATTTCCCATAGCATGACACCGATACCCATATAAATGCTCGTTATCTCATTTATACGGGACTCCCTCATTACCCATTATCATTAACTTTATCTAATACAATAAAACTAACACTTCAAAAAGAAATTAGAAATCTCTACTTGCCTCAAAATGAAGCCCAAATATCAAGTGACAAATTTGCCCTTACGTTACGCTTTTGAATGATCAAAATTTGTTCAAATAAATAATAGGGAAAAAAATATATACACAATATAAGATTTTTTATTATAAGTCATACCATAATTTTTTAGTTTTCAATTCATACCAATAGTTTTTTAACAAATTATACCAAAATAGTAAAAAAAAATTAAAGTATTTTAATAAAAATGGAAACTACAAAGAATTTAATATGCAGATCCATATTTTAATAAATTAGAATTAATTTAACAATTATCCCTAAAAAATAGTTGATGGTTAAATAAGGATATCAATCATTTCCATATCTCTCCATTAACAGTTATTCCTTTTTTTACTCTTTCAGAATTCAAATAGATTGTCTCCCACAATTACCCAGATAAATAAAGTTCATCGTCAATTAACAGATTCTTCTTCGTTATTTCATTGACACCAAATCTAATACCATATTCAAATACGAAATATTTTAATAAAAAATATACATAGACTATAATTTAGTGTAGGAGAAGGATATTAAAATTGATTTCAACAGAATATGTATTAATATTCCATTCATACCACATTTAATTTCACATTCACACACAAAAATTTATTAATAAGAAATGTATTTGGACTATCATTTATTATATGAAAAATATATAAAAAGCAATAGAAATAAAATATAAATTAATATTCTGTTGGAACCATATTCCTTGGTGAGAATAATCAAGATAGGACAATTAAGAGAGAGAGAGAGAAATAAGAAATTTTTTCTCCAGTTAAAACTCTTCTAATAAATATTCTAATCATTAATTAAGTAAAACTAATTTTTTTTCTCTCGTTAAATTTTTTTTTTAAAAAAATAATACAGTAAAAATATAACTTTTTACCTAAACTGGTATGACTTGTAATTAAAAACTTGATTTTGTAAATAGGAAAAAGTACATGTATAACTTGTAATTTAAAGTCTTAAAATGATATGTGGTGTCATTTTTCCTAAATAATAACTAGCACGTCAAATTTCAGCTAAAATAAATCATTATTCGACCCCCTAAAAATTAAGAATTTTTACTCAATCCTAGACTTAAAAACCTAATTTCTCGAAACTGTAATTGATCGTTAATCACATTAAATTTTTCAAAAACTGAAGCTAAACTCGGTAGAAATCACCCGCAAAGTTATCCAATGATACATACGAACTATTACTCATCTACCATTAATAATCAATCTTTGCATAATTATAACTTCCTATATGTTAATCTCCCAAATTTCAACCTCAAAATGATTTTCCAATCATCACGTCATAGCATCACTGCCAAAGAATGGCATATATTCATTCCTATGCCTTGTAATCACTGCCAAATTTTGCTATTTCTTTCTTCTTTTCCTTTTTTTATTCTTTAAAAATAATAATAAATCAAGATAAAGCCATTGCTACCCATAATTCATCTATGATTGTTTGACTAGTATAACAATTCATACACATTCTCAAAATACCCTACCTAACTCACGCCATGACCACTCATTCCCCCATCACTACCTAATGATTACTCATTATTACCTTGTGATTATATGAGCCAAGAATAACTTACCAATGCATCCTAATCTCAATACCATTAACTGGCCAATTCACCCGTAATTAATGTCATTACCTAGCCTTAACTTACCCATCATCATCAATTGATACAACACCGTAGCAGTAGGAATAAATTCACCAAAAAGTACATATGCTAACCTGGAGTTTCGACACTTTCCCTTAAAGCTACAAGGTGAAAATTGCAACGTTCATGCCCTTCTCCTTCGTAACTTACTGATGCTATTAGAATTATTATAATAAACCCTTTCTCTTAAGTTTGTTATTGTATATGGTCCATGTGACAATGAAATATTAAATGGGTTGTGGACTTGACCCATTAATTATTAATTAAATTAATTATCTAAAATATCTTAAATTTCAAATAGATCTCTGAAATTTATTCGAAACTTCGTGAAAATGAACCAAATATGTAAAATGACTAAAAAACATATCCCGAACCCATTAAAAACACTAGAACACCAATCCGAGATCATTTTAACTGAAGGTTGACCGTAATCAAACTTAACTTCCTTAAAACTAAAGATTTCAACCAATGACTTAAGTCGCTCCCGAACACTCTGAGGTCCGTACTATCCATCTCCAAAAGTTATAAATCACATATAAAGACTACGAGGAAGGTTAAAATGAGAAAATAAGTAAGAATTCACAAAATAACCTAGAAGGTCGTTACAGTCAGGAAATTAAGTGTGTTGTAAAATGGGTACTTTTGGAGAACTTTACGACTTTCTGACCTGTGTCAACCGTGATAGCGATTGACACATCGTTACAGCGACATCCACTATAGCGAAAGTCAACATCGGTCAGCAACGCTATAGAGAACGATTCTGCTATGGTGGTACCACTATAGCGGAGCGTGGACCATTATAGAAGACGAGTCGGGATTTAATGCAGAAAACTTCCCAAAATGTTCAGCTTTCATCAAGAATGTTTTGGGAGAAGGGCTAGGCGATTTTGGGCGAACTTACTCTATTTTCCACTATTTTTCATCCTAAAGGTAAGGATTCTACTCCCCTAACTTAGTACTATCTTTCCTACGGAGTAAAATTGCTAGTTATAGACTTGGGAGAAGGTTTGAATTAACCTAGGAATGATAGAATCCGGGAAAAAAAGGGATTTTAGAGTGTTACAGTTCTTGGGTCTTGTATAGTATTGTTGGATTATGATTACTTAGCCATAATTCTCTAAAAGTATTCGTAAAAATGATGAGATTAGGTGAATTCATAGTAGGAACGTCCGAGAATGAGTGAAATGATCATAGTTTGGCCTGGGGATTGAGATTTTGCATAAACCGGGTATTTTAGGCCAGTAAGTTGATTATAGTTGTTGTATGTTTGTTGCTAGACCAAGAACAAGCAAAGGATTTGGAAAATGGGAAGGCTCCAGTTCAATAGAACTTTGAGTACTTCGAGGTAGGTGATGGTTACTAATTCTCAATATGCATTATATGTTCATTTACTATTATTTAGTATTGTACGAGTTGCATGCTTAGGGATTGAATTGTGAATGTCTAATTGTCTGGTTATCATTCTTCTGAAATGAACTTGTTTGTTGTTTGTTGGTTTACAAGTATGTTTGTTCATTGTTGTGATTGATTGGACTTGGTGTGATATTTTGTTGCCTCGGGTACCATGCATGGTATGGGAATACTAACGGTTGGCTCGGGTACCATGCATGGTACGAAAATTCATAATGGTTGACTCGGGTACCATGCCTGGTATGAGTTGTTTTATTTATATTGTTGTGTTCTTTCGATGGTTCTATGAGTGGACCGAATTGTATTCTTGAATTGTAATTTCTGCATATGGTCCATGAGAGGCCGGGTGTTTATATTTAAATGTGAAATTGGTCTTGGTGTAGACCAGAATTGCATGTTGAAAATATAGGTGGTGTCCTAGGAATCTTTGGTGGGTCGGGGTTATGTGAATAAGACATATGTTTATTGCCACTGATTGTCCTTGATTGTTAATGGGTTACATGTGGTTGGTAAGCTAAGGGAGGGATTTATAGTCTGGTTATATTATTGACTTGCTACATATTTTCTGTACCTTACTATGTTTTGGTTTATTGTTCATATTCTGTTTATTGGATCTGGACGATAATCCTACCAGTACATGGTGTTTGTGTACTAATTCTGCACTTGCTTTTTTTTTGTGAGTACAGGAAATCTTCCGGTGGCTGACACGCAATCTCACCTGTATTCCCAACGTTTCCAGATCTCAAGAGTGAGCTACTTCGATCGAGCTACCTTATTGTCTTCTTTTAAGTTGTAGCCCACTTGTTTCGGGCTTAAACTCTCTCTTGTTTTTGGGGTTGCATCCCCATATTCTAGACGATTAGTAGTATGTTTTGGTACGGTGACTTTCAGGTTTTAGGAAGTATTTTTCCACAGATTTTATGATATTAGTGTTTGAGATATTGAATTGCTAGTTTATTTATTTGCACACTGGTTTTGAGCTTTTAGAATGGTTAAGTTCTGGGTTGATGATGGTTCGCTCGCCCGAACGTTTGGGTGGGTGCCACTCACAGTGGGTTGGGTCATGATAAAGATGGTATTAGAGCCCTAGGTTCGTTGATCTCATCAGACCAAAATGGGTCTAGTAGAGTCTTGCGAAATGGTACGGAGACGTCTGTACTTTTCTTCGAGAGGCTATAGGACTTTAGGAAAACTATCTCTTCTTTCTTCCTTCATGCTATAACTTAATTCTAATTGGTATCTGATGATACAAATTGGTATCTAAATCTTTCACTCTTCCGTCTGCAGATGGTTAATACGAGGAACAATGGAGCAAGGGCAGCGGTCCCAGCAACGGTCCCAGCAGCGAGCCTAACTGTCAGAGGTAGAGGAAGGGGCAGGGGCAGGGGTCGAGGTAGAAAAGCTACCACCAGAAGTGGAGCTCAGGCAGCTGTAGGAGTACGTGAGGCGACCCCTCCCCCACCCCAGGATCAGGTCAAAGAGGAAGTCGAGGTTGCTATTGAGGAGGGTGTAGAGCAGGCATAGGTGGCACCGATTGAAGTCGCAGGCCTTTCCCCTATCTCGCCTGAGGCGTTTCAGCAGGTGTGGTCCTTTTTAAGTGGGATGGTTGGTGTTGGATCCAATCTCATGGGTACGGTAGATCAGATTCCGGGTGCTCAGCCAGTGGTTACTACAGCACCTAGGATGGATGTAACGTCAGGCACAGATAACTTTTTTAGGCCAATGCTAGGTCTAATTATGACAGGGAATGAGCATGAGATGTTGACCAAGTTCCTTAAGCTAAAACCTTTTACGTTTTAGGGTACTGATAAGGAGGATGCGTATGAGTTTATATTGGACTATTATGAGAGGCTGCACAAGCTGGGCATTGTGCAACAACATGGGGTTGAGTTTGTCACTTTTCAGCTGCAGGGTGATGCTAAGAAGTGGTGGAGGTCTCGTGTGGAATGTCGGTCATATGTTTTTCATCCATTGACTTGGGAGAAGTTTCATGCTCTCTTCTTAGAGAAGTATGTGCCTCATACTTTGAGAGATCACAAGAAGGATGAGTTCCTGGCTCTAGAATAGGGTAGCATATCGGTCTCTACTTATAAGGCCAAGTTTCATGCCTTGTCTCATTTTGCTACACAGTTATTGAGTACCGAAGAGGAGAGAGTTCGGTTGTTTGTGAAGGGTATGAACATTGATTTGCAAGTGTTGTCTGTGCACATAACTTCAGCAAGGGAAAGCTTCAATGAGGTCACCGATTATGTGAAGAAGTTAGAAGGGGTTAAGCAGGTCGGGCAAGTTAGAGTGTTAGCCAAGAAGTCCCGGAATGAGGGGAATTTCAGTGGTTCATATTCCAGGGTTAATCATCAATAGGTATACTCTGCCCTTCCTATTCAATCAGCTTTGCCAGCTGCTACAGGTGGTCGTCCGGGAGCTAATAAATAATTTTCAGCTCCTAGAGGCCAGGGAGCTTCTTACACATCTACCAGCAGGCCTACACTTGATCGTGGTTGTTTCTATTGTGGTGATCTTGGCCACTTTAAGAGGGAGTGCCTTTACAAATAGACTGGTAATCAGGCTCAGCAGCAGTCTAAGGCTATGGTTCCAGCAGGTAAAGGCGGCTATGCTAGAGGTCATCCCCAGGGTGGATGAGGTAACTTTCAGAGAGGTTGGGGAGAAAGAGGTAATGGCGGCGCGAATAGGGGTGTGGCACAACTAGACAAGGAAGTTGCTCGGATTGATTATCGGGCTCATTGTTATGCTTTTCCAGGGAGGGCTGAGGCTGAGGCATCGGACACAGTGATCACAGGTACAATTCTGGTCTGTGATAGGATGGCTTCTGTACTTTTTGACCTAGGTTCTACATACTCTTATGTTTCTACGAATTTTGCTTTGGGTCTTGACTTGATTTGTGATATCTTTTATTCCCCTATCCATGTTTCTACCCCGATTGGAGAGTCCGTGATTGTGACTCATTTTATCGTACTTGACTTGTGATATTTGTGGGGTTGCAGACTTGGGTAGACTTGGTAATTCTGAATATGGTAGACTTTAATGATATTTTGGGCATGACCTGGTTGTCTCTATATCATGCTGTATTGAATTGTAATACTAAGACTGTGGCTCTAGAAATTTTGGATGAGGATAGACTAGAGTGGAAAGGTGTGTATAGGCCTAAGCCGGCTAAGATCATATCATTTGTTCGGGCCAGGAAAGTAGTGGCGAGAGGGTGTTTGCCCTTCTTGGGGGTGTTTAAGTCTTATTTGGATTCGTTCATCATCGTATTTATAGATGACATTTTGATCTACTCCAAGAGTAGGGAAGAGCATGATGAACATCTATGTATTGTGTTGGATATTTTGAAGCACCAAAAATTGTATGTGAAGTTTTCCAAGTGTGAAGTTTGGTTGACTTCAGTAGCCTTCTTAGGGAATATGGTGTCAGAAAAGAGGGTGATGGTAGATCCCTAGAAGATTGAAGCAGTCAAGAGTTGGGTCCGACCGAGCTCTGTGACTGAAGTGAGGAGTTTTATGGGGCCTGCAGGTTACTAGCGTAGATTTGTCAAGGATTTTGCGTCCATTGTTACTCACTTGACAAGGTTGACTCAAAAGAGGTACCATTTGTGTGGTCCAACAAGTGTGAGGAGAGCTTTCAAAAGCTCAAGGCACTTCCTACCACTGCTCTCATCCTTTCATTGTCGGTTGAAGGTAAGGATTTCATTGTATATTGTGATGCTTCATATTTGGGTTCGGGTGATGTATTGATGCAGGACAGGAATATGATAGCATATGCTTCTAGGCAGTTGAATGTTCATGAGAAAAACTATCTGACTCATGACTTGGAGTAAGCAGCGGTGGTTTTTGCACTCAAAATTTGGAGACACTATCTTCAGGGTGTCAAGTGTGAGGTGTTCACTGATCATCGTAGTCTGCAACACGTATTTACTCAGAAGAACTTTCATCTGAGATAGAGGAGGTGGATGGAGTTTTTGAAGGATTATGATGTGACCATCCAGTATCATCCGGGTAAGGCTAATGTGATGGCAGACGCATTGAGCCGGAAGACAGTCAACATGGACAATTTGGCTTGTTTAGGGGTGTCCAAACGACCATTGGCAAAGGAGATTCAAGCTTTAGAATCAAAGTTCGTGCAACTGGGCATCTCAGAACAGGGTGGAGTATTGGCCAGTGTTGAGGTCAAATCCGCATTCACAGAGGAGATAAAGACTAAGCAATTTCAGGATGCACAGTTGAGCAAGCTTCGGGGAAAGGTAATATCAAAAAAGTGCAAGGACGCCATATTGGATGTTGGCTGGGTGTTGAATTTCAGAGGAAGGATTTGTGTTGCTCGAGTTGATGACATAATTCAGAAGGTATTTATAGAGGCTCATGATTTGCGGTATTCAATTCATCCGGGCGTAACCAAGATGTACAGGAATTTGAGGCAACTTTATTGGTGGCCTGGGATGAAAAGAGACATAGCTTATTTCGTGTCCAAGTGTCAAAATTGCCAGTAGGTCAAGTATGAACACCAAAGGCTTGCAGGACTAGTTCAGAGGATGCCCATTCTCGAGTGAAAGTGGGAAAGGATAGTCATGAATTTTGTGGTGGGTCTTCCAAAGACTTTGGGGAAGTATGACTCAATCTGGGTCATTGTGGACCGGCTAACCAAGTTAGCCCATTTCATTCCGATCAGGGTGGACTATATTTCATAGCAATTGGCTAAGATCTATGTGAAGGAGATCGTGAGACTGCATGGTGTACCATTGTCCATCATTTTAGACAGAGGTACGCAGTTTACCTCTAAGTTCTGGGGTAAGTTACATGAAGAGATGGGCACTCAACTCACTTTCAGCACAACTTTCCATGCTCAAACTGACGGTCAGTCGAAAAGGGCAATCTAAGTGTTGGAAGACATGCTGAGAGCATGTGTGATTAATTTTGGGGGTCATTGTGACCAGTTCCTGCCATTGTGTGAGTTCTCATACAACAACAACTACCACTCTAGCATCAACATGGCACCATTTGAGGCATTATACGGGAAGGGTTGTAGATCACCTATAGGGTAGTTTGAGGTAGGCGATGTGAAGCCTCTGGGTATGGACTTGGTAAAGGAAGCGCAGGAAAAAGTAAGAGCCATTCAAGCCAAGTTGCTAGCAACCCAGAGCAGGCAGAAGAAATATGCAGATTGCAAGGTCACAGACATGGATTTCCAGGTTGGTGAGCAACTACTATTGAAAGTATCACCGATGAAGGAGGTTATGCATTTCGGTAAGAAGGGCAAGCTCAACCCTCAGTTTATCAGTCCATTTGAGGTTCTCAAAATAGTAGGGCCAGTGGCTTACAGGTTAGCACTGCCGCCTAGTTTATCCAGTGTCCATCCAGTATTCCATGTCTCCATGTTGAAGCAAAACCATGGGGATGAAGAATACATTATCAAGTGGAATAAAGTATTACTAGACAAGGATCTTCGGTATGAAGAGGAACCGATTGTGATTTTTGATTGAGATGTCCGGAAGTTGAGGACAAAGGAGATCAAGTCTGTGAAAGTTAAATGGAAGCATCGTTTGGTTGAGGAAGCCACTTGGAAAATTGAGAAGGAAATGCGAGACAAGTACCCTCACTTGTTTGAGGATTCAGGTACTACACTTACACTTTCCCTCTTTTATTTCCGTATTTTTGGGTTGGATCATTCGGGGATGAATGATGGATAAATTGGTATTTATTGTAATAATCGGGTTTGTCGTTATGGGTAAACCTTTCATCCAAGTTTTGAGTTAGAAAACTTCCTAGTTTGGGAGCTAAAAATTCTAGGCTAGGCTAGTCTCGACCAGTTTTGGAGTGAGGTATGGTATAGGGTAATCTGGGTAAGGATTGGGTAACGTGTCTTGTATTGAGCTAGTTTTCCTTTTAGCTAAGACATAAGGGAGTCCGAGGGACTTTTCAGAATTGAATTCGGGTAAGTAAAACTCTCAGTATGAAGGTTGACGTGAAGGGGTTGTTTCAGCATGCTAGAAAATTAAGTGTGTTGTAAAATGGGCACTTTTGGAGAACCTTATGATTTTTTGTCCCGTGTCAACTTTCATAACGGTTAATACATCACTGCAGTGACCTCCGCTAAAGTGAAGAAATTACCGCTATAGCAGAAGTCAACATCGGCCAGTACCGCTATAGCGGACGGTTCCACTATGGTGGTACCGCTATAGCAAAGCATGGACCACTATAGCAGATGAGTTGGGATATAAGGCAGAAAACTTCCCCAAAACATTCAATTTTCATCAAGAATATTTTGAGAGAAGGGAAAGGCAATTTTGGGCAAACTTACTCTATTTTCCACCATTTTTCGTCCTAAAGTAAGGATTCTACTCCCCTAACTTAGTACTATCTTTCCTACGGAGTAGAATTGCTAGTTATAGACTTGGGAGAAGGTTTGAATTAACCTAGGAATGATAGAATCCGGGAAAAAAGGGGATTCTAGAGTGTTACAGTTCTTGGGTCTTGTCTATTATTGTTGGGTTATGATCACTTAGCCATAATTCTCTAAAAGTATTCGTAAAAATGATGGGCTTAGGTGAATTCATGGTAGGAGAGCTCGGGAATGGGTGAAATGATCATAGTTTGGCCTGGGGATTAGGATTTTGCATAATCTGAGTATTTTAGGCTAGTAAGTTGATTGTAGTTGTTGTATGTTTGTTGCTAGACCAAGAAAAAGCAAAGGATTTTGAAAATGGGAAGGCTCCGGTTCAATAGAGCTTCGAGTACTTCGAGTTAGGTGATGGTTACTGATTCTCAATATGCATTATGTGTTCATGTATCATTATTTAGTATTGTATGAGTTGCATGCTTAGGGATTGAATTGTGAATGTCTAATTATCCGGTTATCAGTCTTGTGAAATGAACTTATTTGTTGCTTGTTGGTTTACAAGTATGTTTGTTTATTGTTGTGATTAATTGGACTTGGTGTGACATTCTTTTGGCTTGAGTACCACGCCTGGTATGGGAATATTAATAGTTGGCTCGAGTACCATGCCTGGAATAGAAATACTAACAGTTGGCTTGGGTACCACACCTGGTACGGAAATACTAATGGTTGACTCGAGTACCACATCTGGCATGGAAATTCATAATGGTTGGCTCGAGTACCACGCCTGATACAGATTGTTTCATTTGTATTATTGTATTCTTTTGATGATTCCATGAGTAGACTGGGTTGTATTCTTGAATTGTAATTTCTGCATATGGTTCATGAGACGACGGGTGTTTATATGTAAATATGAGGTTGGTCTTGGTGTAGACCGGGATTGCATATTGAAAACATAGGTGGTGTCTTAGGGATCCTTGGTGAGTCAGGGTTATGTGAATAAGACATATATTTATTGCCACTGATTGTCCTTGATTATTAATGGGTTACATGTGATTGGTAAGCTAAGGGAGGGACTAATCGTCTGGTTATATTGTTGACTTGCTATATATATTTTGTACCTTACTATGTTTTGGTTTATTGTTCATATTCTGTTTGTTGAAGTTGGACAATGATTCTACCAGTACACGATATTTGTGTAATAATTCTGCACTTGTTTTTCTTTTTGTGAGTACATAAAATCTTTCGGCGGCTGACACGCAACCTTACCTGTAGTTCCAGCGTTTTCAAATCTCAATAGTGAGATACTTTTGTCAAGCTATCTTGTTGTCTTCTTTTAAGTTGTAGCCCACTTGTTTTGGGCTTAAACTCTCGCTTGTTTTTAGGGTTGCATCTCCGTATTCTAGACAATTAGTAGTATGTTTTGGTATGGTGACTTTCAGGTTCTAGAGAGGATTTTTTTCGCAGATTTTATGATATTAGTGTTTGAGATATTGAATTACTAGTTTATTTATTTTCACACTGGTTTTGAGCTTTTAGAATGGTTAAGTTCTGGGTTGATGATGGTTCGCTCGCCCGGGTGTTTGGATGGGTGTCACTCACGACAGATTGAGTCGTGAAATATTGTGGGCTCGGGGTTAACTTATGGATTGATTTTTTGAATTCGAGTTAGAACCTTAATAATATGGGTATTGGTAGACTTGTGTTCATGCGTAGAACTTATTATTGGTAGATTGGTTACATTCAGAGGCTACTCATAAAGGGAAGGCTCAGGTGTAACTAAGTAGAGTCTTGTTGTTCGGCTTTGAGGTAGGTTATGGCTTAACTTCCTTCAAACTTTGCTTAGATGGGAACTTATCATGTAAAGAATGATATGGACTGGGTGACTTTGTAAATATCATAGTAATTGAGTTAATTTATATTATTGTGATGCCCGTGTGGGGGCTTGTTTTGGTTACAATAATAAATGATATAGTTTATTATTATAATGCCCATGTGGGGGCTTGTATTAATGATTTATTTGTAATATGAGTGTATTAACTTGTATATTTTATTATTGGGTTGTTTCACACATTATTGACATATCTTAGGATCTGTATTTACCATGATCATGCATACTCTCTCATTTTATAAATTATTGGATTTGTACTATTGAAAAACACTGATTTTTGAAAAAAGATGAACCACTTTTATATAATTTGATCCGATGCAATATTTCATAAGGAGACTGAGGATATTGATATTAATTACGCCCAATGCAGAAATTCCAGATGGAGTATATGAACTTCGCGAGTTCTCCATACGTCTCACCTCTGCAACGATATAATCTGGGGTGGGTGCATACAGGTAGACATGGACATTGCATATCATTTCATATCATTGCATCGCATTGTGTTTCCTTTTCAGATTGAGGTGGTGATTAAGATATTTTTTATATATGAGTGATATTAAATTGATGGAACTTTTCTGCGTGTAGGGTTATTTTAGTATTCTTTACTCGTTATAGTATTCTGCTTGAGCTTAGTCGATCTATGATGCCTACTAAGTACAAGTGGACTGTACTCACTCCTACTTTTCTATATCCATTAGGTACAGATCTTGGTTCGAGTGGCTCTCGCGATTTGAGATCGTGCGAGGCAACAACATTAAAGTTGTGGTGAGGTTTACCTTCAGAGATCGCCCGGCTTCATCTACCATTATATTCTGTCTATTTATCTTCTCAGATAGTGTTGCTTTTATCTATTTATGTCATTCAGATTTAGAGTCGCTCTTGTATACTTATATAGCTGAGTCTTGAGGTGTTTTGGGATGTTGTTATGTTTCTTTCTATCCTTTATCGTTTGAGTCATATAGAATTACAATTGATGTTCCTTGATTTTGAGATATTTTTATTTTATTTATCTTGCCTGTTGATTTATTCGAGTTTTTGAGTTAGGCTTACCTACCACGGTGGGATGGGGTAGGTGCCATCACAACCCTTGAGATTTTGAAATCGTGACAATATCATACCTTAATTTGAGAAGAAATATCCAACTTATTCCGATAGAATCATCAACAATAGTTAGAACGTCCTTATTTTCATCAAATGTGTCTATCTTTTAAGAGCCACATATTTTCATATGGACTAATTTAAAAGTAATAATGGTTTTAATATTACTAATAGACATGATCGTCTAGTCTATTTTGCACAAAGAAAAACAGTATACTTATTGACTTTCTCAATTGTGATATTTATACTTGTTAATTATATTTTATTTAGAGTAGTA
The DNA here is from genome assembly GCA_003996215.1 of Jaltomata sinuosa. NCBI lineage: Eukaryota > Viridiplantae > Streptophyta > Magnoliopsida > Solanales > Solanaceae > Jaltomata > Jaltomata sinuosa. The sequence continues at coordinate 194,680 of QJPP01000282.1, read as the reverse complement.
GTTGACATATGTTCAAGCCTCTTATGTTAGAGTTGTATATCTTTATCAGAGATGATCCATGTCTTAATGTTGTTGCTGGACTCATTTGCAGTCAATGCAATCCTTGACTTTTGAGTAAGCTTGATTCACTAGGACATAAAGTCATTTTCTTCCTTATCAATCTCCTTCACCTTTCTATTATAGAGATTCTAAATTAAAAAAATCAAGAAAGAAACTGACACATCCTAAAAAAAATTATTACTTTAGGGGCTGACAAAAAATTAAATTAAAATTGAGGTACATAAAATATATTATTAATAACATTTCCTTTAAATAATGTACAAATTTAGCGTGTATTACTAATGATACATCTCCATTTGACAAGAATGTATCTTTTAGATGGCTAGTTTATCAATTTATTTATCCAAAAGATTTTTGTTTATTATCATATAATTGATAACTTCAGTATCTATTATTTATTTTTGACAACTTTTAAAAGCTAATAGAGGGGTACTTATACCTGTTGTAGCTACTCATAATGTTGTATATGTTTTGCCTTTTAGTACACCTAGAATCTTATCATATTGATCCTTTGTGAAGGGAGATAGCCTCATTTGAGTGTCTTGACTAAGACAAGATTTATTGTTTACATTATGATCTTGAATCACATTTAGAATTTTTATTTGAATTGAATTTATCGCCTGAGATGACTGCGGGTTACTATTCAGACATCACATTGTAGACAATAGAATTTTCACTAAATTAAGTATTATTGTCTGTTATATTTTCATATGATATTTTATTAGGCATATTTTGAGAACAACTAAAATTCTTGTAGCAATTTTTAAAGTAATTTTGCATTTTATAGAAATTGCATTGGACATTGCAATTGTTCTTGAATCTTTAATACTCTTGTTCCTGATATACATTGCAACATCAACATTCCCCATAGAAGCAGAATTTGGCCATAGTAGATCAATTTATTTTTATTGATTTCTAATCTTCATTACTTAATATCATATCTTTGATTTATAGTAGGCATACAACACATTAACATATTTTGATTTCTTGCTTGATTATATGACTCACTTTACCTCGTTAAAAATTGAAATAACTTTTAATTATATAGATAAATTACAAAATTCTTATTTTTTTACAGTTGCAGTCTGGACTTAAGACTAATGCCTCAAACTTTAATCTTTGAGTTTAGAAAAATAAGTGGATATAGAGGCAGTATGTAAGGGTAGCAATTCTTTTTATGAACCTTGAAGATTCTTGACCCATAAAATTGTTGAACACTTTGAGCACTTGAGGGTAACAATACTCTTACATAATTTGAGCACTTGATGCGTACATTTTTCCTCCCGACAAGCTTTTCACTATAGAATTCATAAATTTAAAAGAGTATAATGGCATTCACTCTATCTCAGTAATTTTACATTGATTCAATATTAATTTTTTGTTGTATGTCTCTTTTGCAAGCCTTATTTTATTTTTTCTATAATAGGGAAACTCCCATGGATCTGTACCGTAACACTCCAAAATTTGAATCAATGTTTAGATTTAGAAATTTAGCTATTTTCTGCAGGTTTCAGGTCTCATGGGCAGCACACGGTCCGTGGGAGGCCTGATGGGCCATCGACTCGACCGTGGGAACTGCTCCAGCCTCCTAAGCCCCGATGAGCTAATCCACGAGTCATGGGGAAGCCCATGAACTGTGGGATCCCATCGTGGAAATTGTCCAGAGGCTCTATAGCCTTCCCCAGCCCAACGACCAAGGCCACATATCGTAAGAGCCACCATGGGTTCTGGTCCTCTGACGTGGGAATGTTCTTGAGGACCAACCTAATTAGCTCCATCCCGGGAGCCCATGCTACGGGCCGTGGTGGATCTGACAGGCCGTGGAAGAGCCCATATGGTGGGATTTTTTTTCAACTTCTTAATCTTAAGTCAGGGGTATTCTGATCCTTTTTCACTCTTTTAAATCCTAAGCTATGATATTTTAGGCCTAGTGGAGGGGTTTCGTTCTGATTTAGTCACGTTCCTCTTTATTCTCACGATTCAAAACTCAGAAACAAAGAAAGAAGCATTCTCTCAAGCTCCAAGACTCTCCAAGACCTAGGACTTTTCCCCCAATATTCTACCTTCAAGTTCTAAGATAAGAAATCTTCAAGTTCAGGTATGTGGGTATTTAATAAGGATTTCTTTTCACACTTATGCCCAAAACCTCCAGTTTTACTTTGAATTTTATGAGAAACTAGTGTTCTTACTCAATTATGAGTTTTTCTGTAAATTTGATTTACTTACATTGTAATATGATTTCTAATCCTTTATACATGATCTTGCATGAATTTGTACAAGTATTTCTTAACCCCGTGATTTGAGAATGAGCTTAGCATAATTTGACATTATTATATGTTTTCAAGTAGAATTGGCAAGTTCAGATAACATGACCTCAAGTATCTATGAAAATAGCATGCCTAGTTCCTCAAGTTATAAAATTTAGCAAAAACATGTTTTGAACTAGTGTCATGCTATACCTTCAAGAATTATATTTTCATGATATGTATAAGCTATATGATGTGTTTTAAAAGTAGTACGCAGATGAGGGTTCTAGATAACCCAAGTCCAAAACTACGTTGTCAGCGTAGGTTTTATTTCACCCAATGGACTCGTGATAGTGATTCCACTCTAACCATGGACTTGTATCCCAGCAAGTTACAAGGCAGCTCTACCAACTAGGGTACAAAATTTGAATTCTATGTAGCTCACATAGTCTATGTCAGTTATGAGAAACTCCTACAAGAAATGGTTTTAAGTTCTTAAATGTATATGACTCATAGTTTTTAAGTCATGATTTACTACTTATGCTTTATGGTTATAAACATGCTTCCAACATATGATTTTACTTTGAGTCATTACATTCCAGCTTTTACAACTATTGCATGATTTCAGTCCTAAGTATGTCTTCAAATATATTTTTATCATGATATATGTATAACTCATATACTCAGTACATTTTGTAGTACTGATTGCATACCTTGTAGAACTCATATACTCAGTACATTTCATAGTACTGATTGCATACCTCTTTGTGCTGCATCCTATCATGATTTAGATTTAGGCGCTCGCTTCTAGACTCGTGGTTAGATCCAACAGGATTTTCAGTCAGAGTTGGTGAATCCTCATCTTTCAAGGACTAATTATAAGTTTTGTTTAGTTTTATGTTTCTTTTCAGTACTTGAAGTTAGCTAGGGATCTTGTCCTAGTAACTCACCTTAATAGTTTATAGAGGCTTTTCAGATATAGTTTAGACAGTGTATCCAAATTGCTATGTTCAGAATTTACTTTATCTTATTGAGTTGCTCATTACTTCAGTTAAGCTTCCGTTATTCATGTTTTATGCTCATGGTAAGTCATGCTAAGGCCAAGGGTTAGCTTAGGATTACTTATGGTCTCAGCTCCTGTATTATATCCAGGGGGTAGGCTTAGGGCGTGACAAACTTGGTATCAGAGCATCAAGTTTAAGGGTCCTAGGATGTCTAAAAGTCGTGTTAATTAGAGTCCTCTTCATGGGTGTGACGCACTCCATACTTATGAGGGGGAGGCTACAAGACATTTTTAGGAAACCCCACTTCTTTCATGTTCAGTATCGTGCGATAGAGTTTAATTTCTCCCTTCTAATCCATTCTCTATGCATTTTAGATCATGCCTCCTCGCAAAAATAATGCTCGCAATGCAAATCCTCCAATTCTAGACTACGAGGTCACAAATGCTGAGTTCAGTAATGTCATCTAGATGTTGGCACAAGCTATGACTGCTTAAGCAAATCAGCAAGCTCCTATTCCTGCTAACCCAAATGATGGGATAGTTGTTTCCAGAGTTAGGGATTTCATCCGTATGAATTTGTCGGAGTTCTTGGGTTTAAAGGTTGGTGAAGATCCACAGAACTTCATTGATGAGGTAAAGAAGATTCTTGAGGTAATTCAAGTGACTGATACTAATAGTGTTGAGCTAGCTTCCTATCAGCTCAAGGATGTGGCTCACATCTGGTACACTCAGTGGAAAGATGGTAGAGGAAGAGATGCAGCTCTTGTGACTTGGGAGTATTTTTTGGGGATTTCATGGATAGGTTCTTCCTAAGGGAGTTGAGGAAAGTAATGGTTGAGGAATTTGTTAACTTGAGACAAGGTTCGAACTCAGTCCTAGAGTATATGCTGAAGTTCAGGATGAGTAAGTTTGTTTGTGGTGTCTCTAATTTGGTGAAGAAAAAATGCAAGACGACTATATTGATTGGAGATATAGACATCTCCAGGCTTATGACTCATGCTCAACAGATCGAAGAGGATAAACTGAAAGAGAGGGAAAGGGAAAATAAGAGGGCCAGAACAAAAGATTTGGGGTTTAGTCAGCAGAGGTTCAGAGGTGGACACCGATCTTCATTTTAGAAAAGATCATCAGGACCAGTGCCATCATCATCCACTGCTCCTTCCCCCACATCTAGACCCAGACATGATCAAGTGGGTAAGGTGACATGCTCTCATTCTAAGGGAAATGTTATGAAAGGGACTTCTTACCCTTTTTATAACAAGTGTAGTAAGAATTATCCTGGAGAGTGTCTTATGTCACAGGTGGATGCTTTGGATGTGAACAAATGGGTCATAGGGTTAGGGATTTCCCCTCAGCCAAACAAAATAATAAAGGTGGCAGAAGTCAGGCTACTACTTCAATAGCTCCAGCAGGTCGCACAGTTCAGTAGGGTGCTACTCCTGGTACATGCGGCGGTCAGTGTCAAAACCATCTGTATGCTATGTCATCTCGCCAGGACCATGAGGACTCACCTGATGTAGTCACTGGTATGTTACAAATTATTTCTATTAATGTTTATGCTTTACTAGACCCCGGGGCTTCATTGTCATTTGTAACCCCATATATTGCATGTAAATTTGGAGTCAGTCTTGACAACTTCTAGAACCTTTTTATGTCTTCACTCTAATTGGTGAGTCAGTCCTAGCTAAGAGGGTATACAAAAATTGCACAGTTTTAGTCCTTCATAGAGTCACTTCAGCAGACTTAGTGGAATTAGACATGACATATTTTGACATCATTCTTAGCATGGATTAGCTACATGCCTATTATGTCTCAGTCGACTATAGAATCAGAGTTGTAAGATTCTAGTTTCCTAATGAACCCATCTTAGAATGCTGGGGTAGTCCTCCAACATCAAAAGTTCATTTCATATCTTACCTCAAAGCTAGAAAGATGATCTCTAAAAGGTACATCTATCATATAGTTTGAGTTATGGATTATGAGTCTGAAATCCCCTCTCTTCGGTCAGTCCCAATACTAAATGAGTTCCCTGAGGATCTACCCTGAGTCTCTCCTGAGCGGGAGATTGACTTTGGTATAGACCTTCTTCAGATACGCAACTCATATCTATTCCTCCTTACAGAATGGCTCCAACTGAGCTCAAGGAATTGAAAGATTAGTTGAAGGACCTCCTTGACAAAGGTTTTATCAGACCCAACATATCTCTATGGGGTTCTCCAGTCCTCTTCATTCATAAGAAAGATAGTTCTTTTAGAATGTGCATCGACTATCGTTAGTTGAACAAGGTCATAATCAATAATAAGAATCTCATTCCTAGGATTGATGACTTGTTTGAACAGCTTCAGAGTACCAATTATTTCTCAAATATTGACCTCAGATCTGGATATTATCAGCTTAGAGTTAGGGAGTGTGACATTCCAAAGATATCCTTCAGAACTCAGTATGGTCACTATGAATTTGTGGTTATGTCTTTTGGACTAATGAATGCTCCTGCAGCTTTTATAGACTTGATGAACATGGTGTTCAAGCGGTCCTAGACATGTTCATCATTGTCTTTATAGATGACATTCTTGTCTATTCTCGGAGTGAGGAGGAACATGCAAACCATTTGAGGGTTGTGCTCCAAACTCTCAAAGATCATCAGTTATTTGCTAAGTTCAGTAAGTGTGAGTTTTGGTTACAGTCAGTCACTTTACTTGGTCATGTCGTGTCCCATGAAGGCATTCAAGTGGATTCACAGAAAAAATAGGCAATAAAGAACTGGCCTAGGCCCACTTCTCTGACAGACATCAAGATCTTTTTGGGTATGAGTCGTTACTACAAGAGATTTGCTAAAAGGTTCTCATCCATAGCTTCCCTATTGACCAGATTGACTCAGAAAAAGTTTAAGTTTCTGTGGCCCGATGAGTGTAAAAAGAACTTCCACGAATTAAAGACTAGGTTGGGCATAACTCCAATTTTGGCTCTACCAGAGGGTTTAGATGGATTTGTGATGTATTGGGATGCATCTAAAGTTGGCCTAGGTTCTGACGTAGCATGACAAGGTCATCTCCTATGCTTCCCGACAGCTTAAGGTTCATAAGAAGAACTACCTAACTCATGATCTTGAGCTAGCAACAGTGATTTTTGCTTTGAAGATTTGGAGACACTACTTGTATGGTATCCATATAGATGTGTTTACCGACCATAAGAGCCTCCAATATGTGTTCACTTAGAAGGAATTGAATCTTCGTCAGAGAAGGCGGATTGAGATTATTAAGGATTATGACATGAGTGTGCTTTACCATCCGGGTAACGCCAATGTAGTGACTGACACACTTAGTAGATTGTCTATGGGTAGTGTGTCACTGGTTGAGAAAGGAAAGAAGGAATTGGCAAAGGATGTTCATAGGCTTTCTCGTTTAGGGATTCTCCTTATTGATTCAGCGTATGGTGGTGTTATAGTTCAGAATGGGTTAGAATCTTCCTTGGTAGTTGAGGTGAAGATGAAACAAGATAGTGACCCTATCTTACATCAGTTGAATGGTGCATTCCATCAGCAGAGAGTAGAGGTTTTCCCCCAAGGGGAAGATGGTGTGTTTCACTATCAGAGTTGGCTATGTGTTCTAAATGTGGATGAGTTGAGACAGTGAATTTTGATAGAGGCTCATAGCTCCAGGTATTCTATCCATCCCGGTGCCACCAATATGTACCATAATTTATGGGAAATCTATTGGTGGAATGGTATGAAAAGGGACATTGTAGATTGTGTGGCTAAGTGTCCAAACTGTCAGCAGGTAAAAGTAAAACATCAGATACCGGGAAGTATGACCCAGGATATTGACATTCCTACTTGGAAGTGGGAAATGATTAATATAGACTTCATTATAGGTTTACCGCGTACTCACCAACAACACAATTCTAATTGGGTGGTAGTAGATAGGATGACAAAGTCAGCCCACTTTTTGTCTGTCAAAACTACCAATTCAGCAGAGGACTATGCCAGAAGCTACATACGGGAGTTAGTCAGATTGCATGGGGTTCCCTTGCCTATCATCTTAGATAGGGGTACTCAGTTTAAATCCCAATTTTGGAAGTCATTTCAGAAAGGTCTTTTTACTCAAATATAACTTTTCATCCGCAAATAAATGTCCAGGCAGAGCGTACTATCCAAACCTTAGAGGATATGTTAAGCACAACTTTTCATCCGTAAATAAATGTCCAGGCAGAGCGTACTATTCAAACCTTAGAGGATATGCTAAGAGCTTGTGTAATTGACTTTCACGGTAATTGGGATGATCGCATGCCTCTTATGGAGTTTGCCTACAATAACAGTTTTCATTCCAGCATTCAGATCGCTCTGTATGAGGAACTTTATGGGTAGAGGTGTAGATCACCTATTAACTGGTTTGAGGTAGGTGAAGAAGCATTGATCGGGAAAGATTGAGTTCATGAGACTATGGAGAAAGTTCAGTTCATTAGGGAGAGGTTAAAGACTGCTCAGAGTTGACAGAAATCCTATGCATATGTGAGGAGAAGAGAATTAGAGTTCGAAGTTGATGATTGGATATTTCTGAAGGTTTCACCTATGAAAGGTGTAATGGGAAGCTTAGTCCCTGGTATGTAGGACCCTACAAGATTCTGAGGAGAGTTGGTAATGTGACTTATGAGTTAGAGTTGCCAGCGGAGTTAGCAGCGGTACACCCAGTTTTTCATGTGTCCTTGTTGAAAAAGTGTGTTGGTGATCAAGTATCAGTTATGCCATTAAAGAGTGTAGGAGTGAACGATAGTCTCACTTATGAATAAGTCCAAGTCGAGATTCTTTATCGTCAGGTTCGCAAGTTGAGGAATAAGGAAGTTGCTTCGGTGAAAGATCTTTAGAGGAACTAGTCAGTTGAGGGAGCTACTTGGGAAGCAAAAGCAACTATGATGACCAAGTACCCTCACCTATTCACACACATTCTAGTTTCAGCCTAAGTTAATATTTCCTCTTTAATATATTCCATCAGTTATTCTCATGCTCCTTGTATGCATTCATGTTAACGACTCCAGCTATTAGAATTCAGTTGGTAGGGATTGTAGCTCTTTTCCTCCAAACTCAGCTTATCTAGACTTTATTCAAGGATGAATAATCCTAAGGGGGAGATATTGTAACACCCAAAAATTTGAATTGGCATTTAGACTTAGAAATTTAGTTATTTTATGCAGGTTCTATATCCCACGGGCAGCACCACAGGCCATGAGAGGCCCGACGGGCCATTGGCCCAACCATGGGAACTGCCCCAGCCTCCTCATCCCCAATGAGCTGGCCCACGAGCCATGGGAGCCCACCATGGAAATCATCCAGAGGCTCTGTAGCCTCTCCCAGCCCAACGGCCAAGTGCACATGTCGTAAGAGCCACCACGGGCTGTGGGTTTCTGCCATGGGAATGGTCCAGACGACTAGCCTAATTAGCTCTATCTCAATGGCCCATTCCATGGGCCGTGGTGGATATGATGGGCCGTGGGAGAGCCCATCCTATGGGAATTTTGTTCAACTTCTTAATCTTAAGTCAGGGGTATTCTGATCTTTTTTCACTCTTTTAAATCCTAAGCTATGACATTTTAGGCCTAGTTGGAGGGGTTTTGTTCTAACTTAGTCACGTTCCTCTTTATTCTCACGATTCAAAACTCAGAAACAAATAAAGAAGCATTCTCTCAAGCTCCAAGACCTAGGGCTTTTTCTCCAATTCACTACCTTCAAGTTCTAAGATAAGAAATCTGCAAGTTCAGGTATGTGGGTATTCAATAATGGTTTTATTTCACCCTTATACCCAAAACCTTCAATTTTACTTTGATTTTTATGAGTTAATGAAACTAGGGTTCTTACCCAATTATGAGTTTTCATGTAAATTTGATTTACTTACATTATAATATGATTTATAATCCTTAATATATGATCCTGAATGAGTTTTTACAAGTATTTCTTAACCCCGTGATTTGAGAATGAGACTAGCATAATTTGACCTTATTATATATTTTCAAGCAGAATTGGCATGTTCAGATATCATGACCTCACGTATCTATGAAAATAGCATGCCTAGTTCCTCAAGTTATAAAATTTAGCAAAAACATGTTTTCAACTAGTGTCATGTTATACCTTCAAGAATTATATTTTTATGATATGTATAAGCTCTATGATATGTTTTAGAAGTAGTATTTAGCACCGAATAGACGAGAATTCCAGATAACCCAAGTCCAGAACTACGTTGCTAGTATCGATTTTATTTTGCCCAATGGACTCATGATAGTGGTTCTGCTCTAAGCATGGTATTGTACTCCGGTAAGGTACAGGACAACTCTGCCAACTAGGATACAAAAGTTGGATTCCATGTAGCTCACATGGTCTATGTCGGTTACGAGAAAATTCCACAAGAAATGATTTTAAGTTCTTAAATGTATATGACTCATAGTTTTTAAGTTATGATTTACTACTTATGCTTTATGTTTATAAACATGCTTCCAACTTATGCTTTTACTTTGAGTCATTACATTACAGCTTTTACTACTGTTGCATGATTCCAGTCCTAAGTATGTTTTAAAAAATATTTTTTATCATGACATATGCATAACTCATATACTCAGTACATTTCATAGTACTGATCGCATACCTCTTTGTGTTGTATCCTATCATGATGTAGATTCAGGCGCTCGCTCCCAGACTCGTGGCTAGATTTAGTAGGATTTTTAGTCAGAGTTGGTGACTCCTCATCCTTCGAGGACTAGTTTTGAGTTTTGTTTAGTTTTATGTCTTCCTTTTAGTACTTGGAGTTAGCTGGGGATCTTATCATAGCAACTCACCTTATCAGTTTATAGAGGCTTTTCAGACTTTACATTATCTTATTGAGTTGCTTATTACTTCAGCTAAGCTTTCACTATTCATGTTTTATGCTTATGGTAAACGTAACACCCCAGAATTTGAACCAACATTTAAGATCAGAAACTCAAAAAAATTATGCAATTCCCAGGCCCCACGGGCACGTGCCACAGACTGTGCGAGGCACGAAGGCCTATCAGGCCAGCCGTGGGAGCAACTTCAGCCAGCTCAACCTCAACGAGTATCCACCACGGCTATCTCACTTCCGACGGGCCATGGGAGACCACCGTAGGGATCTACTAGTAGCTAAAAATCCACCCCTCAATCCCAATGGTCAGGGCCACGCATCGTGGGAACTACCACAGGCCATGAGGCCCCACTATGGGAACTCCCCAGAGAGTCAGTTGACCTGTCTCCTTCTGACGATCAGACCCAATTGGCCATCGCAGGTTTGACAGGCCGTCAGACACAGCTTTCTGGTAAGGTTTTCAACAGCTTCTCAAATTAAGTCAGGGGCCTTTTGGTCTTTTCCCTACTCTTTTAACTACTATACTAAGTCATTTTGGACATACTTAGATGGGTTTTTATCAGACTTAGGTTATTTTTCTCTTCATTTCATCGACTTAGACTTTGAGAAAGATAAAAAGGCAGTTGTTTTGCTTCTCCAAAGCAAGCAGTAGGGTTCTTCAACTTCAGGCCCCAAACCCAAGGATTTTACCAAGGATTTTATTTTCAAGTATGTGGGAATTCATCAATGGGTATCCTTTCACCCATTGAGTCCCTAAGCTAATTCAGTTCTTTGGTTTTAGATTAGTCTTCAGAGCCTAGGGTTCCTAAATTTGGTAAATCTCTTGTATTTCAGTTCCTTGCTATGTATAAATCTTTATTGCATGTTTCTCCGAAGTCTAGCATTATTGTATATTCATAATTCTCAAACCCTCAGCATGTTCTATAATTCTTGACTTTGAACTATGATTATGAGCTACATATTTTCTTCAGATTCTAGAACTGTTACAAGTAATTCAATTATTCAGGATGGTGAGTTATGAACACCCAATCAGTTTACAATTTCATGCATTTTCAGTCAGATACTCGGTCCTTCAGAATTATGTGATTAGAATGTTTTCAGTTTTAGCATTATTTTTCATTTTCATAAAGTCAATATTTTTGAGCTATTCAACATGTTTGTTTATTTACATATTCAGTTGGGAGTAGTACTTAGTACCATAGCGGACACGGAGATGAAGGCTCACTCGTCAGTTAGGCTAAGACCTTTAGTAGAAGTCCCTAAGTTCCAGAACTACGACGCTACCATAGGTTCTAAAGGGTCACCCGTCAAATCAGGCTTGACACCTTAGTCCTTTTGGACATTAGAGTAGTGGATCCACGCCATCCAGTGTTGTACCCTTGACAAGGTATGAACACCCTTCCCAGCCAGGGTTACGAGGTATCCCCATAATTAACTCAGCTTGGGGTATGTCAGTTAACAGTAGCTCCCACAGTTCAGACTCAGTTAGTGCATGACCTTGTAGTCAGTCACTTAATTCAGTATTATTCAGTTACATGTTTATCTACTTGGTTATTGCATCAGTTTACTTATTTCAGTTTCATGTTCAGCTTATCCTTTTACGTTCAGTTATCTTCTCATGTCCAACATAATAGAATAGTGCATCTCTCACATGCTTAGTACATTTGAAGTACTGATGCATACTTTTGTGTTGCATCCTATCATGATGTAGGTTCAGGTGCTCAGCACCCAGATCGTGGTTAGTATGATTTTCCAGTCTTTTCAGCAGGAGAGTTGGTGAGTCCTTATATTTCGAGGACAAGATTTATATTCATTTTATTCAGTTTTCAAACTATTAGAGTTAGCTTGGGGGTTTGTCCCAGCAACTTATCTTGGTAGAGGATTTTAGACATAGAGTCAGTTTTCAGCTCTGGCAGTTAGTTCATATTTTAGACTTATTATACTCATATTTAGAGATACTATTTTATATTTCAAGACTTATATTTTTACACTAGTTTAGCTTCCGCTCAGATGTTGTTTTAATCAAATGTTTAGTATATGCCAGGCCATGGGTTAGCTTGAGGTCACTTGTGTCTCTAAGTACTATGTAGCACCTAGGGGGTAGCCTCGAGGCGTGACAAACTTGATATCAGAGTCTAAGATTTAATGTGTCCTAGGGTGTCTAAAAGCTGCACCAAGTAGAGTCTTTTTCATAGGTGTAAAGCGCGCCACACTTATGAGGGAGATACTACGAGATATTTTTAGGAAAAGTCTCCCTTCTTTATTTTCCATATCGTGCGACAGAGTATGAACTCTATCTAAGCTCTTTCTAACTCGTGATCTATACGTTATAGAAGATGTCTCTTAGAAGAGCAAATAGGAGGAGGAATGGCAACTGAAATGGAAACCATCAATCACCACCCATCCCAGTAGACCCTTTGAATGAGCAAGACACTCTTACCGAGTTCAGGGCTGCATTTCAGGTGCTAGCTCATTCCATGACTACTCAGGTGAACCAACAGGCTATTGCACTGGTCAACCCAGAGAATAATACAGCAGCATCTAGAGTCCGTGACTTAACTCAGATGAATCCTTTCGAGTTCCATGGTTCTAAGGCTGAGGAGGATCCACAGGAGTTCCTTGATGACATCCAGAAAGTTACTGAGATCATGGGTGTCACTCCAGTTGAGAGTGCAGATTTGGTTGCATATCAGTTGAAAGGAGCGACTCACACCTAGTACAAACAGTGGAAGGAAGCTAGCGGTGCAGATACAGGCCCAGTAGATTGAGATCAGTTCATGACTGCATTTATGGGCAGGTTCTTCCCACTTGAACTGAGGGAAGCCAAGATTCAGGAGTTCATCAACTTGAGGCAGGATGATATGAAAGTGAAGGGGTATTCTTTTAAGTTTACTCAGCTTTTGAAATATGCTTCATCAATGGTAGCTGACTCCAGAGCCCGCATGAGTAAGTTTGTGTCAGGTGTTTCTGAAGATGTGGTCAAAGAATGTAGAACTGTTGTGCTGGTTAAAGAGATGGACATCTCCAGGGTGATGACTCATGCCTAGCAGATAAAGGAGGAAAATATCAAGGAGAGGGAAAGAAACCATAAGAGGGACAAAACAGGTAACTTTAGTTATTCTCAGCAAAGGTCATATGATGATAACCATTCTTAGTGTTGTCAAAAATCTTCAGCTATAACCCCATCCTCTGCTAGTGCCCCAGTGCGCAATTTCAGACAGGATCAGCGATATAGAGCACCAGGCTCTAAGTCCCAGGACAGTGTCAGTAGTGGAGGTACTCACCCATTTTGCAAGAAGTATGGTAGGAACCACCAAGGTGAGTGTATGGCTGGTAGTAGAAATTATTTTGGGTGTGGCAAGCCAGGTCATAGGTTGAAGGAGTGCCCAATGAGTTCATTGAGAGGCAGGGATTTTGGCCAGTAGAATCATACTAACTCCTCAGCAACTCTAGCAGGTCGCCCGACTCAGCAGGGTGCCTCATCTAGTGCAGGTGGCGGTCAGCGCCAAAATAGAGTTTATGCTCTCTTGACTCGACAGGATCAAGAGGGTTACCCCGATGTGGTCACTGGTATGTTATGAGTCTTTCACATTGACTTTTATGCACTCTTAGATCCTAGAGCCACACTTTCTTTTCTGACCCCATATATAGCAGTAGACTTCAGCGTCAGTCCCGAAATCCTCTCAGAATCATTCTCAGTCTCTACTCCAGTTGGTGATTCGGCCTCAGTCTCAATTAATTAAAATGGTATGATTTAAATTTCACTGGGATTTGCAGATACAAAAAATAAATTAGTATTATATTTGATTCGTGCATCTTATTCAGAATTCTGTGAAGAATTCAGAGCTTGATTGGCATGCACTCATTGTTGCCCATATTTTTTTGAGAATTATCAATGAAACTTTCAAATTTAACACACAACTTAGAATCTCTAGATCTCTATGCTCTGACATCATGCAATAAATTAAAATAAAATCATTTTTTGATGAACTCAAGAAGAAATAGAGAAGAAGATAGAGCGAAAATGTTTAGAGAGAGAAATATTCCATTATTATTTTATTGGTTCAAAATATCAATGATACAAACACATCATATATATAGCTTTGAAAATGAATCCTGATTTTAAAATGAGGTAATGAGCTAACTAACTAATTTTTTACACCATACTTGATATATATGTCTTAAAAGTAGTGCACCTAATAATATCTCAGGATGAAATTATCTATATTAGCAATGAAAAGTATTCTTCTTAATTGATAACAATAATTTATTTTACAGCCATTCTTGCCATCTCTGATTACAACCAAGACATTTGATAAATATAATTTTTAAATCACATGGTGCAACTAACATATACAATTTATTAATGTTATAAATATACCATGAATTATAATTCAAAGATAAAATGAGATAAATAAATAAAAATATATTCAAATTAAGGCGTGAATATTTTACTTTATTTAAAGGGATTTTAGTCCATCACGGTATTATCTATACCATCTGATAATATATCTCTTGACTTATCCCTTTCAGCCCAACAACATCGTATGACCCAAACAAATAACTCTGAACTAGTTGAAAAGTCCAAAACTCCATAAAAAATATTTTTCTTCAATACAAAATTACTCTTTTAAATAAGTAAAACATTTTCCTTCAATACAAAATTATTCTTTTAAATAAATTGAAGATTTAGAATATTTTTCTCTCTCCACTCTCTCTTTCATTATTCATGCACTTTTTCATTCACATAACACATTACTTTTCGTTGTTCTCATATACACCACAAAGAAGAAAGTATCCTTTATATAGGTGTAGAATTTCTTCTACGAGTAAATATAAAAAAATGAATAGTTATCAAAAATGCAATAGGATGATTAATAGGATATAATGTAAAAAATATGTCAAAGTAATTATATGAGTTATAAAAAATAATAAGACCACTTTCTCCTTTTTATGCTCAATTACTATCAAATATTTTAATTTTTATGTTAAAATATACATATACACCAATAGTTAACTATTATACAGGAGAAAAATTTGAATAAGGATGTTCATTCCGGCTAAAGAAATTTGTGTCCTCCTATAAACGAAGTAGGATTATCCAACAACATAGAACTGTATGAGGTGAAAACAGATTGGGCCGAGTGGTTCAACTTGGGCCTGATCAAAAGAATATCAGCCTACGACAACACCTTCTTGAGAACAAGCCCGACACGAGGAGGGGACTTCTCAATGGAGTCAAGGTAGCCCAAGAAGACCCTCAATAGAGACTACACACAAAGGACACACAAAGAGGATGTTGTGTTAAATATTTAGATACGCAGGCAACACCATGTAGAACCGTGTCAAACACAGTATGCTAGGCTGGCATCCTCCAATAGCTCAAGGACAAGTGGAAGCAATCTGTTGGACACGGTATTGTGTGCCTAACAAGATAGTACTATTCTTTTGGCACCAAAAAATAATTTGTACCCTATAAATAGAGACCCCCTCCCTTATTGTAAAGGATACACTTTGCTAAGATCTAACCCTAAAAGCAATAAAATCTATCTTAGTTGATTCTAAACTGGCTTGGCCTTTCTTTAGTTTATCTCTTAGTTTCTTATTGTTTTATTATTATTACACCCACTTATTTATTGTTCTCGGTCATGGCTCGCTCATATCTAGGAAGACCAAACACCTTTTCAGTGTCTCAGATTTGTTCATTATCTCTGTTCTATTGAGTTATTGTGTATTTTCTATACGATTATTTCATTTTATAAAACTGAAATCTCTAACAAAGAAGCTAAGATCGTAACGCGTGCTCTTGACCGACAAACAAATCTAACTCTTCTAAATCGGTGGTAACTAGTTTGGCACCATCATAGGGCTAGAGACTTTGTGTAGGTTTTAACTTCGTTTTTACTTGCTAGTTTCTCTGTCCGTGTTGTTAGTTTAAAGGGAGAGAGGTCATGACGGACAAAGGCGATGACTGTGGGGAGGGTACCGCTCCTCATTGGGTACTAGGGACTCCGTCAAAGGAGTCTGCAAGTGGTGAGAGGCGAATGGATCATGAAAGCAGGGAAAACACAAGGAGAAGATCTGTTGAGGGCGTAACGAGAGATAAAATAGGGACGACGAGCGCGGAAAGTCTGCATGCACCGGCAGGGGAACTTACGACATTCCTTAAGGGGTCATGACAAAATATAGAGGGATGGAAGGGCTACAAGTGGACCTGGTTTGGCTTTCCCCCAAACTACTAGCGAGAAACGTCAGAGGAATATGCTCGCATGTGCCAGGCGAGCCTGTGGTATTAACCGAAAAGTTGGCAGAAATGTCAGCAACTTCTCATGGTAAGACTATGGCCTCATGATCCCACTAACGGGACATCTTCGAAGTCAAGCAAGGGAACACAGAGTCATTGCGGAACTTCATCGCTAGATTCCAAAAAGAGAGGGATGGGTTGCCAACAGTATCAGATGAATAGCAGCATTAGCCTTCACTGAAGGATTGAATCCGCTAGGTTCAGTCATTTTGTAAGAGCTTAAAAAGATCCTAGCGATATCTGGAACCACAATGTTGGGAACCCACGGTCAGGAGTGTCGCAATCCCGTTAAAAGGGAAATATACATTGGGAGAGGAATGAACCCAGAGCAGAGGTTTGCTTATGTAGGCCACCTGGGAAGTTATGATGATTGCTTCGCATGGTCGAACCCCGGCATCACGGAGGCATCCCCTAACCTAGGAGATAGAAAGGATGGACATCACCGAAGGAAAGCACATGACATGGGGAGCCCGAGCGAGGAAGGTAAACCGATGAAACTTCTCGAACAAAATGAGTGAAAAGGATACACAGTCCACGCTTTTTTCCTTTGTTCGGATTTTTCACCCCAAGCAGTTTTTCCCGGCAAGGTTTTCGATAAGGTAGTAATAGAGACTACCAAATATAAATAGGCACTTTTGTTGTAATAACCAACCCATCCGGGGAACGCATATAAATATGTATGGTTTTATGGTTAAAATATTAGCATTAAGATTATTGAAGCCGCCCTGCATGTGAAATGTCGGGGAAATCTTTTACACAGAGCACGACTTACTTAAAGTAAGTCGGGACTCTGGGGCTGGAATTCACCGGCGCCTGAAGTTCCCGCTGACTTTCAATGTCCATGTTAGGGACTATCTGGTCAGAGCAGCACAACATTAATACAGACCAGGAACTCACTTTCTCAGGTGTGAGTGTCCCTCTCATGACCTCCCCGAGAAGTGTATGCACAGAAATCACATGAACTGATCATCTGATCATGAAAATAACTCGAGGCCATGACACCTCATGCTCGATCTAATGCGTTCAAACACGAGGCCTTATTAAAAATAGCTCATATGAATTACTACTAGTTCCTATAGAATGGTCCATGAGGCCAAAATCAACTATTCGGAGTTTAATACTCTAAGGCTATGTGCTAAAATGTCTCGGAGACATTCGGACTTAGATGCTCAACGAAATAAAAATTAAAAGGATCCCTCCTCGGAAGGACGAGGTTTTGAAAGACCGAAAGTGCCCATGGTCGAGTCTTTGAAACTGACCTAAGTAGATGATCAAAAAGACACACGAAAATAAAAACCAGTCAGCATACGTCTTCATCATCAAATGCCCGATGACCCAAAAAACCACCTGAAGCGGTCACAAAAACCCACAGCAAGGGAAAGAGGCACCTCTCGAAAATACTAGCGATGAAATTTTTTGGAGAAGGCAATGCTTGTTTACATATATGAACAATCGAAATGGGTTAATTTTGGAGATAAAAAAGGCAAGATTTTTGGAAATTAGTATAGGAGACATGTTGCTAAAAAGAAACGTAATTAAGAGACAAGGCTCCCAGTAAAAAAACGATTAAGCCAAAATCTCCTCTTTATTATTGAAAAAAAGCATACAGATACATGACATAAAGCCCCTAAAGGAGGCAAAAAACAGTTACATAACAAAAATACGTTTAAGTAACTACTGGCTAATGCCAAGACACGGCCCAAGTGGGGAAAAGCCTAGCCTTTGATAGTGCCCCATGACTCAAAAATGCTTGAGGGAATGGACTCGTTACTCGGAGGAAGTCAAAGCCCTATGTGGAGAGCCTCAAAGTAGGGATTATGAGGGTGTGATTACCCCAACAAACCCAGGAGATGTGCCTATGGAGCGAGCTTTTCTCTGGAAAGGATACCTTTGTCAAGTTCAATCAGAAACTTGATGAGGGCGTCCGGGGCCAAAGTGTCTACTTATCCGACTAGAAGGGAAAATGTGTGCAACTTCCAGGGCTGCTGAGGAGGACAATGATTGGGCAAATCCACACCCATGACCATCGACCTTGGCCCCAAAAAATAGTCCTTATCTCATTCTTGAAACACGAGCATAGAGGTATGACGTAAATAGGATTCCTGGGTCAAAAGTAGCATAAAGGCTGAGCAATAGGCTATGGATGACTCTTCGATTCGTAGGAGGAATCTCCATTTCAAAGTTCTCAACAAAGGGAAAAAGTTGTGAAGAGAGGAAAAACGATAATGAAAGGATGTGTGGGAGAAAGCCCTTTTTATAGGAAGGAAGGAAGAAGGGAAAGAGGTGCAAACATGTGAATGCCTGCCACATGGACGGTCACAAGCGTAGGATGCGATGCAGCACAGAATCCAAGGCAGTTTCCCCAACCCCTAGACTCCATAAAAGGTACCGCCTCAAAATTAATAGTGAATCAATGTTACTAAAATATCATCGATGCAGTAAAAAAGTAAATAAAGAGGTAAAAAAATGCAAGTCGGGCCTAGCAAAAACAAAAACAAAAACACTAGCACATCACTCATTCTCGTTAGCACACTCGGACTCGAAAACATCTTCTTCCGAGAATGAAGGTTCCGCATCTTCCAGTGCCAAACTACTAAAATGGTCTATCAGGCCTTGGGATTTGGAAATCTCTTTCTCCAGATCCAGGTCACCTTTCTTCATTTCACGAAGGACACATGCACAGGTAAATTGGGTATCCCGCTCCCTAGCTAAATTGAGCCTCTTTTTAGCAGCTCTCATTTCTGCTACTAGAGTATTCACCTGCCTCTTCCGGCAGCGGGGCTCAGCCCCAGTCACTTTGGTGGATGAGAAAGGTTCCTCTCGGAGCTTCAGGCATTGACTTATGTTCCTTTTGGACTAAAATGCCTGAAGCTCCGCCGTAAATGCCTCGATGTCCGATCAGTTAGTGTCTCGCTAAAAGAGGTCGACCCTCGGAGAACAACCAGAGAACTTTCTGAGTTGGCAAGCCTGGTTAGCAGCTTCTTCTTTACCATCATCGCCTGTGGAGTGGCTTCGGCCATAGTAATACTAGCCTGAAAAGGAAGAAGATGGCGCTTGGTCATACGAAAAAGGAAAAGGAAAGTGAGGAAAGGGTAAAACTCACTCTCGTAGCGTAATGGGCGACGTCATTCATCAAACACTCGATAGAAACACTTACCATTTTCTGACGGTCTTTGGGGGATAAGACAACACTCAAGTTGTCAGTCACCCCAAGCGGCTTTCAGAGGAGGCGTAGTTCTTTGGGGACGACCAAGAATGCCTTGTGAATGGCTTCGGCCTCTTGATCAGTTGGATTTCTTTTTAGAGAAAAGATAGGTGCCCGCTCAACTGGAAGAGCCATTGGTAGAAAATTTTGAGAGAGCAACAGCCTCGGAGGAAAACGGCGTGTGCGGAAAAGGTCTCCCCCAGCCCCTTCACGCTCTATAAAGTGAGAGGGTTATACCGCATTAAGATCAATACAATCGGGAGTTTTCCTCTAAGATATAGAAATCCCCCTACTTGGGTTCTCTCGATTCTCACAAAAGGCAGCAGCTTCACGAAATCCATTTCTAGCGCTGACCGAAGGAGCATCAAAGTCAGTCGGCAGAGGTTCAAGTTTCACGTAAGATTTGGTATGTCTATTAGGGGCTCAGCCTAGGAGGCTGAGGGCCACCACCGAGGATGAGAGCAACACGGAGCTTGCCTTCAGTCCTGAAAACTCAAAGGTTATTATGTAGCGCCAGAGAAGAACGTCTTAAAGTAGATCAACAGGGTGAGGAGCTAACCAAGTCCATATTTTTTTCCCTCTAACCATGCCGAGTGGATAAAGCAGGCCAAGTGCGATCTTTCGCGCTGGTGACTGCAAAGGATATGAGTCACCCAGAGATAGAGGGCATCAACTTGATCCGAGATACCCTCACTCAAGGATGGACGCCATCGAGGATCTGAGAAAGGTAAAATGAAGGAAAAAAGTTAAAAGGCGAGAAGGGCAAAAGAGAGAAAGAAGGTTGAATTGGCGAATACTTACGGTGGATATTCCAAGGAAAGTATGTTGGGGCCCTCGGAAGCTCCTCCAAGGATATAGCGACAAAATGATCAATCCACCCACGATCTTGGGGGTCATCCAAGTTGCCTACAATTTCTTTCCTCACCCAGCGGATTAACTTGATTAATCCCCCGGTAAAAAGAAAGGAGAATAGAGTAATAGGAGGTGTGTTAACGTGAAACTAACAACTGACATACGAATGAGAGCTCGAATGCAAGTGATGATTTTTCACACCCCTGGGTTCAGTTGATTAAGGGACAACTTGAAGGTGTTGCAGAAAAAAGTAATCACTTCATCAATAGGATTGCGCATGCCAGCACTAAAAGGGTACTTATAAACAAAGGACACCCCCGACTGGTTAGAGATAATACTATTCAAAGGCGAAGGGGCCCATATTTGAATTTTCCTTTCATCCCAACTGCAATTCTTTAGTACACTAGGAATAATGTCACTTTGTACGAGGGAGCCTAGCTTATATACTGGTACAAGGGGCTCGTCGCCTAATGAGGTAGTGAAATCATATGAGAACTCGAAGTTGGTAGGAACTATGTCGTCGACAGAGGGCTCGCTTTGGAGGTTTGTT
Organism: Jaltomata sinuosa; assembly: GCA_003996215.1. Classification (NCBI taxonomy): domain Eukaryota; kingdom Viridiplantae; phylum Streptophyta; class Magnoliopsida; order Solanales; family Solanaceae; genus Jaltomata; species Jaltomata sinuosa. The sequence goes on along the minus strand of QJPP01000282.1, from coordinate 173,597 downwards.
TTTTCTTGCTCGAGGTTGAGCCAGATCTGAGAGGCAATTTTTTCCTTTTCGTCATGAATAAAAAGGATCAGAGCAAACAACGAAAAGAGTTCGTCTCCAGTAGGAGGAAAGAAGAAAATGGAAGAATAAAAAGATTTGAATAAAAAGAAGATGAAGCGGCGGCCTGGGAAGAAGAGTTTATTCAGAGACAAAATCCGTGGAGGAAGATCCAGCGGGTAAGAGGATAGCCAATCACCAGCGAACGCGTAGAAAGGAAGAGATGTGGAAAAAAGTCAGTTGGGGCAACTCAGGTCATTTTGTTATTCCGTCCTTCGGCCGCAATCAATGTTGCACCCAAAAAACAAAAGGACTATCTGTATAGGGTGAAAATTAATTGGGCCGACTGAGCTAACTTGGGTCAGATTAAAAAGATATCAGCCTACGACAACACCTTCTCGAGAACAAGCCCGACACGAGGGGGGACTTTTCGGGCGGAGTCAAGGTAGCCCGAGAAGACCCTCAATAGCGACTACACACAAAAGACAGACAAAAAGGATATTGTGTCAGAATATTCAGATGCGCGGCAACACCCGACATAATCACATCAGACGCAATATGCTAGGCTGGCATCCTCCAATGGCTCGAGAACAAGTGGAAGCAATCCGTTGGACACGGTATCGTGTACTTAACAGGATAGTAGTATTCCTTTACCACCAAAAAATAATTTGTACCCTATAAGTAGAGACCCTCCTTATTGTAAAGGACACACTTTGTTAAGCTCTAACCCTAAAAGCAATAAAATCTCTCTCGTCTTTCTTTAATTTTTCTCTTAGTTTCTTACTATTTTATTGTTGTTACTCCTGCTTATCTACAGTTCTTGACCACGGCTCACTCGTAGCTAGAAGGACCGAACACCTTGCTTGTGTCTCAAATTTATTCCTTATCTCTATTTTATTGAGTTATTGTGTACTTCCTTTACGATTATTTCCTTTTGAAAACTTCCGTCTCTAACAACATAGCTAAAATTGTAACGCGTGATCATCCCAAATCGGCAGTAAACAAGAACCACATTATATTATGTACAAATATTCGGTATATGTTATCATACATATAAAAGCTAGCATTATTATTCACATACCGCACATTCTTTTGTGCGAGGATTATCAAAATAGTTGAACACTTGTTACAATTATCAGACTTTGTTCCATTCTAGTTCTGGAGTAAACATAAGGCGCTAAAAAGCATCAAAATTCAAAAACAGATCATCCAATCAACGTGCCCTCAGCTGGACCTGGTGGGCCAGGTAGTGTAACAGAAATATCTGGTGGATTAGGTCCTAATGGGCCTGGTGCTGGGCCTAGATGAGGCTCACTATAACGTGATCTGCCAACACCATCTTCCAGGACCCAACAGCAGCATAGGAAGTAGAAACTGCCACCCAAAAAACAAAAAAAGAGTTAATATTATTTGCAATCTGTGTCTTGTAAGTTAATAATAAACCATGTATAATTCGAAATGACACCAACATCATCCAGCTCTTTTTCTCTATGATGAATTATAAACTAAATGATTTAAGGTCCCTTTGAGTTGATTAAGAAACTGACTTTTATTGTCTGAAAATAATTGTATCATTGAATAAATACATCTAAATAAAAGACACATAACACCAGTAACATATCCAATTGGAGATTTGTACCTTTCACATCTAAATAAAGGAAGGGGGACAGAATGGGTGTCGAGAATATCATTTTCCGGCAAAGATGATTTTGTATGTCACATCCGTGATACAAATACAAATTTTCTAAACAAGTCACTTCACAATTTTCACTAGTCGTATAGCAATCAAATGTTAATTTAATTTGCACTAGTCGTAGTTGGTTCCTCAATTTATTTGCTCATGTTTTCTATAGTGACAACTTAGCCATCTCAATCAAAAATAGAAAATAAAAGGAGATTAAATGAAGGGACATGTGTTAAAGTAATAGATAATAATAAGAAGTAGGTAATTACCAAGAGGAGAGGGCAGTGCACAAGTTAGAACAGTAGCGATGAAGAAAACCAAAAGCAAAAGGAGGGCCTCTATGATATTGATGATAGGGCGTGTGAGGTCCAGACACACTCGGAACATTTGGTGGTGCTGGTGCATACATCTCAATTTACTTGTACAATTTTGAACAAAAACCAATTGGATGGCAAAACAATATTAGATGAAATGACCCAAACTATAACAAGAATAAATGTATTGAGACAATTTCGTGTTTTCTGGTGTGTAAGCTACGACGATGATGTCTTTATTGGATAGTGACCAAAAAAAGGAATGACATCACTTTATCCTAGAAAGAAAGCGGTGGCCATTTGGTGCATATCCATGTTTTACGTTCCAAGTGTATTTGCTTTAATGCATGTACTACACGTACTCTATATATCATCACCCATTCAATTCTAACATAAAAGTGCACTGCCACTATATGGATCACTCGAAGTTTTTTCCTGTCATGTTTACTTATATGTTTTTTCACTCTCTTAAAAACAAATTATTAATTAAATAGTTATTTGATTAAATTATCTTGCCTTTTCTTTTATTTTAAGTTAATATTTATTTTTTCGTCACATTAATCTCGCTATATATTTATTTGTGTAAAGATAAAGGTGAAAATAAAATAATTAATTATATTTTAATTTTTTTAAATATTACATATTTTTAATGAACACGACAATCAAAGTAAATCGGAGGGAGTATAAATTAAACATATATGCATACTAATCGACTATAACTATCGAGATTTGAGACCAATACAATGACATTCGGAATTGAACGGAATTTTCATATAATTGTGGATTAGATATTGTATAGTTAGGAGTTATAATTATGACCCTTGACTGACCACTTCATAAAGATATTAAGACGTAGCTTAGCGTCGTGGATTCTGGAAACATTTGCAGAATCTAGTACTCCTGTTACGGAAGAAAAAGGACAAAATGTATTCCACTCTATTGCCTTAAGTTCAAATAGGAATACGTCATGTTAATGTACTTTGAATGATCCATGTCTAAGGGTGAAGGCACGATGAGCACATCCAACTATTTATCAATCAATTAGAGATCGTGATTCGGAGGAAAATAAGAAAAATGTATCAAATAAATCTTAGAAATTAAAAAAAGTGATAACTTTAATCAGCTAAGACCAAAGTCTCACTTAAATGATGACTAAATTAAAAATTTATTAAGCTTTTATAAGTTCCAAAACAGCTTAGTCTTTCACCAATTGATTCAACCTAATTGAATAAAAACTCAACAGACATTTGCCACCATGTACTCTTTCGCCACTCATCCTTTTGTTCTCTTTCTATTTTCAAATTATAAATTTGATCGTTATTCTAGTCCAACAAACGGACAAATAGCCTTCGCAAGCACATTTCAGTTAATGACGAATTCACAACTTAGTATAAGACGTTCGACCACTTGGGTCGACTTTAATGGGACACCCTCTCAAAGTGCAATGAAAGTCACCAACTTAGGCTATGTGCCTCTTGATCAGCCATTGACCCAGGGAGAAGTGCACAGATAGCCAATTTTGGGACCTCTACTTAAGGTACAGTCTAAGTTTTTAAACTTTTATAACTTTAACAACTTCAGATATATGCAATTAAAGTTTTAAAAGAAAACTCACTTCTAAGTTACAAATTTTATCTGAAGTTTTAACATATAACTTTTTTTTTAAGATAATCGTGATGCCCGGATCAACTTGCGTGCACCTCGACTAATTCCACGGAATATGTCACCTCTCACCACTAGCAATTAATATCACGTAACTTTGTCCACCAAGACTAGAACAGATCTGAAGGAATCACCCAGGCTTTCAAACCCAAATGAGAACCTAGATATAATTCCTTTTAAATGCACTGAAGACATATAGGCTTGGCCGATGATTGTTTATGATTTTCTTTGATTCTTTTGACAAGTGAAAAACATCTTCGACAAAAGGGAATCTTGAATCCTAATTAAGAGGAGTTCCATTCTACAAATTTTTTCTTGTCATCCGGACAACATACCCAATGTAATCTCACAAGTGGCGTCTTCCTTAAGATCTTAAGTTATGAACAAAGGAATACCAGGAAATTCATAAAGGAGATACATATAAATAGGTAAAGATGTTCAAGTATAGATCTTGCAAGCAGAACGAAAGACACCGTTATAATTTACTACTACTATGTAGGCAGAACATGCAAAAGTAAAACGAAAGAACATCGTCTGTAGATTGTTTATTAGGATTTTCATTGATCTAAACAGAGTCTGCTAATATGAAGGAAACAAAATTTACATGTACAATAGTGAAAAGATTCTCGTTATCCAAAAGAATACAAAAAAGAGGACACTAGGATAAAAATGCATTTTACCTCTCTATACTGTTGAGAAGTTTCGTAGATCACGTATAGGACAAATAATCAGCAAGTTTTGCAGCTCCTTCAAGTATACCAATTGTTGAATAGCATCATTCATTAGACTTTACATGCTTTCTTTTCCTTTCTTGTTAGAATCCTTCTTTGATGACTTTGTCTTTCTTCTTGGAACACCAACTGTGGCAGGTTCCACCAATGGTCCTGACCACGTTTGAATCGGTTCTTTTGAGTATGAGAAGTTCATGGAGGTAAATGGGACTTCTGAGGGTTCATAGGCTGGATCAATGTGATGTGAAGAACCCAATGTATAACCTAAAGTTCCATCCTGGTGTGGTGGAGGAAACTTTTCACTCTTGCTCTTCGCATTTGCTTGTGTAATTAGACGCCGTCTCTGTTTAAACAATAGTCAGATAAACAACCTTGTCAGAATGTACTAAAGAAATGAAATGGAGGATTGTTCATTTCCGTAACGGATTGGTGGATGAATAAGAAAAAGAACCATACAGCCCTGATGTACTCTACTCCCTGCTTTCAAATTCATGTGACATTTTCTATTTCCCAATGCTCAAAAAATGTAAGAAACAATACCACCAATAAATACTACTCATTTATTACAACTCACAAATAATCAAACTCAAACTTCGACGTGATGTTTTTCAATAATACTTCTAGGCATAATAGATAAACATACACTCAAATTTGGCATCAGCTGGCAAGTAAGCACTTCAACTTTGAGAGTCCACATCTAGACACCTCATCTTGGTCTCAACAGACAACTAAACACTCCAACTCGCCCCCATTGTGTCTCGTGGACACCCAACACTGACGTGACATATAAATTTTGGAGGTGTCTAGATGATCACTTTGTAAGTTGGAGTGTTCAACGGACACAATGGAGACGAGTTGAGGTGTCTAGATGCGCATACTCGAAGTTGGAGTGCTTACTTGCCATTTGAGGCCAAGTTTGAGTGTTTGCCTATGTATTATGCCATACTTCTATCATTACATATAAAATATCTAAGTCAAATTAACATTTTAAAACTTGTGTACTATCAAACGTTATCATATATAGTGTATAAAATGTGAGAAACTACTAGGAAAAGCAAGGGGTAGTTTTGACAATCATGACAGCAGCAGACAACCCACCTCCTCCAGCTGCAAATCATTGAAAAGCAATATATTGAACTGTTTGGAGTTTAGCATGTAATTAGCCCAATGCAAAGAGACAAAGTAAGTTGGAGAATTGTAGACCTCAGAATCTCAACAGTTTTTCTACTTTTCTTGCAATATGATTAAACATGGCAACACAGAGTTGAACTATTTAATCCTGGGTAAGAAATTAAGTGAAAGCTGAAAATATGACCATCTTCGTATTTTATTATCTTTGTTTAATTAGTTTCACGTGGGAACAGCTCCAACAGGTTCACATTATGCATATGCAATTTTACAAGCGTTAGATGGTAAAAATATTAGAGGTAATAAGCTTCTTAAATGACATACATCAATATTAACTTGCAGCTCCGCGTTGGCTTCAGGAGCAGGGATTGCCCTCACTGCTCGATCACGGTGACGATTTCTCCTCGCACCATCAGCATTGGCTTTGCCAGCAGCTCTTTGTCTATTTTAGCAAATATTTCAGGAAAAATAATTAGGAAAAAATGACAAACTGCATATCAACATGAATTCAGATAGAAGAAAATGAAGATCCCTACATAATATCCCTAAAATTTGCCATAATTCAGAAGACTGATTCAAGCTTTTATAAAAAAAACTGGTTCTTTAGCAGGTCCTGACTATAAAAGGAAATTTATATATATGAAACAAAATAATTTTGAACAAATACTGATGTATAGGTATCTCAACAAGAATGGTGTATGTTATCTACAAAAGAATCATAGACTTTATTTTGGTAAGCTACAAAATGATCATAAACTTTAATATGAAAACATGAATGTGAAGTGTGGTTATTAAACAAAAAAAAATAAAGGAATCCAGATAACTAGACCTTCGAGCTTCTTCGTCACGCCGTTTAGCATCCATTTCTTTGCTGGGTGGATATTTGGGAAGGATGGAAGGTTCACAAGCATAAGGTTTGGTAGTAAAGAACTGCACAGTAATAAACGGAACATATGGTGACAATCCTTCAAAATATTCCATGATTAGTTTCATAAAAGCGTAATACACAAGCATCAAATGCTCCACATGCAGTCTAACAAAGACATAGGGCAATTGTTTAGACTGCATGTGACAATCTATGAAGGACAAACCAATAAAACCTTTTCTACTCAATCTTCTTCCTGTATATGCTTTGGAAATCCATGTAAGGATAAAGAAAAAGAATTACTCCAAGTCTCTAGTAAGGTTATTGAAGAGAGAAAGGAAGAAAATTGCACGCACCTATAATTAATAAAGGGACAATAGCACTTTTGGTCCTTCAGTTAACTGATTTTGATCCTTATTAGAAATGACTCAAAACACTTAACCTTTAATTAATTAAAATGTGTGCTTTTGGTCCCTCTACGTAGAAAATATGTTATAGTTAGATTATTTTTAAAAGTACATTATCCTGAAATATGAAGTGACAATACCAGTTTAACATAACACATAGGTAACTAAATATTTGAACGATCAATACTCTAGGAAATTGGTGATTATTCAAAAAATAAAAGGGATCAAATGTGCACATTTAAAGTATTGAAGATTAAAAATACTTAGACATATATCACAAGGACTAAAACTAGAATTTACCAATAACTGAGGAACCCAAATAGCTATTAACTCATTAATAAATGCAGAAGAACAAGTTCACATGAAAACAAAAACAGCAGACAATAAAACAAACAGAGACTTTATCACTTAGACAGTTAAGCAAGTAAGTTGCCTCAGAAATAAAATCGTTAAAGGAATAAAATGGATATAAACAGCTTACTCCACTCTGTAATGCAGCCGTAGCTGTCTGACGCTCAGCTGGATCAATGGCCAGAAGAGTCTCAATCAATGGCAATGATGAAGGCGGGAAATCTTTAAAGGTTTCTGCTATACATCTTCTGTATGATTGCTGAGGTTTGAATATAGTTGCATGTGGAAGCCTTGATTTTTTCCAATACTCTTCTGATGGAGATCCGCATAGCTTGAAGATCTTGTGGAGCTGCTCAACCTGAGTATTATTGCAGTGTAAATCCTCAAGTCGTGGAGCTCACGGCTAAAATCCAGTCCATAAGAGGAGAACGAGTTCAAAGTTACAAAAGTATTGATAGATAAAGAAATCATAAGTTTTTGGATTAATTTTTGGTTCATGGTGCTCCCACCACTCCCAGTCAGGTGGAAAGGAGGATTTGCATATCACGGCACAAACATAGGCATTTAAGCTAAAGCTGGAACAAGATGTTCAGGATTTTTTTTCAAGCTTTTAGTCTCTGGTTTGTGGTCCTGCCACTCCTTCCAGATAAAAGCCACATACACGTTTAAGCCCAAGAGGCTATTCTCTATCCTAGATTAAGATGTATGCAACCATGCCTCAGTCTGACTCGACACTAAGCACAATGTTCATTATTTCATGCAAAGCTGTCTGCTTGAGAACCTACTAGAAACAGCATATATAATTAATCTGAAAACAAAATCTTTCATCTCTTCACATCCGTTTCTTATCATGTTAAAGAAAGTTTTTAGCAGTTCACTACATCTTGATTCAATCAAATAAAGCTACATCTTTCACAAATCATCTAAAAGCGTGTGCCATGTTGCAGCATAAAAAATCTGTTGTATTAAGGGGGATTTCATGTGGACAGAAATTGGCCAAACGCAAAAGAAAGAAACATCGAGATGTCTCATGAGATCTATATGGACTAAAAGTTCATCTAATTTTCCTGCATCATAGTAGAAGGGAAAAAGTTTCTCTTTGACTAACAGATGCACAAGCAAGCAAATAATTTGATGCAACCAACAAGCAAGGGGAAAACGGAAATCTTTTCTCTTATATTGCACAAGACCTGTCCCTGTCAGATTGTTTTGACCAACAAATTTCAATACCATACCTCTGTACGACCAGGCATAATGGGCTTCCCAGCTAATAGCTCAGCTAAAATACAACCAGCACTCCAGAGGTCCACACCAACACCATAGTCTGTGGCCCCAAGAAGAAGCTCCGGGGGTCTGTACCATAAAGTAACCACGCGACTAGTCATGGGCTGCTTTTTATTGGGATCGAAGATGGAAGCCAAACCAAAATCTGCAATCTTGAGAACTCCCCCACTGTCAATTAGAAGATTTGATCCTTTTATATCACGGTGCAACACGTGACGGTTATGACAGTGTTCAAGCCCTGATAATAGTTGATGCATGTAACATTTAACCTACAAATAATGATCAAGATACAACGTAAACAACTCGGAAGCCAAACATTTGAAGCTATAATTCAAAAAGCAACTAATATAACCCCAACCTGAGCCTCTGTGAACTTGATTCCAGGGCTTGCAGCTAGTCCAGCTAAATCATGATCCATATAATCAAACACGAGGTACAAACTACAAGACATCCTTGACGTAACCAATCCTTGCAATGTAATAACATTTGGATGATCCAAGCGGCGCAAAATCAAGATCTCTCTTGCCATAAACCTCACACTCTCTGGCTCCAAATTATCAAATCTAACTTTCTTTAATGCAACAATGTTCCCCGTGAGATTATCTCTAGCTTTATACACATTGCTATAAGTACCTTGCCCAATCTAAATAGAACAATACAACATAGAAATGACAATGAATGAGATATTAATCAATGTACAAAACAAAACCTAGCAATAACTAACAAATGAGGTCAACAGTTGCTTGCCTTAGCCAGCTTCTCAAATGCATCCGCCCTACGTGGAATCCATCCATTGATAGCCTCTCCAGCTACCTCCGAAAGCCACGACGGCCATCCAGCCGCTACTTGCTCGCCGTGCACATTCTTAGGTGGATTGCTCAACCTTGGATTAGGTTTAGACCTTCTCCTCTCACCCCTAGGCCGTGCATTGTCACTCTTCTGATCTCTACCATTCTGAACTTCACCAACATCACTGCCTCCTCCTCCTCCTTCACCGCCGCCCTCCGCCTTATTTACAGTTGCAACTTTCTCTCTCCTCCCAGATGGTGCAGCCAAATCTCTATCTTCCCCATTTTCTCTCCTCCTTCCAACTACAACCTCCCCACTAGGCGTCTCAGATGATGAAATCTCTTTCCCAAAAACACAACCCATCCTTCTACAATCTTAACCTTCATTTCTCATCAGACTGGACACCCTTTTTCCTCATTCAAAATCCCACATGCAATAAGTTCAAATATGTAAACTTCACAAGAAAAACAATCAAATGGAGCAAGATTAAGCTTAAAAATGTGAACTTTTGAGCAGTTCAATATAGCAAAATATAAATCAAAGCAAAAGAAACAATTGGAGCTGCAAACTACATCAGAAGTAATGGTTCTTTAACAAATGCAAGTAAAAAGAAACAAGAATCTGAAGTAGAGTAAATTAAATAGATTAAGGGAAATGGGGTTGTTAGTTTATTAATGTGATAAGTGCAGAAAGTGGCAATTCAAGAACCCTAGGTTTTTTGCCCAAGAAAGTAGAAGCACTAATGATTTGGAGTTAAGCCCACCATTTATGGCGGTCAAAAATGGAGTTTGTATGCCAGAGAAAAAAAGGGAGAAAGGGAAAAATGCACAGTAGAGAGTAAACTTAATGCTAGTAGCTTTATTGCACTTCTTTTGTGGGATTGAAGATCCAACATATATTAAAGTTTCAAACTATAGTCCCACATTTCCACCATAAGTAATATATATCTTTATTTTTTCCCTTTTTAATTCAAGCAGATGTATTTTGCTAGAGGGATTAGGAAAAATAATCCTCATGGACTATGTGATTGGCATTACATATATATCGTGTCTAGTTGCCATTTTAAAGAATAGTTCGATACACTAAAATTTATGTAATATCATAAATTCTTGTGATTCGACTTTTTAAAGTCACTTATAAATATTGGAGGAACTATTATAATTCTTAACCTGTCAAAATACAACTTAATGTACTACCACTCGTTCCTAAACTAAACAATGAGATTAGAGATCGGAGTAATTAAATTTTAGCTACACAATTAAATGCATATATAATTGTAATATATATTAGTTAGTACTAGTAATAAAGAAGAGATGAGCCAGCTACTGAACTTTTTTCTGCCGCTGGTCTTTGGTGGCTGCAGGTCAAAAAAGCACCCCTCCTTTTTTTTTTTCTTTGAATTCTCTTTCACTTGCCTTTTTTTAATTTATTGTGCAAATGGAAATGGAAATGAAAAAATTGAAAATGAATATTTTATAGTTGACAGAATTAAAACTTCAAAGACTGATTAAAAGAATATTAAAACAAACAATTCATAGAATGTGACATTTTTTTCCTCCCCCCCCTCCCCCCCCCTACTCTAGAAATTTTAGGTTTCTTTATTTTATTAGAACATGTTAATCAATTTATAACAAATAAGTTTATTCATATGTGTGATAAGATCCTACATGTTTGATCAAACATCATTCTTCAAATTATCTTAATTAATTATCTCTTTTTTTCTTTATAATCTTTTCCTTTTGTTTCTTCTTTTGTAATAATATTTTGTGGAAAAGTTAAGCGATTATTAAATGTTTTTTTGCAAGAAAGTAACAAACAAATACTTATTAAACTACGCTAAGAAATCTAAAGACAACTAACATATTCGAACACAATCATTACCATTTTCTTCTTTTATACTTCAATAATAATTGATAAAAGTGATTGTTTAACATGATCCCTGTGTTTAGCTCCTTAATCAAGTGTCACAAATGTACTAACTAAGAAAATTTCCATACCTCGATTATACACTTCAATATAGGATGTGTTTGGCAAATGATCATATTTGTTAGGCTTAAATTTTTTGGAAAATATTTTTAAAGTGGGCTTACTTTTCTTCAATTTAAGGAAAATGACTTCCCTACATAAAGTAAGGAAAACATTTTTCAAAACTCTTTTTCTACCTCATCACCTCACCCCGACTCGTGATCCGACCCCGACCTGAGACTCGACTCCTTACCCCAACCCCAAACCCAACCTGAGACCATACGCCTGACCCCAAACCAGGATCCAACTCCTAACCCTGACCCTGATTTCAACCTCGACTCCGCCCTTGAATCCCGACCTCAACCTCAACCTAAGACCTGACTCTCGACCCTGGACCCGACTCTGACCCCTACCTCAATCCTGAATCGACCCCGACTGCCAATCTCGATGTGGCACTTGACTCCCAACCCGACCAAGGACTTGTGTTCTGGTAGGTTAGGCCAGGATCAAGTTCTGCATCGGGGTTAGGGTCGAGTTCGTGTTAAAGAGTGGGGGTCCAGGTCTCATGTTATAGTATTTGTCCAAATTATATTTAAATATTCTCGGGATAGTATTTTATTATTACTAATCAAACATCAAAAAATAAGTAAGAAAATCACTTATTTTTTAGAAAAGATATTTTCCTTCATACCCATAGTGTCATTTAACTACAAAAGGAAAAACTATTGTTCTCCAAGGAAGAAGCAAATAATCTTCAACATAATTAAAAATTGTATTGTGCTTCACTAATTATCATACTCTTTTAGCTGTCAATCAACTTTTTTCTTCGACTGTATTTTTTCCAAACATTTGCTTTATACTTTATAGTAATAAAAACTAACTAGTACATAATTTATGTTACTCTTTTGTAACTTTTAACTACATGAATTAAATTAGAATAATTATTATCCTAACTTTCTGGACAGAGAGTAGAAGTGTAGAAATAAAACATCAAGTGCCAGAAACATAAAATGAAATTAAAGAAAGGATAAGGACATTTGAGAAACACGAAAAAATATTGTAGAATTAATATTTGGTTCAGGAATGTGTGTACTGTAATAAATAGTCACTAATTAACATATTGTTTATTGGAGCTGTGTGTTTGATTTCTTGACAACAATTGTTTTGAGATTTGCACTAACAATATTTTAATTAATTGAAAATAATAATAATCTAGAGATCTGATGTTTGGTGAATCTCGTAATACTAGTAAATCTGAAGTTCAAAACCCACGGGATCAGCTACGCTTTTATTTCACATGAATTATTTTAAATTTCTCACCACGTAACGTTTTGTCATATATATGGTTCTCAATATAATTTTATAAAGAGAAAATTACATATTTAGCCAGACGGTTAAAATAATTGTCAGCTATTATTTTGGTGGGCGACTTCACAATTTAAAAATCTCATTTATTTATATATGTATCTAATTGATGTAATTATCCGTTTAAAATGAGATAAAAAGAGAGAAAAAACTGTGTTACAAGACATAAAAGAAAATAAAACTCGAATTCACGTCCAAAAATAACTTATGAAAATTTTAAACCAACTAATGAAATAAACAATTCAAAAAACACACTCCAAATATTAACACGGCTTAGATTTTTTCTTTTTGTTAATTATTAGCCACTGTATATGTTTATTGAAAAATTCATCACTTTGATTAACAGTAAAATTTGTACAAAGAGGCTGATAAGTCCCTTGGGAACTTATGTTGTATACTTAACATTTATTACTTATATTTTGATGATAAATAAAGTGATCTTTATGTTTTGATGATAGACAAAGTGATCCAGATTTTTAAAACTGCATCTACATGAGTCACGTGTGCAAGTATAAAAAGTGAAAAGAAATCAAGGTACATTTTATTTGAGGAAACATAATCAAATAAGGAATCCTCTTGAAGAAATTGAGTGAATCAAGGACAAGAAAGCCTTATGTGGTAATTAGGGTTGCAGAGCAATATTTCATAATTATCCACACTATATTAGGAATCGAAGGAATCAATCATTTTTTGCACACACACAAAAAGACTTTTTTCTCTGAAGAAGCAGTAAAACATATAGGCGGCAGTCATTGAAGCATAAAGAGCATATCTTGTACTCCCTCTGTCTCATATTAATTGCTCACTATACTAAAAATAGTTGTCACATATTAATTGATCACCTTACTAAATAAAGAAAGCATTAATTAAAATTTTCTCATATTACCCTTGCAATTAATTCTTTTTGAAAGGTTCACATTTATTTGTAAAGTTCCAAAGAAGTTTTTTAAAGGGTAAATTAGTAAAACAAGCTTCTTATTTATTATTTCTTAATATGCGTGTAAAAGAAAAGTGTGCAAATAAAATGAGACTGAGGGAGTACTTGTTGATATATCATTGAGAATGTGATAGGGTGGTTGTTCGCATGATTGGTCAGGATTGTAACAAAAAGAGAGTTTACCTTCTTAGAGAATTTGTGTAAGTTGTGGGGGACAAAATGTTATCAACTTGTGTAACTGGAACAAAGTTGTTGTCACTAAACACTTATGGGCTCTGGCTACTAAGGCTGACAACCTTTGGATAAAATGGGTTCATATCTACTATGTGAAGGGTGTTGATATTGAGGATTGTTCTATTCCAAAGTGTACTACTTGGGTGATCAGAAAGATGTTGGAGTCAAAAAAGGTGGTAATGCAAGCCCCTGGTTTACAAGGTGATCTGCAGACAAGACTAGCTATGTTGACAGTGGGTGGAAAGTTCTCCATTAAGAAGCTTTACACAGCCTTGATGCCACTTTTTCCAAGAGTTCCATGGAAAAGCATTACCCTTAAGGCTAGCATCCACCCAGACATACCTTTATCCTATGGCTTGCTCTGCTAATAAGACTTGCAACAATGGATCGTTTAACCAAATTTGGTGTTGTTGTTGATTAATCCTGTGTCTTTTTGTCACAATGCGGTGGAGATCCATGATCATCTATTTTTTGATTGCTTGGTGACAAGAGGTCTTTGGTCCAGGTTACTCATTTGGTTACATGTCAATCGAACTATTGGCACTTGGCAACAAGAAGTAGAATGGGTCACTAGTTGGGCAAGGGGAAAATCTGGGATAGGCTTTATTATTTGTTGTGTGTTTGCTATGATGGTGACTATCATTTGGAGAGAAAGAAACCAGATACGGTTTCAACAGAAACAGTTTTAGATTGATCAAATATGCAAGGAGATCGTTGTTCATCTGCACATTAGAGGGAGGCATCAAAGAAAGTGGTCTACATATTTGCAAAAACTCAACCCTATGCCATGAGCTGCTTGGTTCTTTGCCTGAGTGTTGATTGTCCTATTTCTTTTGTTTTGCTCTTTAGTTGTTGTTTTCTTTTCATAGGTTTATAGCTTTGAATAGTGACTCTCTAGGCCTGTTAGTATGAGTCTTATGTTATCAGTGCTGCTTTAGTTTTCTATTTTTTGGATGAGAGACAGTTGGTCAACTCTGTCTAGTTTTGTAAAGTCTTACTTGGTGAAATAAAATTATTTATTTACCAAAAAAAAAAGAATTTTTGTAAGTTTAGATGGACTGACAATGATCAAGGGACCAGGTCCTTGACAACAAAATAGTAATGAAGTAACAAACAAGAGTGCTGAAGTGCAGAGTAAAGCAACACAAGATGTTACGTGGAAACTTTCTTGCTCAAGGGAAGAAAAACCACGACCTACCATGTAGGCTTTACCAACCAATCCACTAACCAAGCAACTTCAGAATTACAGACTCTTGTAACTCTAGGATTAACTATTAACCCTCAACTTACACAACAAACTCTTGTCATGTTTTCATTACAACAACTCTATTATAATAAGTCTAACAACTAACTCTAGCTGTTTAGACACTTAAAATGAAGAACTTGAACTTTAAATCCACCTACACAAACCTTCTAACATAGAAGAGTAGATTTTCACTTCAGACCATTACAATGACTCAACAACACATAATGCACAGAGATATTCTTGGATCAGGTCCTCTGTTGTTGAGACACTTAATGAGGCGATGACTTTTGCTTGAGGGATGACAACTTTTGGATTTGTAAGAACTAGGTTATGTTTTTGTGATTGCTTCTTATATAGAAGACAAAACAAAACCCAGGCGCCTGCTATTGGCTGCTGTCCAGCTGCTTCTGCTGTACGACTGGCAGGATAGTACAGTTTCCAGCTGTACAATCAAACAATGAACTAGAAACATAATGTGTGTATCAGGTCCTCGAAGCAGGTCCCTTTGTCATATCATCAAAATTAGCATTCTATCAATTTCCCCCTTTTTGATGATGACAAACGCTAATTCATTTTATCCACTTCTTGAATCCTCTGCTACTATGCATGTACCTGTTCCCCCTGTCACTATGTCCGCATGTACCTGTATATTTTCCCCCTTTTGGCATCATTGAAAAGATTAAGTAGTAAACCAGGTAAGAGTATACTAATTAGATTAACTCATGGCCACTGGGGCAACAACAACTTGAGTAAGAAAAAGAACATAGTAGAATACAAGAGTAGGCAAAATTTAGACAAAAATAGTTGCATTCATTAAGGATAATCATACGACATTACAGAAGAAGTTAAGAAAAATTAAAACATTCATAAGCCTAATGTCAGAGAACTGAGAGGACAAGGACATAGGAACATGGGTGATAACAGGTTTAAGAAGATGATTTAGGAAGGAATTTGAGAAGAAGAGTGAAACGCTCATCTGCTGCATCATGTGCCTTGAGAAGGCGATCAGTCAAGTCATCCACTTTGGAGGTAAGACGAACATTTTCAGCTTTCAGTTCCTCCACCACACCTGGTCCCTCGGTGGTGGTCAAAGAAGAGGCCTTTTATAGAGCTGACTTCAGTTGGGCTATCTCCGTATCCCTCTGTGCAAGTAAGGCTGTCAACCAGTTCAGTTCTTTAGTCGCACGGTCCTATGCGGAGATCAGATCAGAGATGACAGAGTGTCACACAACTTCTTCCCCATCCCTCCGTTTGATAATTTCACATTCCTCCAAGGTGGTGAGAGAGAACATGTACTTTCTATACCCTGTCATTCCCTCATCAAGAGAGACATTGTAATATTCAAACACTTTATTCAACAGAAAGCTATACGGAAGTCCATGCTTCCCTTTTTTTCTCGTTGACAACCTTGTCCATGTGTCTCAGCATGATAGCAGGAAGGCTATTTGGCCGAAAAGAGGCAAGAATTTCCATAGCAGCCATATCAACTTTTGACGCTCCATTCCTCTTTTCTGTGCGTGGAAGCAACACTTTGTTCACAAACTCGAAAACCAGTTGATAGTCGCTCTTCATTTGCTTTTTCAACAACCGCCCCAATTTGTCACTTTCCAACTTGCTGGCCAAAACCAAAAATTGTCTAGAAGCAGCTAATTTTTCCAGGGACCAAATCCCTTCAGTGGGTACCTCTAGTATTTTTCCTAACACTGACTCATCCAACCTGATGTTCACGCCTTTCACACTTAAGTTCAAACTAGTAGTGTCTGAAGAGAATTCCATTTTAGTGAAGAATTCCATGACCTCATCAGCATACAACCTAAGGAGAGGCTGATCCATGAGATGAAACCATTTCTAAAACTTGATCATAGAGACCAGGTCCTCCATACCAGGTAGTGCAACAACTTCGGGATCAAACACTCTTCCCCTAAGAACAGTCTAGTTCCTTATAGCTTCTTGAACTTATTCACGAGGTGTTTCCTCAACATGTTCCTTTGCCTTTTGATTTTTACTTCTGGTACCTGGTCCTTCGATGGCAGGGTCAGGAGTATGCTTTCTTTTCTTTGATTTGGTGGACTCTTTTGAAGGACCAAGTCCATCAATATCACCTCATCCCTTTTTTATTCCAGCATGCTTGGATTTCTCTGCAAGGTTGGAGACAATTTTCCCATGCCTTTTAGGAACACTTGCAACCACATCAGCATCTGCCTCCTCAGATTCAGCATCTTCATCAATATTCACTACATGAAGAGAATCATCCTCTTCCACAATGGTTTTCTTCCTTAATCTCTTCTTCTGAACTGTCTGAGCCTTATTTTCTTTCAAAGCTACAAACATTCTCCTGTTTTTACTGCTCCTGGTGGTACGAGGCTTACTAGGGACTGGGTCCTTAGATACTGGCAAACTCTTGAGTTTGAAACTTAGAGAAAAGTCATCACTCTCAGTTTCTGAGTCATCTCAGAGGATATTAGCAATGTGGGACACCAGTGTTTCGTCAAACGTAGGTAGATTTTCAAATGGTACAATCACCTGAGAGACCTGATGTGGATCATCTGTAAATTTAGGTCAATCGCCGATGGTATCTCCTTCTTCCATCATGGTAACCAGTTGGGAACTTGCATCCAATATATTGGACAAATTTCCTTTCTCCTAAGGCAACCCACCTTCATAGAGTGTCAATCGCTGCTTTAAAAAGCACTGCATCTTCCACTGAGACATGAACATCAAAGGTTTTTACTGGGGACTCAACTGTACTTAGTCCCTGAGAAGTATCTTGGTAGAAGAGGGTCTTCATTTTCAGCCATGACAGATGCATCCTCCGACTCATTCAGACAGGAATCCACCAGGAGCAACTTTTTATGCCCTAGATCTAGAGATAAATTTGAGGGGTCTACGGTAGTGGGAGAGACGACTGGTGGTGTAGACTCCATTGGTGGAGAGTCAAATATAGGAGCCGATATGGGAGACATCATCAATGGATTTCTTAAGTCCTCCGTCAATAGAGTGGTTTCGATTCGAACAGTAGACGCCGGAGTGAGAGATGAAGGGGAGAGAAGAGGAGTGTTGGGTTGAGGCATATTTGTGAGGTAGAAGATCGACGGACTTGGGGAGGGTTTAAAGTTTTAGGAATTTTGCAGAGAGAAAATTTCAAACTAAGGGACACATTTGGGAAGAATGTCCTTAAAAGGGAATGAAAGAGTGTGATTGAAAGTACCTGATGTGTTAGTTGCGGAGAGAGGTGACGATTGGAATTTCTGATTAGACTTCCATTTAGCAAGAAGCGGGAACAAGAAGCTGACGTGGCAAGTGCAAGTTTCAATTTTAGAAACTTGAATCAACAATGAAAGTGTGACTAACCTTTATAGAGACCAGGTCCCTGTATATGCGTCAATTTCTGAATATGTTTTGCATGTCCTCCCTTCTTCTTGGCTAGCTCCTTTCTTACCAAGAGTGTATACTTGCAAGGGTATGAGAATGATTTAGATCTGATACATATACACATTCCCAGATACCTGCAACTATTTTTCTAGCCATTAAGCAAGATCACAGTGAAAGAGAGGGAGATTAGTTGGGCCTCATTAGTCCAAGGCGTAGGCGATTTCTGTGGAACTGGTCCCTTCTTAGTGGTTTGGTGAAAATATCTGCGATTTGATCATTAGTACTACAGAACTTCATGCAGATAGCTCCTTTCTCTACATTGTATTTCAAGAAATAGTATCGAACGTCTATGTGCTTGGTTCGCTTGAGTTGAACCAGATTTTTGTCCATGCTGACAACATTGGTATTGTCACACATAAGAGGCACACAATCATTTCTAATTCCAAAATCTTCAAGTTGTTGCTTGATCCACAGTAGTTGAGCACAACAGGATGCAACAACTATATACTCTGCTTCAGCTGTGGAAAGAGCCACCAAATTCTGCTTCTTGGTACCCCAAAGTGATCAGTGAAGAACCAAGAAAGTGAGCAATACCTGACGTACTTTTTCTGTCAACCAGGTACCCTGCATAATCAGCATCTGCATATCCAACTAGTTTAAAGTTGTCACCTGAGGGATAATAGAGGACCAGGTCCAGAGTTCCTTTGAGATATCTGAGAATTCTTTTGGCAGCCTTGAGATGGGACTCTTTGGGATAAGATTGGAATCTGGCGCACATCCCTACACTGAACACTATGTTTGTCCTGTTGGCAGTTAGGTACAACAAAAAACCAATAATTCCCCTATACATAGTTTCATTCACACAGGGACCAGGTTCATCATTGTCCAACTTGGACGAAGTGCCAATGGGAGTGTCAATAGGTTTTGCATCTTTCATGTTGTACTTCTTTAACAGATATCTTATATACTTCTGCTGACTTATCATTATTCCTTTTGGCTCTTACTTTATTTGTAGACCGAGAAAGAAGGTTAATTCTCCCATTATGCTCATTTCAAATTCCCACTCATGAGCTTAGCAAACTCATTGCATAGTGAGTACAGAGTAGATCCAAAGATAATGTCATCAACATAGACTTGAACTATGAACATATTCTTTCCCTTGGCCTTCAGAAAGAGAGTGTTATCTATTTTCCCTCTCTTGAAGCCATTTTCTAGCAAAAATTTGGATAGCCTTTCATACCATGCCCGTGGGTCTTGCTTCAATCCATACAAGGCTTTTTCTAACTTGAACACATGAAAGGGATGATCAGCATCTTCAAACCTAGGAGGCTTCTTGACATACACCTCCTCTTTAGATATCCGTTCAGAAATGCACTTTTGACATCCATATGAAAGAGTTTGATATCCATATGAGCTGCAAAGGCTATGAGAATTCTGATAGCCTTTAAATGTGCTACCGGAGTAAACGTTTCCTCATAGTCGATGCCTTCTTTCTGGTTATATCCCTGAACAACCAGCCTTGCTTTGTTTCTAGTTGTGACTCCATCTTCATCTTTCTTATTTCTTAAAACCCACCTTGTTCCTATTATGGTCCTGTCGGATAGTTTGGGGACCAGGTGCCACACTTTGTTCTTATTGAATTGATGGAGTTCTTCCTGTATGGCATTGATCCAGTTTGTATCTTTGAGAGCCTCCTTGATATTCTTAGGTTCAACCTGGGAGATGAATGCTGAGAAGGCAAGAGAATTCCTTGACATTGAATGAGTGTGCATGCCTGAATTTAGAGGAGAGATGAGATTGTCCAGAGAATAAGAGCTTTGATGCTTCCAGTTGGGTCTAGTCACAGATGACTCTCCCTGACTAAGACCGGGTACTACATGTGGGGAAGTATCTTCGAGTGGAGTCTCAACAAGGTGAGGCTCAGCAGATTCTTGAGATAACTCTGATGGTGAGAATTCTTTGGTTTGAGAGTCAGTATGAATGTTTTCCTCCGTCGTGTGTTCTCCATACTTTAATGTCAAGGGCTCGTCCTTTTGAAGTTGAAATAGCTCATCAATTTTCTCCTCATTTAGCGATGTGTTTCTTGCAAGATCTCCAGACTCATCAAACAACATATGAACACTTTCTTCAATGCACTGAGTCCTTTTATTGAAGACTCTATACACCTTGCTGGTAGAGGAGTATCCAAGAAAGGTTCCTTCATCGCTTTTTGGATCAAACTTACCGAGTTTCTCTTTGCCATTATTAAGGATAAAGCATTTGCATCCAAAGGTATGAAAATAACTCAGTTTGGGCTTTCGTTTAAACATCAACTCGTATGGAGTCTTTTCCAGCAAGGACCTGATCAAATATTTGTTTTGCACATAGCATGCAATGTTTACTGCTTCTGCCCAGAATTGTTGAGGAACATTTCCATAGACTAACATGGTTCTTGCACACTCCACAAGAGTTCAGTTCTTTCGTTCTACTACGCCATTTTGTTGAGGAGTTTGTGGGGCTGAGAAGTTGTGACTAACACCATTTTCAGCATAATATTCATCAAATCTGGAGTTTTTGAACTCAGTACCATGATCAGATCTGATCCCCCTTATAGTTCCCTAAAGTTTCACCTGAATTTGGTTAGCAAATGTTACAAAGATAGAAAGAGTTTTGTTATTTGTCTTGAGGAAAAAGGTCCAGGTAAACCTGGAATAATCATCCACAATTACAAAGATGTATTTTTTACCACCCATGCTGGGAACACACACTGGACCACATAGATCCATGTGAAGAAGTTTGAGTATCCTGGAAGTACTCACTTGTTTCTTGGGCTTAAAGCTAGATTTGACTTGCTTGCCTCTAGCACATGCACCACAGAACTTTCCTTCTGAAAGCTTCATTTTGGGCCGACCGCAGACCAGTTCCTTAGTAATCAGCTTGGTTAACAAAAAGAAACTTACATGCCCCAGTCTTCGGTGCCATAGTTCTGCTTCATCATCTTGAGCACTCAAGCAAGTAAGATCAGACCCCGATACTGAGTCCAGATCAGCAATATAAATATTTTTACACCTTCTAGCTACTAGAAGAACCTCCCCAGTTCTAAGACTTGTGACTGTGCAACATTTTGAGAGAAACCTCACTTCATTTCCCTTGTCACAGATTTGGAAAACACTGAGTAGACTCTATTTCAGCCCCTTCACATAGTATACCTTTTATATTGCATAGGATAAGGATTTACCAATCTTACCAACACCAAGAATGTGTCCCTTCTTCCCATCACCTAAGGAAACACTTCCTCCTTTGATTGCCTTAAGTGAGAGAAAATCATCTATCCTTCCTGTCATATGCTTCGAGCAGCCACTGTCCATAAATAATCCTTGGTTGCTTCCTCTCACTTCATCCTGAAAAGAACATCATTTGTTAGATTTGGGAACCCATTTCAGCTTGAGTTCCCAGTAGGCAGACAATGGAGAGATCAGGGTTTTGTTAGTCCAGGCAGGCAACTTATTTTTCTTAGACCTAGGACCAGATGTTCCTTTAAGTTCATGATTTTGAAATAGACATGATAATTTTTTCCAGCTAGAAGTCTAGCCTAACACATATTCTTGTCATGCCCATTTCTACCACAGTGAGTGCACAGTAGATTGTTGGCCATAGTGTTGGACTTATGGTAGCAATTCCCTAAGGGAATGGATTTTCTGTAGCCAAGCCCATGACCACTAGCTGACTTGTGATTTGTTAGGTAAGCTAAGACTTGTGAAGAAGATGTCCATTTGAGAGATCTTTCAAGTTCGTACTTCATACGGACCAGGTCCTGATCAAGAGCAGAGTTATCTTCAAGAGAAGCATTAAGACTAAGTTGAGCCTTTATTAAGCTTTTCTTCAAGTTCAAACTGAAGACTGGTGCCTTCACCTTTTTTTAATACCATGGTGTGAGGATTCTTTCAACTTTTTATGCAAATCAGCATTTTCAGACACCAGGGTACAACATTTTTCTTCAAAGGCACTTATTTGGACACAAAGGGCTATTTTCTCACTTTCAAAATCATCAATAGTCTTCTTAAGAGTGTCTTTTTCTTTAGTGAGCTAACAAAAGGTATCGATCAAGACATTAGCTAGGGATTTTAGTTCTTTTAGTGAGTAATCATAAAGATTCGCTTTAATGTCTAAGTAAGTTACCTCTTCATCATCTTTATCTTCCGACTTAGCCATGAGAGCAAAAAGAGAATCAAACACTGATTCATCATCTTTGATCACCATCATTGAGGCATATTCAGGTTGTTCAGAGGCGTCTGAATCACTTGAAGAATCTCCCCAGTCACCCAGAACTTGATTGACAAACTAATCAACAACTGCTCTTCTTTTGGCCTTATCGGGGACTCGGTCCTTCCTTTTTCCTTTATCAGCTGCATTTCGAGTGTAGGCTTTAGGTTCTCCCTTATGCTGCGGATAATCCTTGATGAAGTGACCTGGTTTTTTGTATTTGTGACACAAATCATTTGGACCAGCTGACCTGCTAGTGTTTCCTCTCCTTGAAAATCCTTCACTTCTTCTGAAGGCCTTTTGAAATTTTCTGGTAATATAGGCCACATCATCTTCTTCTTCGCTAGAGTCACCTTTGTTGTCTTTGAGAGCCAGAGTTTTCTCCTTCTTGAGCTCCTTTCTTCCTGGAATTTGTTGCTTTTTTAGTTCATGAGTCTTAAGATTACCTATCAACTCATCCATGGTGAGAGTCTTAAGGTCATGAGCCTCAGTGATAGCATCAACTTTGCTTTCCCACGCCTTGGGAAGGATGCTGAGAATTTTATGAACCTGTTTGCTTGGCCTTATCAATTCTCCAAGACAATACAGCTCGTTAGTGATCGAGGTGAATCTGGTATGCACTTCCTGAATAGTTTCTCCTTTTTTTATGGTGAAGGTTTCATATTGAGTAGTGAGCATGTCGACTTTGGACTCCTTCACTTGGCTAGTTCCTTCATGAGCAGTATGAAGGCATTCTCAAATTTCTTTGGCTGATTCACACACAAAGATCCTATTGTACTCATCAGATCCTATTCCATATACCAGTAACTTTTTGGCTTGGTAGCTCTTCTCAATTTTCTTTTTATCACCTTCGTCATATTCTTTTCTTGTCTTCGGCACTGAGGTGGTAATTTCACCTATCTTGACTTCCTTCATTGGCACATGGGGTCCGTCAAGAATGACATCCCAAATCTCGCTATCTTCAGCCATAATGAAGTCATGCATACGAGTTTTTCACCAGCCGTAAAACTCACCATTGAAACGAGGAGGTCTTATAGTTGACTGTCCTTCTTCCAAACTAGGCGGAGCTGCCATTGAAGCAAGATCCTTTCTAGGTGTTAACCGTCTAGGAAGAACCTTCTCTGATACCAAATGTAAGTTTGGATGGACTGACAATGATCAAGAGACCAGGTCCTTGACAACAAAATAGTAATGAAGTAACAAACAAGAGTGCTGAAGTGCAGAGTAAAGCAACACAAGATGTTACGTGAAAACTTCCTTTCTCAAGGGAAGAAAAACCACCACCTACCACATAGGCTTTACCAACCAATCCACTAACCAAGCAACTTTACAATTACAGACTCTTGTAACTCTAGGATTAAACTATTAACCTTCAACCTACACAACAAACTCTTGTCATGTTTTCATTACAACAACTCTATTGTAATAAGTCTAACAACTAACTCTAGATGTCTAGACACTTAAAATGAAGAACTTGAACTTTAAATCCACCTACACAAACCTTCTAACATAGAAGAGTAGGTTTTCACTTCAGACCATTACAATGACTCAACAACACATAATCCACTGAGATATTCTTCGATCAAGTCCTCTGTTGTTGAAACACTTAATGAGGAGGCATCTTTTGCTTGAGGGATGATACCTTTTGGATTTGCAAAAACTAGGTTATATTTTTGTGATTGCTTCTTATATAGAAGACAAAACAAAACCTAGGCGCCTGCTATTGGCTGCTGTCCAGCTGCTTCTGCTGTACGACTGGCAGGATAGTACAGTTTCCAACTATACAGTCAAACAGTGAACTAGAAACATGATGTGTGTACCAGGTCCTTGAACCAGGTCCCTTTCTCATATCATCAGCATTCTATCTATTTGTTTGAACAGTTAGAGTCAACTATTGAGTTAAGGTACTAAAGTTAGTTCCTTATATTATAGAGTTGTGCTATTCGAAGTTAATGGAGTTTGATTTGAGAAATCCTACACATCATAGGTCGTGGTCGTTACTCTCTTGAATAAGGAGGTGTTTCACGTTAAGTTGTATGTTCATATTTTACTATTTTTTTTATTAACACAAGAACCTGGTTCTTGTGCTTAGTAGTTGGTACTAATTCTTTTCAATTGGTATCAAAGCGGGTCTTTTCACTAAAGGGTAACATCTTGAACGGGATCCTATTGCTGCTCCACCAACTGCTCAGAAAGGTTCTTCATAGATAAGATCACCACTATTTATGATAAGAACTATGGATGGTAGAAAAATAGAATGATGGATCATCTGATTGGGAAAAGTCCTGATCTACGAAGTGTAACACTTGATGGACCTATCATTCCCATGAAGAACTCTGATGATGGAAAAATTCAAGTCCCTAAGGAGAGAAGGAAATGAAATGCTGCTGACAAAGTGTCAATCCAAAACAGTGTTAAAGCCATCATGATTCTTCTCTCTGGAATAGATCCTGATGAATACAATAGAATCTCAGCCTGTAAAGATGCTAAACAGATATGGGATACCTTTCAGACGGCTCATAAAGGTACCACTAAAGTCAAAAAGTCAAAGATTGACAATCTGAATAGACAATATGAACTATTCATAATGAAAAAAGAAGAGACAATCCAAGATATGCACACCAGGTTTACAAATATACTCAATGAGATCTATTCACTAAGGTAACTTATTCCTATAGAGAAGGCAATTCATAAACTACTCAGTGTGTTGCCTGAATCATGAGAGAGAAAAATAGAATCCATCACTGAGGCTAAGAATATTGACACACTGGGATGGATGAACTTATTGGTAACCTGACTACTTATGAACTTAAGAAAAATCAGAAGAAGGAAATTGGCTCTAAGAAGAAAGAGAAGAACATGATTCTGAAAGTTGCAGAACTCATTGATTATGAAGATGAGAATCTAGCTTTGGTGATTAGAAGATTTTAGCGTACGTTTAAGAGGGGTTAAAGCCTCCCAAAAAGACCTCATCGAAATCCAAAAAAAGAGAGTCGTGAATAACTTTATCATAAGTGTGAAAGCATAGATCACTTCATAAAGTTTTATCCTCTTTGGGCTGTACAGAATAAGAAATTTTTTATAAATAATCCTAAGGAATACAAAAAAGATTTGGTTCTTCCATCTTACAGGAAGATAACCACTACTAATAAAAGCCTAAAAAGAGATGGTCAAAAGGGACGTTGTCCATCGTTTTTTTGGCCAAAAGTAATGGAAAAGCGAAGGACTCACTTCTGTGGGAAAGTGGTCAGTCACTTTTCCAAAAGCAATGGATACCGTCGCTTAAAAAATGATGGACAGCGACGCAAAGCTAAAAGCGACGAATATTTTTTATATAAAAACGTGACATTGTCCGTCGCTTTGTTCTTGAACTTGAAGAACAAAGTGACGGACAAAAGAGACCATGTCCATCGCTTTTCTGCATTTTTCCCAGATGTAGAAACCTGCACCACCTGTCATTTACAAAACAAATTCAAATACAGCTCCAAGCAGCACTAATTATTGCCAAAATATTCATAAAGCAACTACAACATCAACAAGACACTAAATATCAAGTAAAACATTAACTAAACACATAAAAAATCTATCAAAAGGACTTACAAAGTGTTTCAAAACTTAAAAGAAGTTCAAGATTATGAACGAAGTGTCAAAATATGAATCCAAACTAAAAGAAGTTGATTTAGAGTTTGTTTGAACTACAACAACATGGATTTAGATAAGTTGTAAAGTATTTGAAAAAAAAAGTCAAGATTGCAATCAAATTGCCTCAATCAAATTCACAATTAAATTCACAAGTCACTTTTCATTCACAACTATTCACATGTTTATACGACTTTTACATTATTCCAACCAATTACTCTCTAATTTTATCCCTTAGTACTTCAATTTCAACTCCAAATCCTCATTTTCCTAACAATTACACTTATATACACTCAAAATTCACATAACTTAGCACAACTTTCACATTATTCCAACTAAACCAAAACACATTCACAAGTTACTTCTCATTCACAACTTTCAACAAGCTTACAAAAATTTCTATTTATTTTAACTAAACTAAAAATTTATCAATCCGGTTTGATTTTGAAAGTGTTTTTCTCCATGAAAAATCACCTGATATAATATCTTCACAAATTACTCACTAATTTCACCTCTTAATACTTCAATTTGACCTTTAAATCCTTATTTTTCTAATCATAACACTTATATACACTCAAATTTTCTCATAACTCACACAACTTTCACACTATTCCAACTTAACCAAAATACATTCACAAGTTACTTCTCATTCACAATTTTTCACAAGCTTACACGAATTTCTCATTGTTCTAACTAAACTAAAAACTTATCAATCTGTTTGAATTTTGAAAGTATTTTTTCTCCATGAAAAATCACCTAATACAATATCTTCACAAATTACTCACTAATTTCACCTCTTAATACTTCAATTTGAACTTCAAATCCTTATTTTTCTAATAATAACACTTACATACACTCAAATTTTTATAAAACTCACAACATTCACACTATTTCAACTAAACCAAAACACATTCACAAGTTACTTCTCATTCATAACTTCTCACAAGCTTACACAAATTTTTTATTATTCTAAGTAAACTAAAAATTTATCAATTCGGTTGAATTTTGAGAGTATTTTTTCTCCATAAAGAATTACCTAATACAATATGCTCATAAATTACTCACTAATTTCACTTCTTAATACTTCAATTTGAACTTCAAGTTCTCATTTTTCTAACAATAACACTTACATACACTCAAATATTTATATAACTTACAAGACTAACCTAAACTAAGGTTCACAAGACTAACCTAAACTAGCAAGCATTATTCAAGGTTCACAAACTAACAATGTAATAAACTAACACCAACCTAAATTAATAACTAATAGCTTAAAAAAATTAAACATCACCTAAAACATTCACAAACTAACACTAACCTAAAACATTCACAAATTCAAGTTTAAAGTTTTCAAATTCAAGTTCGCAAATTCAAAACTAACACTAACCTAAAGTGAAAAAACAAATAGCAAAAATATCTAACTTTAACTTAAATTCAATACTAACACTAATTAATCTAAAGTTCAAAACTAATTCAAGATTATAACCCAACAATATAAACTAATTTAAAATTTCCAAATTCACTATCAAATTCAAGAACCTAAAGTTGAAAACTAATTAAAGATTATAACCCAACAATATAAACTAGTTCAAAATTTTCAAATTCACTATCAAATTCAACAACCTAAATTCAAAACTAACACTAATTAACCTAAAGTTTAAAACTAATTCAAGATTATAACCCAACAATATAAACTAATTTAAAATTTCCAAATTCACTATCAAATTCAAGAACCTAATTCAACAACCTAAAGTTGAAAACTAATTCAAGATTATAACCCAACAATATAAACTAATTCAAAAAATTTAAATTCACTATCAAATTCAAAAAATCTAATTCAACAACCTAAATTCAAAACTAATTCAAGAATATGACCCAACAATATAAACTAATTCAAAATTTTCAAACTCACTATCAAATTCAAGAACCTAATTCAACAATCTAAATTCAAAACTAACACTAACCTAAATTTGAAAAATAATTCAAGATTATAACCCAAAACTAACAATATAAATTATCAAACTTAAAAAAACTTAACTTCAAAAAACTTAACTTCAAGAACCTAATTCAAGAACCTAAAGTTGAAAACTAATTCACTTAACTTCAAAAAACTTAACTTCAAGAACCTAATTCAAGAACCTAAAGTTGAAAACTAATTCAAGCTTATAATCTAAAACTAACAATATAAGATTCATAACCTAAACTAACTAGGTTCACATACTAATAGCAAGCATATATATATTAACCTAAACTAATTAAGGTTCATAACCTAAACACCTAAAATAAAGTTTACATATCAATTTTTCACTAACATTCAAGAAATTCTAACACTAACATTCAAGAATTTTAAGAAAACTAATAGTATAATTCAACTCAAAACTAACAATATTCAACCCAAAACTAACAATATTCAACCCAAAACTAACAATATTCAACCAAGCATAAACTAATTAAGGTTGATACCAAAACAACTAAACTAAAGTTCACATATCAATTTTTTACTAATATTCAAGAAACTCTAACCCTAACATTCAAGAAATTTAACACTAACATTCAATAAACTAACTCTAACATTCAATAAATTAACTCTAACATTCAAGAATTTCAAGAAAACTAGAAATATAATTCAATCCAAAACTAACAATATTCAACCTAAAACTAATAATATTCAACCAAGATTATGATTAATTTAAGATTAAAAATCAAAAACTAACCTTAATGTTCACTATTCAACAATGGTGGTGGCGGCAGTAGACGGACGGAGGAGGGGGAGGAGGAGGAGAAGGAGGAGGAAGGTACGATGGCGGTGAACGTCAACAACGACGGTGACAGAAACAGGCGACGGAGGAGGAGAAATCGCCGGAGAGATTGTGAGGAAGAGAGAACAGAAAAAATAGAAGAAAAAAGCCGATTTTGGTTTGTTAAATTAAAAAAATGACGGACAACGTCATTTTTATCCATCACTTTTTTTATTTAAAGTTTGACTGGATATTGACCAAAAAGTGACGGACAAAAACCACGTTGTCCATCGCAATTTTAAAAAAATTAAATTTTATATTAATTTTTTAAGATATTATTGTTATTTATATATTAATAAATTAAAATTTAAACAAGCGACGGACAACGTCTCTATTTTAAAATTA
The DNA here is from genome assembly GCA_003996215.1 of Jaltomata sinuosa. NCBI lineage: Eukaryota > Viridiplantae > Streptophyta > Magnoliopsida > Solanales > Solanaceae > Jaltomata > Jaltomata sinuosa. The sequence continues at coordinate 144,203 of QJPP01000282.1, read as the reverse complement.
TTTTTAATTTTTTTAATAATTGCGATGCTGTCCGTCGCTTTTATTAAAAAATAAATACAAATTATATGTAAATTATATTGGCGCACAAATCCTCAAAAAAAACGACGGCAAATGAGACGATGTCCGTCGCTTTTACAAAAAAATAAATATAAACAAAAAAAAAAAAAAAAGCGACGGACAACATCGCTTTTGCCGTCGCTTTTTTGAGCGACGTTGTCCGTCGCTTTTCTATCCATCTCTTTTTGAGCTGTTTTTAGTAGTGAACCAATCAGGAAGAGGCTGATTTAGCTGTAAAGGTCTTTGCTGCTATAAAAAAACTCTTCTGATGAATCTGATGATGAGTACCGTTAAAACAAATCCCTTTTAGTAATGGAAGAATCTGATAATGAAGACATCCTAGCTTTGGAGCATTTACTGATATTGAGGATGGATGTCATGATGACAGCTCTAAGGAGACAATTCTAACAGTCATTGATAGTTCAAACTCAGATAATGACACTGAACAACGAGATGTTGAAGTATGTTTTCTTGACATTAAACCTGATCTTAAGAACTATTCTTAGAAAAAATTTGAATCCCTATTATTTATTTTCAATTATGCTTACTACTCTGCATGCTCTGACAAAACTTAACTAAGTAATGATTATTCATTCTTGAGACTTGATTATGAGACCCTTGAAAGAGAAAAATCTCTCTTTGAGGGACTCCTTATAGGAATTCTCCCTCAAAGGCAAGAGCAAAGCAATCACAATTTAACAAACCTTGAAAAACGACATCAATAAATTGACTGTCAATATCCAAGAAGTTCTGAGAAGAATAAGGTGTTTCAAGAGAACCTCAATAAGATACAACTTGAGTTGGTACATAATCATAAGTGGACCAGGTCCTTAACTCTGTTGTCTTATATTCAGAATAGTCAATTCACCACTAAACATGGATTCTGAAGTACACAAGTCCTCACAAAGAAACACTACTATGTTGAACTTGTGCACCTCTTGTAGCAAGGAAGGACATCAAAAGGAGCAATGTCATGTACAAATCAGAACTATTTAAATAAATAGTAACTTTGTGAATAGAAAGATACCTCAAAAAGTTAGAAAGTCGTCCAACAAAGCTTGGAACCTTCCTAGTTGGGCCAAGTGAAATTTGATATATCTTTTCATTCACAAAAAGTGATCCAAGTTAATATGAGTATCTAAATCTAACCTCTAATTTTTTTTAGAGGTGAAAATGAGAGAAAAATCTAAATCCTGGCATCTTGATAGTACCTTCTCCAGACACATGACTGAAACCAAAGAAAATTTTCTCTCTCTCACAATTTCCAAAGTTGAAGTATAGCATTTGGAAATAAAAAAAAACAGAGAGATTGTTGGAATTAGAAAAGTGGGAAAATCTATTTCCCATGCAATAGAAAATGTATACTATATGTTAGTGCTGAAACATAACTTATTAAGTGTGTCCCAAATATGTGATACCTTCCTCAATGGCAGAAGGAACAAAAATGTATACAACATAGACATCATGGATACTTAAGAAGAGAAACTGACATGTCTTAGTGCCATGACGAATAACTCCTTACTCTGGCATAAGAGACTAGGACATGCAAGTTTCTCACTAATAAACAAGTTGGTATCTAAGGATTTAATCCTTGGTCTAGCAAAGGCAAAGTTAAATAAAGACCTGATGAGTGATGCATATGCACGAGGAAAACATGTGAGGTCATCCTTCAAGCCCAATAATATGGTAAGTACCTCTAAATCATTAGAATTGCTCCACATGGATCTATATGGGCCTATAAGAATACTCAGCAGAGGAGGTAAAAGATATATTTTTGTTATTATTGATGACTACTTCAGATTCATTTGGACACTCTTTTTCAGCACAAAAGATGAAACATTTAATGTTTTCACAATATTTGCAAAATTAGTTCAAAAGAAGCTAAATACGGGCTTGATAAGCATCAGATCTGATCATGATACTAAATTTGAAAATATTTTTTTTAAAACTTTTGTGATGAAAATAGAATAGATCATAACTTCTCTGCCACCAGAACTCCTCAATAAAATGGAGTTGTAGAAAGAAAGAACATATCCTTAGAAGACATGATTAGAACTATACTAATAGCCAGTGATCTTCCCAAAAGCTTCTAGGCAGAAGCTTTGAATATATTTTGTTATCTTATTAACAGATACATGATCCATCCACTACTTGATAAAACTCCTTATGAATTACTTAAAGGCAGAAAACTAATCTCACATATCTAAGGAATTTTGAATACAAATATTTTATTTATGGTAAAGGTGCCCTGGGTAAGTTTAATGCTGAAAGTGATGAGAAAATATTTCTAGGTTATTCTTCACAAAGTAAGGCCTACAAGGTCTTCAATAAAAAAATAAACTGTATAGAAGAAAGCATACATGTGATATTTGATGAAATTAATTACTTGATTGAGGAAGGTATGCAAGTTGAAAATAAAGGCATTGAATTGGCATTTGACTCAGATGATGAACAAAAGGAGTATCCACCTTAAGATACCACTCCTCCAACAGAGCAAAGTCCCACTGAAGAGGTGCTAGCTTCAGGGGAAATCCTCAAGGAAGTGGAGAAACATGATCTGAACAACAAAATGAACCTGGACCCTCTGAGCCTTCTATTGCACATGGAATTCATGGAAGAAACTGGAAACATAAGAGTTCTCATTCAGTTCAAGATATTCTTTCTCCTGATACAGGAATACAAACTAGATCAAAATTAAGAAACGTATGTGCCTTCTTAGCTTACCTCTCTTTGATTGAACTTAAAAATATCAAAAAAGCTCTACTAGATTCATATTGGGTTGTGGCCATGCAAAGAGAATTGAATCAGTTTGAAAGGAGTAAAGTGTGGCATCTGGTATCTAAACCAGCAGACAAAATTATCATTAGAACTAGATAGGTGTTCAAAAATAAGTTGGATGACAAGGAGTAATTACTAGAAACAAGGTTGCAGTGCAGGGTTACAATCAAGAAGAAGGTATTAACTATGATGAGACTTTTGCTCTAATGGCTAGAATAGAAGCAATTAGAATATTGATTGCTTTTGCATCTTACATGGAGTTCAAACTATATTAGATGGATGTCAAGAGTGCATTCTTGAATGATATCTGCTGGAAGAAGTATATGTGAAACAACCTCCAGAATTTGAGAGCTATGAACATCCTGATCATGTGTACAAACTTGACAATGCTTTGTATAGGTTAAAGCAAGCTCCAAGGACATGGTATAACAAACTATCCTCATTTATTCTAGATCATGGATACAATAGAGGAAAAATAGATAATACACTTTTCTTAAGGAGACAGGGGGAGAGTCTGCTCATTATTTAAATCTATGTTGATGATATTATTTTTGGTGCTACAGATGACTCCCTGTGCACTGAATTTGCTTCTCTCATGAGCAGCGAATTTGAGATGAGTATGATGAAGGAGCTAAAAAATTTCTTAATACTACAAATAAAGCAGTCCTTGTTAGGTACATACATCCATCAACAAAAGTACATCAAAGAGTTATTGAAGAGAATTGACATAAAGAATGATAAGAAAAATGATATTGCAATTGTCACTACCACCAACTTATATTAGGATAAACCAGGCTCCTTAGTGGCTAAAACTAGATATAGAGGAATAATTGGATCACTCATTTACCTCACTGCAAGCAGACCTAATATTGTTTACAATTGAGAGTGTGTGCTCGCTTCCAATCTTCTCCAAGGGAAACCCATTTAAAAGTTGTTAAGAGAATTTTGCGCTATCTCAAGGGAACTCAGAACTTGGTTCTTTAGTATCCGGTAGGAGACTCGTTTGACCTGATTGGATATGCTGATGTTGATGCTAATTATGCTGGATATTTGGTAGATAGAAAAAGTACTTTAGGTATGACACATTCTTGGGTCCTTGCCTTGTGTTCTAGGCAACCAAGAAACAATATTTTGTGTCTCTCTCAACAGCTGAGGCTGAGTATTGAGTTGATGCTTCATGTTTTTCCCAATTTGCTCTGGATAAAGTAGAAACTCATTGATTATGACATCAGTATGGGGTGTATTTTCATTATGTGTGACAACACCAGTGCAGTAAATATGGTAAAAAAAATTAGTTCAACACAAAAGAACTAACCACATTGATGTGAGACATCATTTCCTTAGAGATAGTGTAGAAAAAGGGTTGATCAAAATGACTTCTTATTGCACTGAGGATCAGGTTGTTGATATCTTTGCTAAGGCTTTATAGAGGGAGAAATTTGAAAAAAATTGCCTAGTTATAGGTCTCATAAACCATCTTTGAGCTATGGAAAAAAAAACCTCCAATGACTGGCTAGAAGACATGAGGAAAGGTAGGGATATTAGAAAAGTCTATAGCTTGATTAAATGACTCAACACTGTTCCCTTGCAATTTCACACTCACATCTCTCAAGATTCATGACTGGGATTTGATGATATTATCCTTACTTTCTCTGTATAAAAACACCTCTTCAACATGGGGAAACAAGCATAAACCTGGTTCTAAAAAAATTTCAGGTACACACATCTTTTACAAAATATGAATGAATGTTTGTTGCAATACTATAAACTAGTTGCACTATGTGAACCTGATCCCTTTTCAATTCTCTCATTCATTGTCCCTTATGCACCCTAGGCGGGAAATTCCAAACGAATACTCTTATTAATTATTCCCCTTTTTTTCTCTTCTTCCAATATTTGACAACCATCATTTCAAAACTCCTAAAACACTCAAAACTCCCTCTTCTCACTCCACAAACCTTCCATATTCCTAAGCATCAAACCCCTTCCCCCTCTTATTTTTTATCTCCGATCTTTATCCACTCCTTTTCGATCAACCTCCTTCATAATCATCTCCAATGGCTTTCTCTCAACCCTCATTATCTACCTCTCTCTCCATCAAAAACCATTCCCACCGCCACTCTCATAACACCTACTCTTGAACTTCCTAACCCTAAACCTGCCCTTCCTAGAATCCTCATAGACTACTCTAATAATGAAGACTCAACATCATCATTGGGGGCTCATCCTTAGAAGGCTCACCACACTGCTACACCTGATGAACCACGTTCTTCCTTACCTACTCTTTCTTTTGGCCCTAAGAGAAATTCATCTCTAAAGGGTTTTTCTTCATCAAAACCCTTCTCTCATGCTTCTTAGAAGACCGATTCCTTGAATTTTAGTTGTTCCTCACAAGAGGATGCAACTATAGACACTATAAACTCTCATCTTTCCATAATATTCTCTAGATCTTACACCTCTCCTATTGTGGGCTCCAAGAAGTAGGCAATGCATAAGCCCAAAGCCACCTCCAAACCCAAGAAATATATCACGCCCATACCTCTCGCTTGCATTCCTCAAATTCACAAGCGTGTAGCAAACATAAAGGCTATTGCTAAGTCTATCAAGAAGGCTCGATCCTCACAGGCTAAGGGGAAGAAGAAGATTGAGAAACCTGAGGAGCCTATTAAGGTTAATGACAACTCTGAGCACAAAGAACCTGATTCTACTCGTGGCAAGGTAAGAGTCTCTAACAAAAATCTGGAGAAATTTCTGGCTATGGAAAAGAGGGACTACTATGGGCCCAAGTTAATTCCAAGAGGAAGGGTACTTGATCCTGAAGTCATGAGCAATTCAATTTTTCAAGTTCTGTTAGACAAGCTTAGTTTTTAGGGCTGGACTAATCTCTTTAGGGATCTCAAGATAGTTGTCTATGAGAGGGAGGTTGTTGAATTTTATATGAATTTGACTGTGCTTGAAGGGTTAGTTGTTAGTTCATTTTTGAGGGGGTATAAATTTTTTTGATTCTGTGAAGTTGGGGGGAATTCTGCAGATTTTTATTGAGGGTCTGAATGTGTATGAGTGGGAGAATCATAAGGAGTGCATCATGTCTAGGAAGTTCTCTAGGGGGAGGGTTAAGGAAAATCCTAGGAAGGTGTTAAAGGGGAAATACAACCTTTTCACAAATTGTTGTTTGAAATTATGAATAATAAAGTGCTACCAAGGGATGGCAGGAGGCATGATGTATACTTCAGAGATATGGGGATCATGCATATCATAGAAATGGATTAAAAGGTCAACTTTCGAACTCTTATGATCAAACACATGAAGATGATCATATCTCCTGAAATTGGTCCTCATGGCTTGGCCTATGGATATTTACTGACTACAGTGTTTGAGAACCTTAGTATTGATCTGAAGGATGGCAGGGTAGCCACAAAAGGTGACATGATCAATGTCAAAACTCTACTGGAATGTGACTTCTTGACAAATAAGTTTGCAGGTGCCAAGGCAATAATTCCAGTCACTCAACTCATGATAGATTTGGAGACTACCCAAGAGTAGAATGCTAGGCTTAAGGAAAATATATCTAGCCTGCAAAACCAGCTAACAGCTTTTCAGAGACAGGTGGCTCAACTGAATGATGACATAAAAACCAAAATCTCAAGTCCCATCCTCCACCGTCCTCCTCTTAGCTCATCTCACCCCTTGATACTCCTTCTCCTCTTTTTTTGGATTTGATTCATGTAACAAACAATTATATTTATTGGTATTTTGGTTACATTTGTTTTTGTTTTGTTAAGGGCCATAAGTTAGCTTAAATTGTTCATACACTGGTTTTCTACTATTTTCTCTTATGATTGAATGGTTTAGTTTAATTGTGGAGATGGCTAATATCCTCAATATCTATGTTGTGTCTATATTTGAGTTTGTGACAGTGTTTCCCCAATGGCCATGAACATTTCTCATTGTGATGTATATACTTCATTATGTCTCACCTCTATCTGTCTATTTTAATGGTGTCAAAAGGGGAAAAAATAAGGATCTACTTGGGTCTGCTTGTCTTTATCTAGTGTAGGTGCAACTGCTTGATCATTGTGTGTTTGATCAGGCATTGTCTGTGTGTTTGATCAAGCATTGTCTGTGCTTTCATACTTGAGTTTGTCATCATGAAAAAAGGGATAATTGATAAGTTCATTGAAGAACTTATGTTGTGTACTTAACATCTATTGCTTATATATTGATAATGGACAAGGTGATTCTTATATTTTGATGATAGATAAAGTGATCCAGGTTCTTAAAACTACATCTATGTGAGTCACATGTGCATAGGTGTAAAAAGTGGAAAGAAATCAAGGTACATTCTATTTGAGGAAACAAAATCCTATAAGAAGTCCACTTGAAGAAATTGAATCAATCAAGGACTAGGAAGCCTTATGTTGTAATTAGTGTTGTGGAGCAGCATTCTATAATTATCCACACTATATAAGCAATAGCTTCAACGCAATAAGCAATCATCAATTGCATACACATAAAAGGTTTTTTTCTCTAACGAGTAGTGGAACATCTAAGCGGCAGTTATTGAAGCATAAAGAGGATATCTTCTACTTGTTGATGTATTGTTGAGTCTGTGATAGAGTGGTAGTTCGTGTGATTGGTGAGGATTGCAACAAGAAGGGAGTTTACCTTCTTGGAGATTTTGTTTGAACAATTAGAGTGAACTATTGAGTTAAGGTACTAGAGTTAGTCCTTTTGATTATAGAATTATAATCTAAAACTGGTCTTTGAAGTTTGGTTTGAGAAATCCTACACATAATAGGTCGTGGTCATTACTCCTTTGAGCAATGAGGTTTTCCACATAAAGTTGTGTGTTTGTATTTTACTGCTTTTTTTATTAACATAAGAACTTGGTTCTTGTGCTTAGCAATTGGTACTAATTCTTTTTGAAGGTTAAAGGAAAATGAATTAAGGTTGATCAAATTCATTTCTTCTAAGCTAAAACATCTACTTGATGGGCTAATACAAGACTATAATCCGCTAGAAGGGAAATAAGAGTATAAGTGAGGAGAAGGTTGTAACTCTTCTCCCTTAGAAATTCTAAGGGAAGAAGATCAAAAGACTAATATCTTGATTTTTGAGATTTTATAATGCCTTATATTCTCTCAAGAGCTTCCTTTTATAGGCCACACAAGTTAAATTATCGCTTCAATATGAAATGACTATACGCTTAGCACTGAAAAGACTATCTAATAGTACATGACTATGCTCTGACGCCTCGCTTGAGGATGATTTGGGTAGGTGGGTGCACGATTTGAGGTTCACTAGTGATCTCCTGAGGGTCATTATGGAGGTTTCCAGTTGTAAGGTGGTCTTCCCCGAGTGAAGGCCTTGCAGGATGCCCGGTGCAGGATAACTTCACAGAGGCAGGGGCCGAGGCACGTTATGATATATTGGGAGTGGATTCTCTTAATTTACCCCAATCATAGCAAGCACTCATTTGATTTGGACATAATTTTGTGTCACGGTTTAATTCATTCCTTTTACGAGACTCAATTTTTTTTCAAAATACTAATAGTCCTCCACTTTTTGAATACCTAGCACATTGTATCTAGAAAGTGGATGATTCTCCATGTTAATTCCAAAATTCGATAACGACTAATGATTACTACACATGTTGATGTTGTTGTGCTTAGATGTCATGACACAGACTACCGAGAGTGGCACCTACCCAACCACCCCTGGGTGAGCGAACCATCAACGATCCCGAACTTAACCGTTCTAACAGCTCAAAACCAGAATGCAAGAAATAAACTAACAATTCAAAATAGTCTAAATCTTTTATAAATAACCTGCGGAAAATCCCTCCCTAGAATCTGAAAGTCATCATACAAAAACGTTATCAAAATCTAGAGTACGGGGATGCAATCCCAAAATAAGCAATAGTCTAAGCCCGAAACAAGTGAGCTACAACTAATAAGAAAGAAACCAAGGCAGCTCGATCGAATAACTCACCCTTGATATTTTGAAGTGTTAGGCCTACAGGTGAGGTCGTGCGTCAACCACCAGAATATTTCCTGTACTCACAAAAGAAATGCAAGTGCAGTATCAGTACACAACCACCGTGTACTGGTAGGATCATCATCCAGTTCCAAATAAATAGTATATGAACAGTACAAAAGTCAAGTAACAGTATAAGAAACATGTAAACAAGCCAACAAGTACTTCTAGACTGCAACTCTCTCCCTAGCTTATCCCCACATGTAATCCACTTTCACAACTATGATCAACAATCTATAATAAACAATAATTATACCGCATTACATATCCCGGACCCACCCTAGATCCCCTCTAGACAACACCTAAGTGTACAACATACAACTCGGTCTACCCCAAGACCAAACTTACCATGTAACATAACACCCCGGTCTACACCAAGACCAAACTCACATATCAATATAACAACCCGACCTATTAAGGACCAAAATGCAATATCACAATTTATAAACACAGCTCGGTCCACTCATGGAACTAAATCAAATGCACAATGCAATAAGTAAACATGTACCAGGTGTGGTACCCGAGCCAATCAGTCAGTATTTCCCATACCAGGCGTGGTACTCGAGCCAACTATTAGTATACCCATACCAGGCATGGTATCCGAGCCAACTGAATGTCACATAAATCCACAGTCACAAACAATGAACAATCAACACTTGTAAACCAACAAGCAATAACACCTAGTTCATTTCACAAGACTGAAAACAGGACTCTTAGACATTCCTAATCATTCCCTAAACATGCAACACATACAATACTTAGACCAAAGTACACAAACATATAATGCATACAAGAATCAATAACCATCACCTACCTCGAATAATCAAGCTCTACAGTGCTGGAGCTTTCCCTTTTTTAGGATCCCTTGCTTGTTCTTGTTCTAGAAACAAACACATAAATACTATAGTTAATTAACTGGCCTAAATTACCCAAATTATACAAAATCCTAATTCCCAGGCCAAACCATGATCATTCCAACCCTTTTCGGGCTTTCCCGCTATTAATTCACCTAAGATTGTCATTTATACCGATACATTTAGAGAATTTAAGCTTGGTGATCATTACCCATTAACTATAAACAATGCCTAAGAACTCTAGCACCCTAGAATTCTCCTTTTTCCTCGGGTTCTACAATCCTAGGTTATCCTTAATAATTCCCCAAGTCCAACCCTAGAAATTCTATAAAGTAGGCAGGATATTACAGAGTTTGAGGAGTAGAATCCTCACCTTTAGGATAAAAAATGTTGAAAAACGGATGGAAATCTCCCAAAATTGCCCTCTTCTTATCCCAAAATGTCTTAAAGAAAAACTTAACTATGTTGGAAAAGTTTCTGCATTAAATCCCGTTGTGCTCCACTATAGCGGTTTGCTCCACTATAGCGGTACCGCCATACCAAAGTCGTCCGCTATGGCGGAGGTTGACTGATGTTGACTTTCACTGTAGCGGTATTTTCTCCGCTACGGTGGAGGTTGCTATGGCAGAGTGTCAACCACTACAACGGTTGACACGGGACAGAAAGTCATAAAGTCCCCAACATTGGTACATTTTACAACACACTTATTTTCCCGACATCTCAAAATAACCCCTTCACGTCAACCTCGATTCTGAGAGTTCTACTTACCTGAATTTGATTCCAAAAAATTCCCCAAACTATTTTATTTCTTAGCTAAATGGAAAACTATCTCAAATCAAGACATTTAACCCAATACTTACCTGGATTGCCCTAGACCATACCTCGCTCCAAAACCAACCGAGACTAGCCTAGCCCAGAATTTCAAACTCCCAAACTCAGAGTTTTCTAACTATAAGAATTGGCACAAATGGTTCACCTATAATGACGGACTCGGTCATTACAACAGATACCAATTTACTCATCGTTCATCCCCGAATGATCAAACCCTAAAATATGGAAAGTAAAGAGCAAAAAAAAGTAGTACCTGTATCCTCAAACAGGTGAGGGTACTTGTCCCGCATGTCCTTCTCAGTTTCTTAAGTGGCTTCCTCAACCGGACGATGCTTCCATTGAACCTTTACCATACTGATCACCTTTGTCCTAAATTTCTGTACATCCCAATCAAGAATCAAAATCGGTTCCTCTTCATAGCAAAGATTCTTATCAAATAACACCTCATCCCCCTTGATGATATAGTCCCTATCCCCATGGTATCGCTTCAGCATGGATATATGGAATACCGGATGGACACCCGACAGACTGGGCGGTAGTGCTAATATGTAAGCCACTGACCCTACGATCTCAATAACTTCAAACGGTCCGATGAACCAAGGGATGAGCTTTCCCTTCTTACCGAAATGCATAACTCCCTTCATTGGTGACACCTTCAACAATACCTGCTCACTAATTTTAAATTACATGTCTCTTACCTTGCGATCTACATATTTTTTATGCCTGCTTTGGGAAGCTAGCAACTTGGTTTGAATGCCTCTTACCTTTTCTTGTACTTTCCTTACCAAGTCTACACCCAAAGGCTTTATATCGCCTTCCTCAAACCACACTATAGGTGACCTACAACTCCTCCCATACAGAGCCTCGAATGGTGCCATGTTGATATTGGAGTGGTAGTTATTGTTGTATGAGAACTAACACAATGGTAGCAACTGGTCCCAATGACCCATGAAGTCAATCACACATGTTCTCAGCATGTCCTCTAATACCTGAATCGTCCTCTCCGACTGACCATCAGTCTGATGATGGAAGGATGTACTAAAGGTTAGTTAAGTGCCCAACTCCTTATGCAACTTACAAAACTTGGAGGTAAACTATGACCCATGTCTGCAGTAATAGACAGTGGCACCCCATGCAATCTCACAACCTCTTTCATGTAGATCTTAGCCAATTGCTGCGAATTGTAATCCACCCTGACCGGAATGAAGTGAGCTGACTTGGTCAGCCTGTCAACAATGACCTAAATAGAGTCATACTTCCCCAAAGTCTTGGGAAGACCCACCATAAAATCCATGGCTATCCATTCCCACTTCCACTCTGGAATGGGCATTCTTTGAAGTAGTCCTGCAGGCCTTTGGTGTTCATACTTGACCTGCTGGAAATTATGACACTCGGACACAAAATCCACTATGTCCCTTTTCATCCCAGGCCACCAATAAAGTTGCCTCAAATTTTTGTACATCTTGGTTACACCCAGATGAATCAAATACCGCGAACCATGAGCCTCTACCAATACCTTATGAATCATGTCATCAACCCGAGGAACACAAATCCTTCTTCTGAAACTTAAAACCCCACCAGTGTCTAATGTGGCATCCCTGGACTCTCCGGACACTACCTTGCTTCGTAGTTTGCTCAACTATGAATTCTCAAATTGTTTTGCATGTATCTCTTCCATGAATGTGAATTTGACCTCAACATTGTCCAATACACCACCCTGTTCTGAGATACCCAAGTGCATGGATTTAGATTCTAAGGCTTGAACCTCCCTTGCCAATGGTCATTTGGACACTCACAAACAAGCCAGACTGCCCATGCTAACTGTCTTCCGGCTCAATGCGTCTGTCACCATATTAGCCTTACCCGGATGGTACTAAATGGTCACATCATAGTCCTTTAACAGCTCCATCCACCTTCTCTGCCTCAGATTCAAATCTTTCTGAGTAAAAACATGCTTCAGGATGCGATGATCAGTGAACACCTCATACTTGACACCATAGAGATAGTGTCTCTAAACCTTGAGTACAAACACCACCACTGCCAACTCTAAATCGTGAGTTGGATAGTTCCTCTCGTGAACCTTCAACTGCCTAGAAGCATATGCTATCACATTCATATACTGCATCAACACAGCACCCAAACCCGAATGTGAAGCATCACAATAAACAATAAAGTCCTTACCTTCAATCGGCAAAGACAAAATAGGAGTTGTGGTCAGAAGAGTCTTGAGCTTTTGGATACTCTCCTCACACTTGTCGAACTACACAAACGGTACCTCCTTCTGAGTCAGCCTTGTCAAGTGGGTAGCAATAGATGCAAAATCCTTGATGAACTTGCGATAGTAGCCTGCAAGTCCCACAAAACTTCTCACCTTAGTCACCGAGCTAGGCCGGACCCAACTCTTGACTGTCTCAATCTTCTGGGGATCTACCATCACCCTCTTTTCTGACACTACATGCCCCAAGAATGCTACTGAAGTCAACCAGAATTCACACTTGGAGAACTTCACATAAAGCCTTTGATGACTCAAAATGTCTAACATTATACGGAGATGTTCAGCATGCTCCTCCCTACTCTTGGAGTAGATCAAAATATCATCAATAAAAATGATGACGAATGAATCCAAGTAAGATTTAAACACCCTATTCATCAAACTCATGAATGTTGTTGGTGTATTAGTCAACCCAAACGACATCACTAAGAACTCGTTATGTCCATACCGAGTCCAAAAAATAGTCTTAGGAATGTCCTCAGGCCTAATATTTAACTGATGATATCCCGACCTCAAGTCAATTTTTGAAAACACAAATACACCCTGTAACTGGTTAAAAAGATCATCAATACGGGGTAAAGGGTACTTATTCCGGATGGTGACCTTGTTCTGTTGCCTGTAATCTATGCACATCCGCATACTAGCATCCTTATTTTTCACAAACAAAATCGAAGCACCCCAAGGTGAAGCACTAGGATGGATAAATCCCTTATCTAGGAGTTCCTGAAGCTGAGACTTAAGCTCCCTTACCTCTATCGGAGCCATACGATAAGGAGGGATGGAAATTGGGCGAGTGCCCAGCTCCAAGTCAATACAGAAATCGATATCCCTGTCCGGAGGCATACCAGGAAAATCCGCTGGAAACACCTCTCGAAACTCTAAACAACTGGAACTGACTCAATAGATGGGGAATCCACACGATCATCCTGGAGATGATCCAAAAAGACTAGACACCCCTTCCCTACTAGCTTTCTAGCCCGAACAAATGATATCACCTTGACCGGCTTGGCCCTGTACACTCCTTCCCACTCTAGCCTATCCTTACCTAAAATTTCTAGAGCCACATACTTGGTGTTATAATTCAACACAGCATGATAAGGGGATAACCAGGTCATGCCCAAAATGACATCAAAGTCTACCATATCTAGAATTACCAAGTCTACCCATGTATGTAACCCCACAAATACAACAAAATAATTACGATAAACATGAGTCACAATCACAGATTCTCCAACCGGGGTAGAAACATGAATAGGGGAATCAAGGATATCACATATCAAGTCCAGACACAAAGCAAAACTCACAGACACATAAGATTATGTAGAACCTAGGTCAAATAGTACCAAAGTTATTCTATCACAGACAAGAATGGTACATGTGATCACCGCATCTGATGCCTCAGCCTCGGTCCTCTCTTGAAATGCATAACACTGAGCTCGGTCATCAATTTGAGCTACTTCCTTGGCTGGCTGAGCCATACCCCTGCCCGCACCATTGTTTCCTCTGTCTTGCTGGCTTCCTTGAAAGTTACCTCGCCCACTCTGTGGATGACCTCTAGCATAACCATCTCTACCTGCCGAGACCACAGCCTTAGACTGTTGTTGAACCTAATTACCAGTTTTCCTGTAAGGTCACTCCCTCTTAAAGTGGCCCAGATCACCACAATAGAAATAACCACGATCAAGTGTAGGCCTACTGGCAGATGTGTAGGAAGCTCCCTGGCCTCTAGGAGCTGAAAACTACTGATTAGCTCCCGGATGACCGCCTGTAGCAGTGGGCAGAGCTGGCTGAATAGGACGAGAAGAGTATACCTGTTGATTATGGACCCTGGAGTACGAACCACTATAATTCCCCTCATTCTGGGGCTTCTTGGCTAACACTTTAGCCTGCCCCGCTTGCTTGACTCCCTCAAGTTTCTTTACATAATATGCCACTTTATTGAAGTCCTTCCCCACCGAAGTTATGTGCAAGGACAACACCTGCAGTTCAGTATTTAGATCCTTCATGAACATTCGAACCCTCTCCTCTTCTGAACCCAACAACTGAGTGGCGAAACAAGACAAAGCATGGAATTTTGCCTCATAAGCAGAGACTGACATGTTTCCCTTTTCCAAAGCCAAGAACTCATCCTTTTTTTGGTCCCTAAAAGTACGGGGTACGTACTTCTCCAAGAAGAGAGCATGAAACTCCTCCCAAGTCAATTGAGGCAAAACAGACGACCGACACTCCACATGAGATCTCCACCACTGCTTAACATCACCCTGCAACTGGAATGTGACAAACTCCACTCCACGTTGTCACACGATACCCAGCATGTGCAACCTTTCATAGCAGTCCAAGATGAAATCATACGCATCTTCCTTATCAGTACCCTAAAATGTGGGAGGTTTCAGCTTGAGAAACTTGGTCAGCATATCATGTTCATTTCTTGTCATTACCGAGCCTAGCATTGGTCTGAAGAAATCAATTGTGCCTGAAGTTGCATCTATCCTAGAAGCCGTAGGTTCTGCTTGCTGAGTGCCCAGAGCCTGATTTGCAACACCCGCGGGGGTGGCTCCGGCACCATCCAAACCACTCAAGAAGTTCCAAGCCTGTTGAACTGCTTCGGGTGTCATAGAGGGAAGTCCTGCACCTCTAGCCGGTGCTGCCTCCGCTTACGCCCCATCATACTCCACAACAACTTCCACATCTTCTACAACCTGTTTCTAAGGTGGGGGAGGGGTTTCTTCTCGCTCTCTTGCAGCAGCTTGAGCTCCACCCCTGGCAGGTGTTGCTCTACCTCGACCTCTGCCCCTACCCCTGCCCCTACCTCTAATAGCCAAGTCCTCTACTGGGACTGCCACTCTAGCTCCATTGTTCCTAGTGTTAACCATCTACGGACAGACAAGTGAAAGAGTCAGATACTAATTTGTATCACTAGATACCAATTAGAATCAAGTTACAGCACGAAGGAAGAAAGAAGAGATATTTTTCCTAAAGTCCTATAGCCTCCCTCGGAGAAGTACAGATATCTCCGTACCGTTCTGCAAAACTCTACTAGACCTATTTTAGTACGACAAGATCAATAAACCTAGGACTTTGATACCATCTTTGTCATAACCCAGACTGCCGTGAGAGACACCCACCCAACCACCCCCGGGTGAGCAAACCATCAATGACCCCGAACTTAACCTTTCTAACAGCTCAAAACCAGAATGCAAGAAATAAACTAGCAATTCAAAACAGTCTAAATCTTTTATAAATAACCTGCGGAAAATCCCTCCCTAGAATCTGAAAGTCATCGTACCAAAATGCTACCAAAATCTAGAGTATGGGGATGCAACCCCAAAATAAGCAATAGTCTAAGCCTGAAATAAGTGGGTTACAACCAATAAGAAAGAAACCAAGGCTGCTCGATCGAACAGCTCACCCTTGATATCTTGAAGTGTTAGGCCTACAAGTGAGGCCGTGCGTCAACTGCCGGAAGATTTCCTGTACTCACAAAAGAAACGCAAGTGCAGTATCAGTACACAACCACCGTGTACTGGTAGGATTATCAGCCAGTTCCAAATAAAAAGTATATGAACAGTACAAAAGTCAAGTAACAGTACAGGAAACATGTAAACAAGCCAACAGGTACTTCTAGACTACAAGTCTCTCCCTAGCTTGTCCCCACATGTAATCCACTTTATAACTATGATCAACAATAAACAATAAACAATAATTATACTGCATTACCTATCCTGAACCCACCCTGGATCGCCTCTAGACAACACCTAAGTGTCCAACATACAACCCAGTCTACCCCAAGACCAAACTCACCATGTAACATAACACATCGGTCTACACCAAGACCAAACTCATAGATCAATATAACAACCCGGCCTCTCAAGGACCAAAATACAATATCACAATTTATAAACACAACCCGGTCCACTCGTGGAACCAAATCAAATGCACAATGCAATAAGTAAACCCGTACCAGGCATGGTACCCGAGCCAACCAATCAGCATTTCCCATACCAGACGTGGTACTCGAGCCAATTGTTAGTATATCCATACCAGGCGCGGTACCCGAGCTGTCACGACCTAGACCATCGTGAGTGGCACCCACCCAACCCCCGGATGAGCAAACCAGTAGAGTTCAACCCTTTGCCTAGACTAACAGCCTAAAACCAGTAAACAAAAAATAAACTAGTAATTAAACAATGCAAAAACTAACGCTTTAATATATATCCTGAAGAAAATTCCTCCTAGGATCTGAAAGTCGTTGTACCAAACATCACTACCAATATCTAGAATACAGGGATGCAACCCTAAAAGAAAATACAGAAATAGTTTCAAGTCCGACACAAGTGGACTGCAACTCTAAAGATAAGGCCAAGGTAGCTTGATCAAATAGCTCACCCTTGAAGTCAGAACTCGTCGGTGCTAAAGATGAGATCACGTCTCAGCCGCTGGAAGATTTCCTGTACTCACCAAAAAAACACAAGTGCAGTATCAGTACACCACCACTGTGTACTGGTAAGATCATCAGCCAGTTTTCAGATAAACAGTATATAAATAGTACTACAATATAAAGTAATAGGTATGGAAAACATGCAACAATATCAACAGATACACCTAGACTACCAGTCTCAACTTAGCTTGTTCCCGCATAAATCCACCACTTATACTCTGAGCCACAACCCTATACCAATAACTATACCTTTCCGTCTAGCCCGGACCCACCCTGGGATCCCCTCTAGACAACCAATAATCAATGAACAACTCGGCCTAAACCAAGACCAACATATTTGTTCTAAAAAATTTCCCCGGCCTCTCAAGGGCCACCAAACCAATATAACATTTCAATAAGCAGCCCGGTCCACTCACGGAACCAATATCAATCAATGCAACATAATAATAAAAATGCAATGATGCAACAAAAGTAAACCCATACCAGGCGTGGTACCCACGCCAACCATTAGTATATTTTGTACCAGGCGTGGTACCTGTGCCAATCATTTGTTATACCCATAGCAGGCGTGGTACCAAAGCCAATCGAATGTTAATAATCCACATTCAAATGTATGAACAAACAACTTGTAAACCAACAAGTAAATACCGTTCAAATCACAGACTGTAAAGCAGGAACCTTAGACATTCTACACAACTCCCCTAAGCAATGTAATTCATACAAACACTTAGATATGAGTACAGGAATATACAACATTCACCAAAATCGTAAGCCATCACCTACCTCGAAATGATCCTAGCTCTATTCAACCCGAGCTTTCCCGTGTTCCGGATTCCTTTCTCATTCTTAGTCTAAAATAACACACAAGTACATACAATTAACACACAAGGCCTGCACATACCCAGATTACACCAAATCCCTAAACCCCAGGCCATCCATGATCATCCCACCCTTTTTTCAGGCTTTTTCACTCTTAATTCACCTACTTTTATCATTTTTACGGATAAAAATAGAGAATTTAACAACCTATGATCATAATAACATACTTTTAACGAAGCCCAGGAATATTCAAGCTTGGAATCCCCTTCCTTCCCTGGATTCTACCATTCCTAGGTTATTCCAACCTTTCCCCAAGTTCCCTCCTAGCAATTCTACCGCATAGGAAATGTAGTACAAAGATTAGAGAGTAGAAACCTTACCTTAGGGAAGAAATTCGAAGGAAAAAGGAGAAAAATTGCCTGAAATCGCCCTAGTTCTTCTCCCAAACGAATTGTAGAAAACTGAACTGTTTTGGGGAAGTTTTTGCATTAAAAACCCATCGGCCCGCTATAGTGGTTCCCGCTGTACTATAGCAGTCCCACTATAGCAGACGACTTCCGCTATAGTGGTCTTAAGTGGGTGTTGACCGCCTTGACCACCGCTATAGCGGTATTTTCCACCGTTATAATGGAGGTTGCTATGGTGGATCGCTGCACTAATCACGAAAAGAATTTCTAGAAATTTCCCTATTTTGGCCATTTTACAACACACCTGTTTTCCCCAATGACCCAAAACAACCCCTTCACATCAAAGGCGATTCTGAGAGTTTTACTTATCCAAACTCGAATTTTAAAAGTTCCCCGAACTACTTTATGTATTGGCTACATGAAAAACTAGCTTAAAACAAGATACATAGAACAATCCTTACCCGTATTTCTCTGGACTCTATCTCGCTCTAAAACTGTTCGAGGCTAGCCTAGCCTAGAATTTCAAACTCCCAAACCCGGAGTTTTCAAACTCTAAAACTTAGTACGATTGGACTACCCATAACAACAGACCCAGTCATTACAACAGATACCAATTTACCCATCGTTCATTCCTGAACGATCAAACCTGAAATTATGGAATTAAAAGGAGGGAAGTGTAGTACATGAATCCTCAAACAGTTGAGGGTACTTATCCCGCATGTCCTTCTCAATTTCCCAAGTGGCTTCCTCAATCGGACGATGCTTCCACTGAATCTTCACCATATCAATCACTTTTGTCCTCAACCTCCGGACATCCAGAGCAAGAATCAAAATTGGTTCCTCCTCATAACGAAGATCCTTATCGAAAAGTACCTCATCCCACTTGATGATGTAATCCTCATCCCCATGGTATCGCTTAAGCATGGATACATGGAATACAAAATAGACGTCTGACAAACTAAGTGGCAGTGCTAACCTGTAAGCCACTGGCCCTACAATTTCAAGAACTTCAAATGGACCGATGAACCGAGGGCTAAGCTTGCCTTTTTTTACCAAACCGCATAACCCCTTTCGTTAGTGACACCTTTAAAAATACCTGTTCACCAGCCTGAAAGTTCATATCTCTGACCTTGCGGTCTGCATACTCTTTCTGCCTGCTTTGAGCAGCCATCAACTTGGTCTGAATGCCCCTTACCTTTTCCTGCACTTCCTTCACTAAGTCTACGCCCAGAGGCTTTACATCGCCTTCCTCAAACTACCCAACTGGTGATCTACAGTTCCTCTCATACAATGCCTCGAACGGTGCCATGTTAATACTGGAGTGGTAGTTATTGTTGTACGAGAATTCGGACAACGGTAGAAACTGGTCCCAATGACCCCCGAAGTCCATCACACATGCTCTCAGCATGTCTTCCAATACCTGGATCGTCCTTTCCGACTGACCATCAGTATGAGGATGGAAGGTTGTGCTAAAAGTGAGTTGTGTACCCAACTCTTCATGTAACTTGCCCCAGAACTTAGAAGTAAACTGCATACCCCTGTCTGAAATGATGGACAGTGGTACCCCATGCAGTCTCACAATCTTCTTCACGTAGATCTTAGCCAATTGCTGCGAATTATAATCTACCCTGACCGAAATGAAATGAGTGGACTTGGTCAGCTGATGCGCGCAAATTACACCTCTAAAAGTAGCACAAATGGTCGTTGTTCAAATATAGAACCCAACTAAAGGTAGGGGTCGATCCCACGAGGAATATGGTAGAACTATGGTCGATTAGTGTTTACTTCAAGCTTTTAGTCGGTTATTTCCCGCAAAAAATAGGGGTTTGTAGTAACAAGTAATTATTGTAACAATAATGTATTAAGTAACTAAGTGTCAATTTCAAGAGTTATTATCAATAAGAGAAGTGACTAGGGCAACGGTCCCCATGAGATCATAACTTAGTAAGGCTTTCGTACTTGGTTCACCAGTTTGATGCTTAGCACGCAGAATCGGTAAGTTAAGTTTGCCTTATTCCTTGGTCCGGCAACTAGGTGAATTTCACCACACGCCTTGGTCCGGCTTCCCCCTTATCCCAGATTAGATATTCTCGGACACGGTCAAGCTATTAGACGAGGGTTGATAGCCTCGAATCTCGTTGTTTACAACCCTTTTCCCATCCGTTACCTCCTTGGTCCGGCAAGTAAGGATAAGTAAGGCGAGTTCTAACGTTGTACACCATTAAAAAGCAATCAAAGCGAAGGGAAGTACAATATATGCATAAACACCACCCTAGATTACCTAAGTACTTTGCCTACTTCGTTAATCCTTCATGGTTTCCACAACCCTAGTGTTGGATTTAGCTACTTATGTTCATAAGAATGCAATTAATGATTGGTTAAGCAATCATCAAGAGATACTTACAAAGAAGAATAAAGAAAACTGGAATCTTGATGAACAATCTCAAGAACACGTTAATATCAAGAACTTGTGTCCAAAATCAATACCAAGATCAAAGTACCAAAGATCTGAAAATAACTTGGAATAATTCATGAACAATCAGTAACCACGTGTAACCCCCTAAAATAAAACCTAGGGTAAAGTATTTATAGACAAAGAATCCAAATCCTAATAAAACTAGGAAAATTGGACGCGGTCAAATCCGATGGGTCACCTCACGGGCCGTCGCTGAGGCGAGGGGCGTCGTGGGTGCCTGTCGGCCTTCCTTAGGTCTTCAAAAAATTCACTGCCACATTCCCACAGACTGGGGTCGACGGGATGTCGCAGCTGCGATGCCCGTCACTGTCTTACGTAGCCCCTCATGGTCCTTTTCCAGCTTCCCTGCCAGGTTCCTACGGGAAGCTTGTCACGGGATGTTGGGCTGGCAACGGGACATCGTGGAGCTCATCGTCCTTTCTTTACCCTTAGCTTAATCTCCTGGAGCACTTTGACGGGCAAGGCTACGCCCTATCGCATCTGCAACGGGCCATTTGCCTGCCTGTTGGGGCTCTCCAGACTTAGCACTTCTGCTGCCTCACTTTAACGATCATTCCCACGGGCCTTCGTGGATGTGACGCCCGTGGTGGCCTCTTTTTTGCCCTAAAAACTGCAACTTTTGGCATTCTTTTCTACTTCCTACTTCGTCCCTGCACACTTAACAAACGACATTAAATCTAACTAAAAGTACTCAATAACTCCCAAAAATCCTATGTTTTAAGCGTCAAAAGTGCCGTCAAATCCCGGCACATCCACACCCTCAACTTAGAATCTTTGCTTGTCCTCAAGAAACATACACAGAAACAAAACTAAACGATGCTTAAGCAAAAGAAAATCGGGAACTATGGCAGTCTTTTGGTTCATCATTTCAATATACAACAAGTACCCCCCCCCCCTCTTTTTTTCAATATCAAAACCAGTGCATATGTTCCATTCATCAAGACAACACAACGGGATCCAAGGATGACATTACCTTATCAATATACGACCTGGCATACACATATGAGATTTACTCTACCATTTAGCAGTCAAAATCGCTCTAGTGGCCTCACTACAAAGAAGTCCCACTCACACTATAACACAATTAAATTTTGGGGACTAAACTAAACACTCGCACTCAAAAAGATATTCAAGCAATGCGTGCAAAATATCATAGGCTTGCCCTTATTTTCTATGCCTCAGTTTTCGAATAATTGGGTTAGGATCACTATAGGACTTTCTCGGCTTATAACGTAGGCTTGGGACGGGTATGGTAGATATAGGAAATAGTTACTAAACCCTCCTTGACACTACGCTATCTTGATTCCACCCAACAGACCACTTTTAAGCTTTTTCTCCCTTTTTATTGTTTCATTTTCAATAAGTGACAGGTGCGGCTTTTGCTTCCGACTAACTTATTTTTCTTTCTTTTATTTTCTTCTTCTCTTTTTCTTTTTCTTTTTCTTTTCTTTAACATAGCCGCCGCACCCGATTTTCTCTCCTTTTTTATTTCTAACCTCTTCTATTCATACCCAAACTTCTTACTCACCTCTACAGTAGACACCCTCAACTTAGGCGACGCCTGAGTTGAGGTACACAATGTCCAAGGAGGGACCAGGGCCAAACTAAAGGTTCATAACAAGAAACCGGGAAGGTGATTAGGCTAAACAACAAAAAGGTTCAATGCAGGCTCAAAATCAGGGATCAAAGGGTATTACATCATTTGGTCGGTATTTTGGGATAAAGTGGACTAATTCAAAAATGGCCTATGATCCTTTCCTAACCAACTACTCTACGACCTTGGCACGACTAACCGGGCAAGTTCTAGATTGGCACACAAAGCAAGAACCCAACAATTTAGCTCACAACCACATGGCACAGAGTCGATAATCATATGCTACCTACTAGGTTCGTACTTTAGCTTAATCCAATCATCAAATTTATAAACACAATGTCATGCAAGGATCCACAATAGTTAGTCTATCAAAACCAGATACTAATATAACACTCAAAATTTTGGAGGGGGTCTCCAGTTTTTTTTCCAATTCAAATCCAGTTCAAAACTCACATCATAGACTACACCAAGTTCTTTTTCTTCTTTTACTATATACAACCTATCCTAAACGTGCTGGTTCAATAGAAATTAAAATCCTTAGGGAAAGAACACAGGTAAGAAAACCCTAAGGAGTCGGGTACCTTGTTAGTACCCTCATGGGTTGCCTCCCATGCATTGTCTGCTTTAACATCACAGCACGACCCGAGTCTCTTGGCTAATCAGACTTCGCCAAGAACCCATCAAAAACCAACTCACCCAGTACTGCCACCACCCCACCAAAAAGAAAAGGGCATTGCCCTCAACGCTTAAAAAGTATAAACAAATGGGAGTGAGAACATACATGTGGCGCCTAAGCGTCAGTACCGGGTGTCACATCTGTCGAGCCCTCACGAGTGGTGCCCTTCGTACTTTCTTTAATTAAGGTTGCCTCTGCAGACCTTTCTTCAACAGTAACAGTTGCCCGAGAAGCTTCATCAGTAACCTCTCCCACAATGGGGTCTAAAGAAGGGATATCAACCTATTTAGCAATACCACTCGTTGAACCACTTCGACCAACACCATCAATCTCAATTTGTTGTATGGACAAAGACTCTTTTGATGATCTACCCAGCTCTTTTCGGGCCTTCTTTGCAGCTCTCTCCTCTTTCTTCTTTTGCGACTTTAGGCTAAGTGGAGCATCCCCCTCTTGAACCTGCTTATCCTTACTTTTCCTTTTTCTTTTATGCGTGGCAGGCTTAGGAGGAGGTTCATCAACTCTCTCGGACTCCTTTTCTGTAGTCAAACTCAAATGTGCCGTGTGGAGCTCGGGATCTACAAAATCCCAAAGACTTAGCGTGGGCTCCTCTGTGACCTGTGGCAAAACAATCGGTGCTCTGGCTTGAGTCAGGGGAAGATTCTTCAATTTATAAACATCAACCCTCAGCTCTGCAATCTCCTTTTTCATACCGGCCAACTCAAACGCACCCATCTCCTTTAAGCGCTCATCTACCATATCCTCCAATGCATCTATCCGGGAGTTGACAGTAAGGAATGATGCTATGGCCCTTTGGATGGAGGCGTTCACAATTGGCTGAAACTGTAAAGCGAACGCATTCATTTTCTTTTTGAGATCAAGTGTTCGCTGGACAATGTTCGCGAAGTTTGCCAGGTGGAATGCAAAGATAGCTGCAGAATCAGTGTCTGAAGGTGCTGCGGAGGGGCCTAGCTCGGCTGCCGAAGTGGATGGACCAGCATCATTTTACTCTGACTGACTACCCTGTGGGGTAGGTCTAGTAGTGGAGGATGCTGTCACATCTGGTGTTGGGATGTTCTCCTTAAGAGTTAGAGCCAATGGTTCCGTAGTACCAGTCAAACCAATCACCCTAGTTTCACCTTGGACCTCTCCGGATGATGGGTCCGTGCAGCTCAAACAGGGCGATCTAATCCCACAAACCTAGGCACCTAAACCTCCTCACATAGCTCTGTGATCAAACAAGGGAATGGGTAGGAGGATGCAGGCTTGGTCACTCTGTCTCTGATCTCCTCAGCTATGATCTGTCCGAAATTCAAGTTCCGTTTGGACACAAGGGAGGCCACTAGAATAGCTCTATCCAAAGTCAGCTGGTTTTCTGCACCGGTCGTCATCAATCTGAGTTGTACAATAACCCACCAAAATTTTACTTCAAATGATAAGAAGGCCTTCGGAATAACCAGTTTGTCTTGTTCAAGCCATAGTGGAGTATCGGTGGTAGTTAGGTGCTTAGCCAACCACTGAGTCCTTTTCTCATCATGGTTTACCTGATACTCATAATCAACCAGGTCTGTGGGTGCCTCGTAGCCCAGCCCGTAAGAATCTATTTATTGTTTCTGCCGAGATGTTGATGGGAATACCCCTAACTGGAACGCTCTCGAGAGCAGGCAATTCTGTGATCTTTTGTCATTTCTTGCGCAACCCTTCCTGTATAGCCTGATAATTAGCATAGAACTCCCTTACGAGAGTTGGCTGGTAATCAGGGAGGGGCTTGGAAGTCCATCCTAGTTTGTAGTGTCTGAAATACTCATCCAACTTGTGGAACTTGTTTAACTTGAAAGGATCAATCCTCCACTCTTCAGCAATAGGCCTCCTCAGATGACCTTTTCCAGTCTCTACAGGGTCGTAATCATAGATGGCCTTCGACACTTCAACAGCCCATCTCACCATTTCTCGAGCACAGATGGAGAAGATGTACTCCGCTCTGGTATGGTCGTCTCTATGTCGGAGTCTGCCCCTCTTCTCCCAGCTACTTCAAAATCATGTTCAGAGCCGGAGCCTTCCTCATCTCCAGATTCTCCTCCGTTGTCACTTGAAACCTGAGTAACCAATTCCTTGCATGTGGGTGCCTCCTCACTTTCAGTGCTGGATTCTGAGGACCCGGAGGAGGATGCTTGCTTGTCCTTGGGTGATTTGGTTCCCTCCTCTTCAGAGTGAGAGAAGGATACCACCAGCTTCCTTCGTACAGACTTGATGAGGGGGGCGTCATCAGAATCACTTTTCTCGGCTTCAGAATCAGTGGGATAATCCTTTAACTGGGATGGTACGGAGTCATCTTTTGCTTTGCGGTCCCCCTCTCACCTCAGTTGTGGTTTTGGA
Source organism: Jaltomata sinuosa (assembly GCA_003996215.1). Classification (NCBI taxonomy): domain Eukaryota; kingdom Viridiplantae; phylum Streptophyta; class Magnoliopsida; order Solanales; family Solanaceae; genus Jaltomata; species Jaltomata sinuosa. The sequence goes on along the minus strand of QJPP01000282.1, from coordinate 118,592 downwards.
GCCATTTAGTACCTGTGGGGAACAATCGTTAGAGATCGGGGAAAAATAAGCAACACCAGAAAATTTAACACTTGGAGACTTTTTTTTTTCTCAGAAAAGTCACCTCCCACGGGCGTCGGAATGCTCCAGTGCATTTGCAGAACAATTTCTCCCTTCCACGACCCTGTGCCACGGGCGTGAGAGGTCCGACGTCCCGTGGGACAGGGCATCAGATTGAGACAGTGGATTTTTTAAGGACATCGGTCCTCCTAAGGGCTCCTGCCATGGTCGTGGGAGGTCCGACGTCCTGTCGGCTTGGGCGTAGGATCCAGCCAGAAACTTTTTCAAATTTTAGGCCACCCCACTCCCTGATCGACGTGCCATCGTGCCCCTGACATCCTGTGTGAAGGCCCGTAGGATCCAATTAGTGCAATTTTCTTTCTCTTTCCTTAGTTCTATCATACATAGCAATTTCTTACCAAACACACAACCATCAAAACACTCAAAACATATAGCATTCATAAAACACAACTACTACCAAACCCTAACTTCCCAAGACAATATCATTTATTTATCCCATCATTAAGAACCATTACTTAGGGTTAGGAATTTGTAAACATGATGGCCTAAATCACAACCCACACAAAACCCTATGTTATCTATTGAAACCTACTACAAGGAGGAAAAAGAACTTACTCTATTGGTTCCAAAAACTACTTGCAACAAGCTTGATGAAATGGGGTGATTGTGGTGAAGAATCGGTGGTAGTGTGGAGTGGTTGAACCGTCATGAATTTGAGAGAGACACAGAGTTTGAGAGAGAAAAGTGATGAGGGGAATAATTTGACCTCAAAAATGAGGTCAAAACCTATAAGAGGCGGGGAAAGAGAAAGACGACTCCGGATCGGGTCGGGTCAGCCCAAAAAAAATGTTTAAAATTAATGTTGACCCCCAGTTGACCGACTCAGATGATGGGCTAGGCGAAGCCCATCAGACTAGCGATGTCCTATTGCTGGTTACTTTTACCTGGTCGTCAGTCTTTATTTGGAATTTGGGGAGCGACGCCCATTCTGACGCCCGTCGAGGGCACGACGCCCTATCATATAGGCCGTCGGAGTGAGGCAATCACTCTCGTTTTAACACTTAGAAAAATTTAGGGGACTTACCTGTCGATGCCCATTCCTACGCCCGTCGGGACCGCAACGACCTGTCACATGGGACGTAGGAAAGGAGGAGACCACCAATTTTTAATACTTAGAAAAAAATTCCAATGTGATTTTTCCAGTCCTACGGGCGTGGTGTCTGCGACGTCCCATCACAGAGCCCTTGGGACCCCCTTTTGCCTACAGTTTTAGCATTTTTCTTCCATCTCTCATCCTCCTGCAAAATGAACACACATATTAACCCATGGGCTGCCCCCCATGCAGCGCTTGATTTAACATCGCGGTATGACGCAAGTGTTTTGGGTACTCAGACTTCGCCAAAACACTCTCTGGTCTTTACAACTACAACTAATCATAATGTAGATTACAACAGCATGGGTTTCCTCCCATGTAGCGCCTGATTTAACATCGCGGCACAACGCAAGTTGCTTGACTACTCAGACTTCGTCAAGCTCCTTTGGTGAGATGAACTCATCGATGCTCCAAGCTTTAATAGTCCTGATCTCCTATGTTGTGCTGAAATAAGACTTGATCCGCTGCCCGTTTGCTTTGAACCTTTTTCCCTCAAGGTTTTCAAGTTCAATAGCCCCATGAGGAAAAACTTGCACTACCTTGAAGGGTCCAATCCACTTGGACTTCAACTTGCCAGGAAACAAGCGAAGTCTGGAGTTGAAAAGCAGGACCAAGTCACCTGGCTGAAAATCTCTCTTCTCTATCTTTCGGTCATGATATAGCTTCATCCTCTCCTTGTATAGAGCTGAACTTTCATATGCATTTAGGCAGAACTCATCCAACTCATTCAACTACCCTAGCCTCTGCAATGATGATTCACCCCAATCCAAGTTCAGCTTCTTCAAAGCCCACATGGCCTTGTGCTCTAATTCAACCGAAAGATGGCACGCCTTGCCAAACACAAGCTGATATAGAGACATGCCTATTGGAGTTTTGTACGCAGTCCGATACGCCCACAATGCATCCTCAAGTTTCCGCGACCAATCCTTTCTATTTGCATTGACAGTCTTGGACAGGATTAACTTAATTTATTTGTTGGAGACCTCCACTTGCCCACTCGTCTGAGGATGATAAGGGGTTGCAACTCTGTGTTTCACTCCATATTTCTCAAGCAAGGCACGAAACAACTTGTTGCAAAAGTGAGAGCCTCCATAACTAATAATGGCCCTTGGCGTACCGAATCTGCAGAAGATATTCTTTTTCAAGAACGCTGTGACACATTTACCTTCATTGCTAGGAAGCGCAACCGCCTCCACCAATTAGACACATAGTCAATATCCACCAATATATACCGGTTCCTATCAGACAGCATGAACGGACCCATGAATTCAATGACCCAAATGTCAAATAGCTCAATCACAAGAATGGGATCCATAGGAAGCTCATGTCTCCTTGATATGCCTCCTTCCCTCTGACATCTGCTGCAAGCCTTAGCAAACTCGTGGGCATCTTTATGAATAGTCGGCCAATAATAGCCGCATTGCAAGATCTTATGGGTCGTCCGAATACCACAATGATGACCTCCAACAGGGGAGGAGTGGCATACTTCCAATATCTCCATCATCTCAGCTTCCGACAAACATCTCTGGATCACAGTATCAGCACACACACGAAACAAGAATGGCTCTTCCCAGAAGTATTTCTTCACATCAGACATGAATTTTCTCCTTTGGTGAACGTACATATCATCAGGCACTAAATCGCATTCCAAGTAGTTGGAAATATCTGCAAATCATGGGATCAAATCCTGAGAAGCAGCCAATACATGTTCGTCAAGAAACCAGTCATCAATCTCTAGCTCATCATTCAGCTTTAGCATGGCTTCCTCTTCCAACCTAGACAAATGATCTGCCACCTGATTTTCAGTACCTTTGCGGTCCTTAACTTCAAAGTCAAACTCCTGCAACAGCAACACCCATCTAATCAACCTTGGTTTAGCATCCTTTTTCACCATGAGATAGCGAAGAGCTGAATAATCAGTATGCACCAACACTTTGGTGCCAAGCAAATAAGATCTGAATTTCTCGAAGACAAAGACCACAGCAAGGAGATCCTATTCAGTCACTGTATAGTTCTTCTGAGTCGTGTTAAGTGCCTTGCTAGTGTAGTAAATAGGATGAAGAATCTTCTCATGCCTTTGGCCTAGGACTGCTCCTAGAGCCACCCCACTAGCATCACACATAACCTCAAACGGTTGTGACCAATCAGGAGAAATAATGATAGGAGTTATAACCAACTTCTCCTTGAGGCACTCGAATGCCTTGAGACAAGCATCATCAAATACAAATTTTACCTCTTTCTACAATAACTTGCACAACGGATTTACAATTTTGGAGAAGTCCTTGATAAATCGCCGATAAAATCCTGCATGACCCAAGAAACTTCGGATACCTTTCACAGAAACTGGTGGGGGCAATTTTTCAATCACCTCAATCTTTGCTCTATCAACTTCTATTCCCTTTTTCAAAATGCGGTGACCAAGTACAATTCCCTCTTTGACCATAAAGTGACATTTTTCCCAATTCAGCACTAAGTTACATTTTTCACATCATTTCAACACACATCCCAGATGATCTAGACAATCTTCAAATGAGTCACCTACCACCAAAAATTCATCCATAAAGACCTTTATAGTATCCTCTACCATATCTGAAAATATAGACATCATACATCGTTGAAAAGTTGTTGGCGCATTGCAAAGACCGAACGACATCCTCTTGAAGGCAAACGTCCCTTATGGGCATGTCAATGTGGTTTTCTCTTGGTCTTTGGGGGTAATAGAGATCTGATTATACCTCGAATAATCATCAAGAAAATAGTACCAACCTCTACCTGCAAGACGGTCTAGCATCTGATCTTTGAATGGCATTGGAAAGTGGTTCTTCTCAGTCCACGCATTCAATTTTCTGTAATCCATGCATATACGCCAGCCTGTCACTGGCCTCATCAGAATCAGCTCATTCTTAGCATTAGGAACCACAGTAATCCCTTCTTTCTTTGGTATGCACTGAAACGGGCTCACCCACTTGCTGTCAGAAATCGGGTAAACCACACCTGCATCCAACCACTTTATGATCTCTTTCTTGACGACTTCTTGCATAGTATGATTCAACCTATGTTGATGCTCAATAGATAGAACACAATCAAACTCGAGCTGGATTTTATGAGTATAGATTCCAGGCGGAGTCCCAATAATGTCTGCGATGGTCCACCCAATAGCTCTCTTAAACTTCCTCAATACTAAAACCAGAGCTTCAACCTGCGTTTCACCTAGATCTGCAGCAATGATAACCGGTAAAGTCTCATTATCTCCCAAGAATACGTACCGAAGATGAGCTGGCAGTGCTTTGAGATCCAAGACTGGAGGCTCCTCAATAGATAGACGAGCCGGTGGTGTTGTCCTATTCTTCAAGTCCAAGTTTAGCTTCTTTGGTGCATAAGTGTAAGAACCCAAGCCTGTAAGAGCTGCAACCATCTCATCATATTCGTCAATGTCGTCAACTTCAAAATTCATAATGACTGTTGCAAGGGCTTCGATACCAAGTCTCTCTTCAATCGGTACAACCAGCTGGTCCTCATCAACCACGTCTATCACTGACACCACTCTAATATCATCATGGTGCTTCATAGACTTGCACACATTAAAAGTCACCTCCTCATCGTTCAACCTGAATTTCATCTGACCTGTTTCCAAGTCAACCAAAGCACGCCCGGTAGCCAAGAATGGTCGCCCCAAGATAATGGGCACCTCAAAGTCAACCTCGCAATCCAGAATGACAAAATCTGCAGGAAAGATGAAAGTGTCAATCTTTACCAATACATCATACAGAATTCCCACAGGCCTCTTCACCGTGCGATCTGCCATAAGTAACTGCATTGTAGTCAAAGAGGGGCTCCCAAGCCCAACTGATTATAAATTGTAAGCGGCATCAGGTTGATACTAGCACCCAGATCACACAAAGCTTTTGCGAAGTAGAACACTCCAATAGTGAAAGGATCTTCCTTCTTCTGTACCATAGAATGGGATGCTATTGCACTACAGTGGTGCAAATTATTTACTGGCTCAAAATAAACCGTTCTCTTCCTCGTCACCAAATCCTTCATAAACTTAACGTAACCAGGCATCTGCTCTAATGCTTTGACCAATGCAATATTTACTGACAGCTGCTTCAGCATGGAGATGAACTTATGAAATTTGCCATCCTCAACCTTCTTCTTCAACCTCTGAGGATAAGGTGGAGGAGGAAATGGTATAGGCTTTAGGACCAGTGCAACCTCCTTACTCTTACCTTTTTACTCAGATGACTGCCTCTCTGACGGCCCTTCACCACTATCTTTTTCTGCAGATTCGGCTACAACCTCAGCATCATCCATCTCAATTTTGGCTGACTCATCAACAACAATGGGCATGGGAGGATCAACAGTCTGCTTACTGCTCTGAGTAGTCACTGCCATAACCTGTCGATCATTTTTTGGATTTTGAACCATGTCACTTGGGAGAGTACCTTTTTGGCGTAGATTCTGGTTTGTTGACAACTGATGCATCTGTGTCTTAAGTTGTTTGATGGAGACAGCGTGGGACTCCACCTTTTGATTAATACTTGAAAGTTCAGCTTTTATCTCCTTCATACTCGCATTCATGGAGTCAACCTTTTGGAACACTTTATTGATCAGCTCTCTCATGGTGGGTTGTCCAGCCCACTCTTCACGAATTGCAGGCGGAACGTACAGGTGACTCTTATCGTTCTTGTACCCATCCTTCTTATTCCAACCACCATCTGCTCTATCTCTGTAATTGGACCGATTGTAGTAGTCATCCCTATCTCTGTTCCGACCTTGATTTCCTTAGCCAGAGGCCCGAAAACCCGCCCCTTGATAATTCAGATAACTAATTTCTTCTTCAGTTGAGTACCATTCTGACCTTGGTGCTTTGCCTTGGGAACCTACTGCTTTAACTTTTTCTACTCCCTCAGCCAGGAATTTCATTGCCAGCAACCCAAGTGTGGTGTTCATCTCAGCCTATGTCTGCTTAATGTCTTCTATCTTATTAGGATCCACAGACTTGCCAACTGCATAAGTACCTACTGATGTTTCCGCATCTCTCGTATTCCATGCTCGATTTGTCTTTGCAACCCTATCCAAACTCTCTGCAGCTTCAGGGTATGTGTTTTCCATGAATGCACCTCCAGTCACGGTATCATCTACAGCTTTAGTATTTGCATTCAAGGCCTTATAGAATATCTCTATCAGATGCCTGGGTGGGATTCCATGTCTTGGAACTTGCTTCATCTTCTTCTTGAACCTCAGCCATGACTCATATAGAGCTTCTGTAGGTAGCTGCCTGAAATTATATATCTCCTGCTTCAGCTGCAACATCCTTGATGGAGGAAAGAACCACTCCAGAAACTGAGTCTTCAGCTCATACCACGAGTATATGGAACTATCAGGAAGTTCTGAGAGCCATGCAGTTGCCTCGTCAGTCAATGAAAATGGGAACAGCCTCAGTCTAATAGCCTCTTGACCCACTCCTGGCATATTATACGATTTGTTGATGCTCACAAAGTTATTCACATGTAGAATTGCATCTTCAGTGGGCTTTCCTGAATAGAGTCATTTCATGGTCAACAGTTGAACCATGGCACTAGTAATGTCAAACTTTGTCCCGTCAGCCAATGGTGGTAGCACTATAGGCCCAGTGGAGCCATATTCCTCCTCATCATAATCATCTACATCATAATACAGAGGATCCTACCTTTGTTGATGCATCTGTCGACCCCTATTATATGGTGTGTGATGAGGTACTGCCTTATCTCGGACCACTTGATGCCTTCCATGTCTTGCTCGCTCACTTGCAGCATTTCGAGCTACAAGATCTTGTGCAATTTTCTCATCTTCAGCAGCAAGGGAATCTTCGCCTTCCTTCTGGCGTGCTGCTTCATCCTTTTTCTATTTCTCTATTTCAGCAATTAACCGAGCTGTAATCTGCTCCTGAGTTTCGTGCTCTCCATCCTTAGCCATGTTTCTCAGTGTTTTGGAAAGCTCCGGATCTTAAGGGATCAAGGGGTTGCTTTGACTCCTTGTACTTCGCATGCACAAGTGTGCTACCTGTGATCAAAACAAAAACAACAAAAAAAGTAAAAATCGGAAAATAAGGACTAATAGTGAATTAAACACAATCTCACTTAATCCTAAACCGTATTCCCCGGCAACGGCGCCAAAATTTGATGCGCCCAAATTACACCTCTAAAATAAGCACAAACAGTCGTTGTTCAAATATAGAACCCAACTAAAGGTTGGGGTTGATCTCATAGGGAATATGGTAGGACTGTGGTCGATTAGTGTTTACTTCAAGCTTTTAGTCGGTTATTTCCCGCAAAAAAAGGGGGTTTGTAGTAACAAGTAATTATTGTAACAAGAATGTATTAAGTAACTAAGTGTCAATTTCAAGAGTTATTATCAATAAGAGAAGTGACTAGGGCAATGGTCCCCATGAGATCATAACTTAGTAAGGCTTTCGTACTTGGTTCACCAGTTTGATGCTTAGCATGCAGATTTGGTAAGTTAAGTTTGCCTAATTCCTTGGTCCGGCAACTAGGTGAATTTCACCACACGCCTTCGTCCGACCGCGGGTGTCGCTTTACTAACCTTACCCTTGATCCCATATTATCTATTTCCGTACAAGGTCAAGCTATTAGACGAGGGTTGATAGCCTCGAATCTCATTGTTTACAACCCTTTTCCCATCCGTTACCTCCTTGGTCTGGCAAGTAAGGATAAGGTGAGTTCTAACATTGTACACCGTTAAAAAGCAATCAAAGCGAAGGGAAGAACAATACATGCATAAACACCACCCTAGATTACCTAACTACTTTGCCTACTTCGTTAATCCTTCATGGTTTCCACAACCCTAGTTGTGGATTTAGCTACTCATGTTCATAAGCATGAAATTAATGTTTGGTTAAGCAATCATCAAGAGATACTTACAAAGAAGAATAAAGAAAACCGGAATCTTGACGAACAATCTCAAGAACGCATTAATATCAAGAACTTGTGTCCAAAATCAATACCAACATCAAAGTACCAAAGATCTGAAAATAACTTGGAATAATTCATGAATAATCAGTAACCACGCGTAACCCCCTAAAATAAAACCTAGGGTAAAGTATTTATAGACAAAGAAGTCAAATCCTACCAAAACTAGGAAAACTGGACGCGGTCAGATCCGACGGGTCACCTCACGGGCCGTGACTGAGGAAACGGGCGTCGTGGGTGCCCGTCGGCCTTCCTTAGGTCTTCATAAAATTCACTACCACATTCCCATGGACTGGGGTCGATGGGTCGTCATAGCTGCGACGCCCGTCGCTGTCTCACGTAGCCCCTCTTGGTCCTTTTCCAGCTTCCCTGCCAGGTTCCTATGGGCAGCTTGTCACGGGACGTCGGGCTGGCGATGGGATGTCGTGGAGCCCATCGTCCTTCCTTTACCCTTAGCATAATCTCCTGGAGCACTTTGACGGGAAAGGCTATGCCCCGTCGCATCTGCCACAGGCCATTTTCCAGCCCATCGAGGCTCTCCAGACTTGGCACTTATGTTGCCTCACTTTAACGGTCAGCCCCACGGGCCGTCATGGATGTGACGCCCGTGGTGGCCTCCTTTTTTCCCTGAAAACAGCAACTTTTGGCATTCTTTTCTACTTCCTACTTTGTCCCTGCATACTTAACAAACGACACTAAATCTAACTAAAAGTACTCAAGAACTCCCAAAAATCCTATGTTTTAAGCGTCAAAAGTGCCGTCAAATCCTGCCAGAACTCCAAAAAAATCCTATGTTTTAAGCATCAAAAGTGCCATCAAATCCCGCCACATCATCAGTCTGTCAACAATGACCCAAATTGAGTCGTACTTCCCCAATGTCTTTGGAAGACCCACCACGAAATCCATGGCTATCCTTTCCTACTTCCACTCTGGAATTGGCATCCTCTGAAGTAGTCCTGCAGGTCTCTGATGTTCATACTTTACCTGCTGGCAGTTCTGACATTTGGACACAAAATCAACTATGTCCCTTTTCATCCCGGGCCACCAGTAATGTTGCCTCAAGTTCCTGTACATTTTAGTCACACCTGGATGAATTGAGTACCGCGAACCATGGGATTCTGCCAAGATTTTCTGAATTATATCATCCACCTGAGGAACACAAATCCTCTCCCTGAAATGCAACACTCTACCAGAGTCTAACATGATGTCTCTGGACTCTTCGGATATTACCTTACCTTGCAACTTACTCAGTTTTGGGTCCTGAAACTGTTTGGCCTTTATTTCCTCTATAAAGGTGGCTTTGACCTTAATGCTGGCCAACAACCCACCTTGATCTGAAACACCCAAGTGCATGAACTTGGCCTCTAACGCCCGAATTTCCTTTGCTAGTGGTCGTTTGGACACCCCCAAACAAGCCAAGCTACCCATGCTAACAGTTTTCTGGCTTACTGCCACCATATTAGCCTTACCCGGATGGTACTGAATGGTCACACATAATCTTTCAATAGCTCCATCCATCTTCTCTGCCTTAAATTCAAATCCTTCTGAGTGAATACGTGCTGCAGACTGCGATGATCTGTGAACACCTCACACTTGACACCATAAAGGTAGTGTCTCCAAATTTTTAATGCGAAAACCAACGCTGCCAATTCTAAGTCGTGAGTCGGGTAATTCCTCTCATGCACCATCAACTGCCTAGATGCATAGGCTATCATATTCCTATCCTGCATCAACACAGCACCCAAACCAGAATGTGAAGCATCACAGTAAACAACAAAGTCTTTACCTTCAACCGGCAAGGACAATATAGGAGCCATGGTCAGAAGTGTCTTGAGCCTTTGGAAGCTCTTCTCGCACTTGTCGGACCACACGAATGGTACATCTTTCTGTGTCAGCCTGGTCAGGTGAGTAGCAATATAATCAAAATCCTTAACAAACCTTCGGTAGTACCCCGCGAGCCCAACGAAACTCCTCACCTTTGTCACAGAGCTAGGCCGAACCCAACTCTTGACCGACTCAATTTTCTGGGGATACCATCACCCCTCCTTTCTGACACTACATTCCCCAAGAATGCCATGGAATTCAACCAAAACTCACACTTAGTGAATTTTGCATAAATCTTTTGGTGTCTCAAGATATCCAACACAATACGAAGGTGATTAGAATGCTCCTCAATATTCTTACGGTAGATCAAAATATCATCGATGAACACGATAACGAAGGAATCCAAGTAGGACTTAAACACCCCATTCATCAAACTCATGAATACTGCCAGCGCATTGGTCAAACCAAATGACATTACTAGAAACTCGTAATGTCCATACCGAGTCCGAAAAGCAGTTTTCAGAATGTCCTCAGGCCTAATCTTTAACTGATGGTGTCCCGACCTCAAGTCAATTTTTGAGAACACTGATGCACCCTGAAGTTGGTCAAATAAATCAACTATACGGGGTAGAGGGTACTTATTCCGGATGGTCACCTTGTTCAACTGCCTATAATCTATGCACATCCTCATACTACCATCCTTCTTCTTTACAAATAAAATCGGAGCACCCCAAGGTGAAGCACTTAACTCTGCCGGAGCTATACGATATGGAGGAATGGAAATGGGATGAGTGTCTGGCTCCAAATCAATACGAAAATCTATATCCCTGTCCGGAGGCATACCAGGCAAGTCCGCTGGAAACACCTCTAAAATTCAGAAACCACTAGAACTGACTCAATAGGCGGGGACTCCACATTATCATCCCAGATATGAGCCAAGAAGTCTAGACACCCCCTCCCCACTAACTTCCTATCCCGAACAAATGATATTATCTTAACTGGCTTAGGCCTGTACACACCCTCCAACTCTAGTCTATCCTTACTCAAAATCTCTAAAGCCACAGTCTTGGTGTTACTGTTCAACACACCATGATAAGGAGATAGCCAGGTCATACCCAAGATAATATCAAAATCAGCTATATCCAGAATTACCAAGTCTACCCAAGTATGCAACCACATAAACACAACAGAACAATCATGATATACATGAGTCACCATCACAGACTCTCAAACCAGGGTAGAAACATGGATAGGGGAATCAAGGATATCACAAATCAAATCCAGCCCCAAAGCAAAACTCACAGACACATAAGAATATATAGAGCCTGGGTCAAATAATACTGAAGCCATTTTATTGCAGACAAGAATGGCACCTCTGATCACCACATCTGAGGCTTCTGCCTCGGTCCTCCCTAGAAAAGTATAGAAATAAGCTCGATCATCAATCCGAGCCACTTCTTAGGCCGGCTGCACCGCACCCCTGCCTGCGCCGTCGTTCCCCCTGTCTCCCCGGCCTCCCTGAAAATTACCTCGCCCACCCTGTGGACGACCCCTAGCATTACCGCCTCTGCCTGCCGGAACCACTGCTCTAGTCTGATGCTGACCCTGATTACTTGTCTGCCTATGTGAACACTCCCTCTTAAAGTGGCCCAGCTCACCACAATGTAAGCAACCACGGTCAAGAGTAGGTCTACTAGCTGATGTATAAGATGCTCCCTAGCCTCTAGGAGCTGAAGACTGAGCTCCCTGAAGACCAACTGTAGTAGCTGGCAGAGCTAACTGAATAGGACAGGCCGGGTAAGCCTGCTGATGCTGGCCCCTGGAGTATGAACCACCAAAATTTCCCTCATTCTGGGGCTTCTTGGCTAAAGCCTTAGCCTGCCCCGCTTGCCTAACTCCCTCTATCTTCTTCACATAATCCACCACATCATTAAATCCCTTTCCTGAAGAAGTCATATGCACTGACAGTACCTGCAGTTCACTATTCATACCCTTGACAAACAATCGGACCCGTTCTTCCTCGGACCCCAACATCTGTGTAGCAAAATGAGACAACGCATGGAACTTAGCCTCATAAGCCGAGACCGACATGCTACCCTGCTCCAAGTTTAGAAACTCATCTTTCTTCCGGTCCCTCAAAGTACGGGGAACGTACTTCTCTAGAAACAATGCGTGGAACTGCTCCCAAGTCAGTGGAGGTAGAACACAAGACCGACACTCAACATGAGACCTCCACCACTGCTTGGCATCACCCTGCAGCTGAAAAGTGACAAATTCAACCCCATGCTGATGTACAATACCCAACTTGTGCAACCTCTCATGGAAATCCAGGATGAACTCATAGGCATCATCCTTGTGTGTACCCTGAAACGTTGGAGGTTTCAGGTTATGGAACTAAGTCAGCATCTCATGCTCATTTCCTGTCATCATTGGGCCTAGCATTGGCCTGAGGAGATCATTCGTTCCCAAAGCTACGTCCATCCTAGGTGTTGTAGTAACCGCTGGCTGAGTATCCAAGGCCTGATTTGCATAAGCTACGGGTATGGCTTCAGCGCCAACCAACCCACTCAGAATGTTCCAAGCCTGTTAAAAGGCTTCCGGCGTCATAGTAGGAAGGCCTGTACCCCCAACCGGTGTCGCCTCCGCCTGCGCCCCTTCATCCTCTACAACAACTTCTTCACCTTCCACAACATGATCCTGAGGTGGGGGAGGGGTTGCTTCATGAACTTTGGCAGCATCTTGAGCTCTACCCCTGGAGCGTGCATCTCCAGCTCGTCCCCTTCCCCTACCTCTACCACGAACTGTCGAGCCCGCTGTTGGGATCGCTGGACTTTTTCCGTTGTTCTTTGTAGTAACCATCTGCGGATAAAAGAGTGAATGAGGTTAGATACTAATTTGTATCACCATATACCAATTGGAATCAAGTTATAGCACGAAGGAAAGAAGGAAGAGATAGTTTTTTCCTAAAGCCCCATAGCCTCTCGAAGAAAAGTACGGACGTCTCCGCACCGTTCTACAAGACTCTACTAGACCTATTTGGTACGATGAGATCAACGAACCTAGGGCTTTGATACCATCTTTGTCACAACCTATACCATCGTGAGTGGCACCCACTCAATCCCTGGATGAGAGAACCAGTAGAGTTCAACCCTTTGCCTAGACTAACAGCCTAAAACCAGTAAGCAGAAAATAAACTAGCAATTAAACAATGCAAAAACTAAAGCTTTAATATATATCCTATGGAAAATCCCTCCTAGGAACTGAAAGTCGTTGTACCAAACATCACTACCAATATCTAGAATATGGGGATACAACCCCAAAAGAAAATACGAAAATAGTTTCAAGTCTGGGACAAGTGGACTGCAACTCTAAAGATACGCCCAAGGTAGCTTGATCAAATAGCTCACCCTTGTAGTCAGAAATCGTCGGTGCTAAAGATGAGGTCGCGTCTCAGCCGCTGGAAGATTTTCTATACTCACCAAAATGAAAGCAAGTGCAGTATCAGTACACCACCACTGTGTACTGATAGGATCATCAGCCAGTTTTCAGATAAACAGTATATAAACAGTACGACAATATCAAGTAATAGGTATGAAAAGCATGCAATAATATCAACAGATACACCTAGACTACCAGACTCAACTTAGCTTGTTCCCGCATGAATCCACCACCTATACTCTAAGCCACAACCCTATACCAATAACTATACCTTTCTATCTAGCCCGGACCCACCCTGGGATCCCCTCTGGACAACATAATAATTAATGAACAACCCGGCCTAAACCAAGACCAACACATCTATTCTACAAAATTTCCCAGGCCTCTCAAGGGCCACCAAACCAATAACACATTTCAATAAGCTGCCCGGTCCACTCACGGAACCAATATCAATCAATAGAACACAACAATAAAAATGTAATGATGCAACAAAAGTAAACCCGTACCAGGCGTGGTACCCGAGCCAACCGTTAGTATATTCTGTACCAGGCGTGGTACCCATGCCAACCATTTGTTATACCCGTACCAGGCATGGTACCCGAGCCAACCGAATGTCAATAATCTACAGTCAAATGCATGAACAAACAACTTGTAAACCAACAAGCAAATACCATTCAAATCACAGACGGTAAAGCAGGAACCTTAGACATTCTACACAACTCCCCTAAGCAATGTAATTCATACAAACACTTATATATGAGTACAAGAATATACAACATTCACCAAAATCATAAGCCATCACCTACCTCGAAATGATCCACGCTCTATTCAACCCTAGTATTCCCGTGTTCCGGATTCCTTTCCTCGTTCTTGGTCTAAAATAACACACAAGTACATACAATTAACACACAAGGCCTGCACAATACCGGATTACACCAAATCCCTAAACCCCAGGCCACCCATGATCATCTCATCCTTTTCCCGGGATTTTCCACCGTTAATTCACCTACTTCTATTATTTTTATAGATAAAAATAGAGAATTTAACAACCTATGATCATAATAACATATTTTTAACGATGCCCAAGAATATTCATGCTTGGAATCCCCTTCCTTCCCCGGATTCTACCATTCCTAGGTTATTCCAACCTTTTCCCAAGTTCCCTCCTAGCAATTCTACCGCATAGGAAACGTAGTACAAAGATTGGTGAGTAGAAACCTTACCTTAGGGAAGAAATTCGAAGGTAAAAGGAGGAAAATCACCTGAAATTGCCCTAGTTCTTCTCCCAAATGAATTGTAGAAAACTGAACTGTTTTGGGAAAGTTTCTGCATTAAAAACCCATTGGCCCGCTATAGCGGACGACTGCTGCTATAGCGGTCTTAAGTGGGTGTTGACTGCCTTGACCACCGCTATAGCGGTATTTTCCACCACTATAGCGGAGGTCGCTACGGAGGACCGTTGCACTCGTCACGGACAGAATGTTTGAAAATTTCTCAGTTTTGGCCATTTTACAACACACCTGCTTTCCCCGATGACCCGAAACAACCCCTTCACATCAAACGCGATTCTGGGAGTTCTACTTACCTAAACTCGATTCTGAAAAGTTCCCCGGACTCCTTTATGTCTTGGCTACGTGGAAAACTAGATCAAAATAAGATATATAGACCAATCCTTACCCAAATTTCCGTAGACTCTACCTCGCTCCAAAACTGGTCGAGGCTAGCCTAGCCCAGAATTTTCAAACTCCCAAACCCAGAGTTTTCTAACTCTAAAACTTGGCACGATTGGACTACTCGTAATGATGGACTCGGTCATTACATGAGCCAACCGAATGTCACGTAAATCCACAGTCACAAACAATGAACAATCAATACTTGTAAACCAACAAGCAATAACACCTAGTTCATTTCACAAGACTGAAAACAGGACTCTTAGACATTCCTAATCATTCCCTAAACATGCAACACATACAATACTTAGACCAAAGTACACAAACATATAATGCATATAAGAATCAATAACCATCACCTACCTCGAATAATCAAGCTCTACAGTGTCGGAGCTTTCCCTTTTTCAGGATCCCTTGCTTGTTCTTGGTCTAGAAATAAACACATAAACACCATAGTTAATTAACTGGCCTAAATTACCTGGATTATACAAAATCCTAATCCCCAGGCCAAACCATGATCATCCCAACCCTTTCCGGGCTTTTTCGCTATTAATTCACCTAAGATTATCATTTATACCGATACATTTAGAGAATTTAAGCTTGGTGATCATTACCCATTAACTATAAACAATGCCCAAGAACTCTAGCACCCTAGAATTCCCTTTTTTTCCCGGGTTCTACAATCCTAGGTTATCCCAAATCTTTCTCCAAGTCCACCCCTAGCAATTTTATAGCGTAGGAAGGATATTACGGAGTTTGGGGAGTAGAATCCTTAACTTTAGGATGAAAAATGGTGAAAATGGATGGAAATCGCCCAAAATCGCCCCCTTCTTCTCCCAAAATGTCTTGAAGAAAAACTGAACTATTTTGGGGAAGTTTCTACATTAAATCTCGTTGCGCTCCGCTATATCGGTCCACTCTGCTATAGCGGTACCGTCGTAGAGGAGTCATCCGCTATGGCAGAGGCTGACCGACGTTGACTTCTGATGTAGCGCTATGGCGGGGTGTCAACTGCTATGGCAGTCGACACGGAATAAAAAGTTGCAAAGTCCCCAAAATTAATTTATTTTACAACACACTTATTTTTCTGATGTCCCGGAACAACCCCTTCACGTCAACCTCGATTCTGGAAGTTCTACTTACCCGAATTCAATTTTGAAAAGTCCCTCGGACTCCTTTATGTCTTAGATAAATGGAAAAATAGCTCAAATCAAGATATTTAACCCAATTCTTACCTGGATTATCCTAGACCATATCTCGCTCCAAAACCAATCGAGACTAGCCTAGCCCAGAATTTCAAACTCCCAAACCCAGAGTTTTCTAACTCTAAGAATTGGCACGAATGGTTCACCCATAATGATAGACCCATTCATTACATTAGACTGCCTTGTCACGTGTTTACTTTTCAGCTCGAGTTGTCAAGTACTTAAGGTTGTCCTTTGAATTTTTGATAGTACGTCATGCATTGGTTGCCTTGTTAAAATCTTGCCAAGAAAAATTTAGTCGTAATAATAACTAGGCTAAGGAAAAGAGTGCAACATACTCCTTCGAGAATTTTGTTATTTTAGATCCAGGGGAGAATAGTCTACTACCATGGGCCTTCTTCTTTGGGTCATGTAATCTGTCGTTCTTTCGTGCTCCAATATTCTTGATATTTATGTGTTTATAACACTCTCTTAGAAATAATTAGTTAAAACTCAAAGGGATTTTACCTGATCAGGTGAGAATGAGTGATCCTACCTAGCCATCGGGTTAAAAGGTATTCATTCACTACTCATAATATGCCATCTATTTATTTATTTATTATTTATTTTACTGTCTTGGTTGTTAATATGATGATTCCAAGTCAAGCTCACAGTTTGTTATAAAGGCATTTCAGGGTCTGTGTCTATCTTAGCGACCAGAGAGAAATTCCTTGACTTATTTGAGAGGGATCGGGGATTACCGTCCAACTTTACAGAAGGGAAATACTTTATCGTAAGGGTTAGACGTTTTGACCCTATTAGGAACTATATTCCTTTTAGGGCATTCAATATAATCATTCGTATTGCGAGAGAACACTTAGTTATAAAGATCAGTCACCTTGATTCTTTTTTCGAACTATGTTCTATTCTGAGTGGTTGGGAAAAGTACTCATAGGTTAGAAGGGTGCCTTTTTGGCAGGCCATGAAAGTGTCATTTCATTCCATGGCTCTTTCTCTTGGGTCTGGGCTCTTGAATTACTCAAGGTACGTAGCATCAACCATGAGTTATGCCAAAAAAATCAACCGTCCAACATATAAGGAAGAAAGAAGGGGAAGGTACCACGTTTTTGCATAAAGGAGAACCTTTTATTTTGTTTAGGTTCTTTCGGGGAGGACGTATCGACCCTGTTTTTAGGCATAAGACTTCTTTGAATCTTTTTATGATATGAGCCCAGAGACTGGATCGTTCAGTAGGAGCTTTTATAATTTGAGTCTGGAGACTGTATCATTTGGAGATTTGAGTCTAGAGACTACGTTGCATGGAGGGAGGTTTTATGATTTGAGTCCAAGGAGTGTATCGTTTGATGATTTAAGTCTGGAGACTACATCACGTAAGTTGGGTGATACCAACACATTTAATTCGGGAGACTTGCTAGCAACCAAGATAAATTGGAGAATTCAGAAAACATGCATATTTATTTCATTTATAAATGGGGGGAACGACCCTAGTGATATATGAAATGGAGAAAATAACCCTAGTGGTACATAAAGTGTGCCAAATGGACCTTAATTGTAGCACATGATTTGATTAATCTAGAATTATGGGATTAGTCCCGGTATCTAGGTGCTCCGGATGGGTATCTGGATGCTTGATTCCTTCCATGATCCTTCTTTCTACCAATCCCAGTAGGTGCTTGTGACTACACTTTTTTGACTTCTTTAATTTTGACACTAGATGTGTCATTCATTAAGGCAGTCCCAGCCTTGTATGTTTTTGTTCCTGTTATTGTCAACTTTAGCTTAGTTTGAAAGATTTTGAGGGAAAAGTTTTGCCTTGATCCTAATCATCACATTTTTACAATCGGGCATTGTTTTCATCAGCTGTTGGTAGTATCCCAAGTAGGGTTATTGAGGCTACGACTATTAAGGAACTACCAGTGTTTGACATTACTACAATAAACAATTGACACTCCTAGTATGCGTCCTTCGTCACTTTCTTTTATGCCAGCTAGTTTAAACTCTTCAACTTCTAGATCAGCATTTTCTGAGTACAAACAACTATTGTCCTATCATTTTGGATAGCTCGGCATTTACTCTATCTAAGAACCTCCTCCTCCCTTTGACACTTGGTGACCCAATAGAGACTTATCTGATTTGACATTAATCCTTGAGCATATCATCCTTTAACATCGGGCTTCGTGCTTGAGTACCCAGGTGATAAGGTTTGGAGGATTAGCGCATTGACATAGAGCCGGTACTAGTTAACCTTCACTTTGACTACACGCGGCTTTCAAGAACCAGCTACGCTATTCGAGAGAATTATGTGGTTAGACTAGGTATTTGCAAAATTGTACTCTTTCCAAGTGACATCCCGTTACTCCGTTAGGGGAGGCTCGAGAGGTTTTGACATTCGTAGTATAGGAACTAATTTGCTCCACCTTCAACTTCTGTCAAATCGTTACCTCCGGGCTCTAGGCATCAGACCTCGATTTGATCCCCATGGATTATCTTGCAAGTGGCGTCCAATATTTTTGACAGCCCCTGATTAGTTTTGGTTAGGAACAGTGGAGATAGGGCTCTTGCTCAACACATGACTACATTTACTTTCTTAGACTCCTTTATCTTTGGAGTCATTGAGGCTCATTTCTTCATCTAGTTAGGTTTTAGGGTGAGTTACAGGTTGGACTCCCGTTCCCATTCTTATTTTCTTCCTCATCCTCGTCCTTGTCCTTGGACTGACCCTCATCCTTGAGGGTGTTCCGATCCTTACATGTCCATAGATTCTGTTGGTTACAAAAAATTCGTGGACGAAGGAATATTGCTTTGAAAATTGACTGAAGTTCACAATGTTAAGTCCCAAATATGGAAACATCTTTCCAGCGGACAGACCTTGACACTTTAGCAAAGAGCTAGAACAAATTATCAAAATAACACCACAGTTGCCTATTTCCATAGACGGTGCCAAACTGTTTATCAAAAAATTTGTCACTTTGCTTAATAATAAAATTTGTATAAAGGGGTTAAAGACAAGTGAATTAAGATCGATTAAATTCATTTGATCTAAACTAAAGCACCTAGATGGTGGGCCAATACAAGAATATAATCTGCTAAAATGGAAAGAAGAGTAAGAGTAAGGAGAAGGCTGCAAGTCTTCTCCAATGAAAATTCTAAGGGATAAAGATCAAAAGACTAATATCTTGCTTTTTGATATTTTTTGATGTCTTCTATTCTCCAAAGAACTTTCTTTTATAGACTACAATAGTTAAACCATCAATTCAATGTGAAACAATTGCACGCTTAGTACTGAAAAAGTTATCTAGTAGTGTGCCTATGCTCTGTTACTTCGCTTGAGGTGATTGGGGTTGATTGTTGATCTCCCAAGGGTCATTATGAAAGTGTCCTGTAAGGTGGTCTTCCAAAAGTGAAGGCCCTGCAGGATGCCCGGTTGCGGGACAACTTCGCACAGGCAGACGCCGAGGCACGTTATGACATATCGGGGGTGGCTTTTCCCAATTTCCCCGGATCGCAACAAACACTTCTTCGATCCTAACTTTATTTTGTGCCACGGTCCGATTCATTCTTTTGGTAGACCTGATTTTCTCCCAATACAGTTTAGTATTCATATAAACAGAACAATCATGTCAATATACTTTGACAACATCATTGGCTAAACAAGGTGTAATAAAAAAAAATTAATTGCAGGATTAGCTTTAAAGAATCAAGCATGTTTGGTCTTCCATCATGGAGCTCAATTACATGCAGGGATTAGTTTTTGGGCACGTCACTATCCCTGCATGCTTTTCTAAATTAAAAATAATAATGTATTATTCTTATAGATAGAATAAGTAAATATAGCCACTTGTGACCACTTAAGAGCTCTTATGTCATTCCAAATGTATTTTCATAATCTTTGGCCGCCAAATAGGGACCAATTTTGACTCAAACGAAGTGTTTGTTTAAACTGTCGAGTAAATTTATAGTATTTTGGGGTTTTAAATTGAATAGATATATTTGTAATAACTTTTCAAAACCCCTATTTTTTCATATTCTATAAATATAAGGATTCTTTTGAAGTAATCTAAGAAAAATTTGTCCGTATAAATATTAGTTTTCTTATATTCGAAAGAGAATTGCTTGTTTTATTCCTCAATTAGGGTACATACGATATCTCTTTGAGGAAAGTCGATTTCATCACTTCTCAAAGCCTTTTTTGATTTCTTTTTCTAACATTAACTAAAAGTACGCATATTTTTCACAGAATTTTAGATAGAATGCACGAGAAATGTGCTGGTTGAAAATTATTTTTCACAAATTGTCATAAAAATGTCTAATTAAAAATAACATTCCGACAAGAACGTCCATGAAAATTTTGGGGATTTTTAGTAGCGCCCACTCTAACTCGATTCAAATGCAGTTAGGAAGAGCAAAGTTTGATCCTCATTAGGCCGCCTTCTTTCCACTTTTTTCTATATCCCTTTCAAAAATGACATAGAAATTATATATTTTAAAAAAAATATATTTGGTTCCATATTTGATTTTGACCTGATCCACTTTAAAAGTTTACTAGATACTATAAACAATCAAGTCTGATCATATGTCATAATAATAATAATTAAAATCGTTCTTAAAAGGAAGAAGATAAAAGGGTTGTTAAGGTGGGTAAACTACGTTGACTCCAATATATGTTAGTGTCTGAAATTAGGTAAAATAACACCAAAATATATACTATTATGAAATCAAATGACAGTGATAAGTAGTAAGAAACGTGTCATTCAATGATAGTTGTATGAGAGTTGCTTGGCATATATATGCATCTAGATAGACTAGAATTGCTAAAATTCCTTGGCATCTAAGCAATAGAGGTTAGAGATATATAGAAGATTGCACCCAAAAACATGGTACTATATCTTAGAGGTCTACCCAAAAATTCATTATTAAAATATTCCCTGCCCCGGTTGATATGCTTTTGAAAAGAAAAAGTAAATTGGATTCTACATTAAGGAGTCGTTTAGTTACGTTATTGGATAGATGTATTAAAATTAATATAACTAATAATATATTTGATAGCATTTTAGTTGTAATATTTAAAATTTATCATATCAAGTACAATATTTGATTATCAATTTACACAATTCTGTATAATTAATTTATGTATAAGTTATAAGGTAATTTATATATTATCTATAAAAGGTAAAAGATGAAATAACTAATACATGAATAATTAATATATAAATAATTAATACATGCATAATTCTAACCAAACTTTGGTACCAATGGCTTTGTCGTACGTCCACAAATAAACTACGTCTTGCAATAGTATATTACAAGTATATATTACTTTAAGGGACTCTTTGATTACTTACATTATTATTTGTAATAATTTAAGGTTTCATTGGGCTTTGTCATGAATTGTATTTGATGTTATATATAATGCTTGGTTGGCCCTTAATAAAAAATAATTTACGTATTATACATGTAGTGTTCAATTGATCACCACATGAGAAAAAGCAAAAATAAATAAAAAAAATTGTGTAGTTAATTTACGTGCATGTTTAATTTGCACTAACCTAAACTTTTACTCCCTCCGGATTACTTTACTTGTCGTCCTTACTAAAAATAGATGGTCCAAAATAGTTATCATTTTTAAAAGTTAAGGTATAACTATTTGTTTGTTTTCACCTTTACCTTTAGTTATAAATATGGAGAGATGCTTATATAGTGCGAAAGAGAAAACTATTAAATATTGAGGAGTAATAAATAATGATAATTTATTCAAATTATATTTTAATTAATATTTTTTCTTAAAAAACGTGTAAAAAATGTGACAAGTAAAGTAGTCCGAAGAGAGTATATTTTGGGGCCCAAAAGCAATTTGCATGACATTTTTTGGATAACTTAAATATATCAATCTTGTCAAAAAAGGTAAACTTAATGACATAGGTAATAATCCTCAACTCCCAAAAGGAAGTGGGATAAAAAGGAAAAGCACTATATTCCAAAAGCACCAAACAAATATATAGACTTCATTATGATTATACTAATACGTGCATGACAAAAGGAAGCATAACAAAATAATTATGTTAGTTGTGGCACAATGTATACTTGAACCTACCACCACAAGGAAAATTTGATAACAAAGGAAGCCAAATAATTGTTGTTTTCAAGTATTTCACCAACCTTATAATTGATCAAGCTTTCACAAGGTTGAACTCTTTATCTTCTTACTCTTCTACCATAAGTTCTTGGTATATATACACACTTGAAAAGAATCCATTTGCTTCATGGATGTATATACTAATTGAATTTAACTTCCATTTACTGACAATGCAATGAATGTATAGACAACCCGTGAATCTTAAACTACTAAAAATACGAATTTCCGACAAAATTTGTCAAAAATTAGATCATCGGAAATATTTTTAACGGTCTTTTCATTGTGAACGATCTATTGAAAATTTACATTTTTGAGTATTTTAACTTGTTATACAAGGTTACTTGTCTTATTTTTTGGTCTATCAACTTAACTTTAATTACTTACAAAGTGATTTGATAATATATAAGAAATTAATATATTAAACTGTCCGTGTATAAAAATTAAAGACGCACCACTTTGTGTTACATAACTTTTGTCATAAGTTGATGTTAGGTTATTTTGAGGTGGTAGGTTAAGGTCAATTCCAATAAATCAAATTACGTATAAGAAGGGATCTTGGTCCATTGTTGCACATATAACTATCTCCACTTCTCCTAAATGTTTTTTTTTTGTTGCAATTATTTAATTTATACTTGTAGGGCTGAGGAAACACAATAAGGTCCATTACTAATAATTTTATGGTGTGGGTTTGACCAATTGATCAGTTATTAACCATAAAATTGCATGTTTTGTCCTCAAATAAAATGATTTTCAATTTTTATCCTAAACAATTCTCCTATTAAGATACACTTGTCACATCTAAACATAACTCCATTCTCCACCACCATACACAAACAACCCCCAAGCTTGAGAGCGGCACCAACGCCAACGCCTCTGAGATTGGTTGCGGTTGTATTGGTTCTAGTCCAGCTTTCTTCTCATCATTACTCCTCAACAAGGGGAGAACATTTTTAAAACCCTAACCCTTTTACCCAAATGAAGACTAATAAATCAAGAAAGCCAAATGGGTATTTCATTTTCAAGTCTACTATCGATAACCATTAATGAGACAAGTCTGGTAGAAAGAGGACGTCTCTGTCCCTTCACCTGACACCTACTGCTAGGCAGAAATCCCCGCTTTCATTGAGGAAAACTTATTGAAGTCTGAAATGTTCTTTTTTCTCAGTCAAATCAACTTCTTTTTTCTCCTATTAGTAAATTTTCTTCCGTCTTTTTGTTTGAGTGTGCGCGCTTGATAGTCTGATAAAAATGATAACTAACTCACGCATCAAACTAAAAGCCAAATGGGTATTTCATTTTCAAGTCTACTATCGATAACCCCTCCACTGTTTCTTCTACATCTTCATTGAATTTAGATGAAGCGGCTGATGAAACAAATGTTACGGCAATGCGAAAAGTTGGGTCTAAGGTTAAGGTTACGGATGAAGAAATAACCGCCGATTTTAAGAGCGGCGCCTCTGAAATTGGTTGCGGTGGAGATTCTTCGATGGAGTGTAGTGGTTAAACTTGTACGGCCAGAAAAATTTTCTTCCCTCTATTTGATACCACCAATTGTATCTATGTATCAAGAAAAATTATATGTATATCCGAAAAAATTGATGCAATTATTATAAGGTTGTATCTGCGTATCTGAAAAACTGATAAATTGATACATTTATTATATATAAAAAAATTGATACAGTTTTTCTGATACTAGATACATGTATCTTTGATATCAAATCTATGTATGTGAAAAAATCTTTACTACTTCTATTAAAATATATTGATACAACTAATTGTATCTATATATCGAAAAAAATTATGTGTATTCGAAACAATCGATACAATTATTAAAAAATTGTGTATCAGAAAAATTGAGAAATAGATACATCTATTATCAATAAAAAAATTGTATCTTAAAAATGTGTTATGTTAGGTAAATATTAAAACTATTGTTAAGCTACATAATATAGACCTAAATTGTTGCCTAAAATTTACTCTTAAAATTATCAGTCAACCCACTTGATTGCAGGAAATTTGGTAAAATATAGCTAACTACTAGTTTAAAATATGGTTATTTACGAAAAATCAGTCTAACCAATATAACCGGAAAAGGAAAATCGATATTTTCTTGAATTGATTTAATTTTAGTTTTTAATTTAAGAACCCGATAATATTTAGTTTCGTTTTTACTTGAAGTAAAAAATAATTGAAAGTATCAAATCAAATCGATTATATAAATATCTAGTTAAAAAATATAATTACACATACATGTTTTATTTATTTATATATTTTAAAAAAATTGTAATATATATTATCTTTTGTAGTTTTGGGTTGCTTTTATATATATATATATATATATATATATATATATATATATATATATATATGTTTACAAATACAATGATGTATATAGTATACGTGTAGATAAAAAGATAAGGTTAAACCTTTAGGTGCAGTTATCCTCTTAACTACAACAATAATTCAAAATAATTTGAATAACAAAATTATCGGTTATCACTCCCCCTTAAGCGAGGCATGATCTTAAAGAATGCAAAGCTTGTTGCGTAAGAATAATAGTCGTAGTAAAGGACGTGCCTTGGTCAACAAATCAGCAAGTTGAATTTGACTAGGGACATATTAAACTTGGAGAATGTTGGGAGCAAATTTTTCACAAATAAATGAATATCAATTTTTAATATGCATGGTACGAGCGTGCTGAATAGAATTGTGCATCAGATAAATACTGCTAATATTGTCATAAAAACTGTACAAGGTGAAGAAGGAGAAACATGAAGTTCCTGTTGAAGAGAATGTAACCATGTAAATTCAGCAATTGCGTGAGCAACTGTTTTGTATTTAGCTTCGGCACTCGATTGAAAATAATTATTTCTAAAAAAATCAAGAAATAAGATTCGGGCCAAGAAAAATACAGTAGGCAGTTGAATTAGATCGACGAGTAGTATAATAACCAACCCAGTTTATATCAATGTTACATTGTAAACTTTCAGTAAAAGCAACCACCATGAATAAATAAATAAATCATGATCCAAAAAATCTTGCAAGTATCTCAACGTTCTTTTGACTGCAGTATAATGAATGTCAAAGGGAAAATGCATCAACTGAGAAATTTAATTAACAACAAAAATAATGTCCGGACGGGTGAAGGTTAAGTACTGGACACCCCCAACAAGGCTTCTATAAAGAGTCAAATAAGAAAAGAGAAGAGAATCATCAGAATGAAATAGAGACTTAAGATAAAGAGGAGTCAAAATTGATTTAAAAGACAACAAATTCACACGAGTGGGAAGGCTTTTTACATACTTGAATTGATAAAAAAAAATAACCTCCATTGTGAGCAACTATAGAAACAGAAAGAAAGTAATTAACCAGTACACAAATTATTCATTGAAAATTTAAATTTGAGAGTCTAAATTAAAGACTCAAGTAAGGAATTAGAAGAGACAGTAAGGAGAATACCATAAACATGGAGAAGAGGAATTGCAATGTCTGAATTATGTATGTAAATGAAAAAAGAAAGATCATACATATTGTTTGAAATTTATTACATAGAATAAAGAAAGTGAACCTATAAAATCATGCTCTAGAAGCTTGTTTTAATCCATAAAGAGCTTTGTTAAACGGGCAAACATGATGAAGAAATCGTGATAAAGAAAGCTAGTAGGCTGCTTCATATATATCAGTTTATCAAGATCGCCATGTAAAATGAGCATTCTTAACATCTAGGACATGTCTTCTCTTAGTTGCAGTAAGGGCAAGAATGGTATAAATGGTGACTGATTTCATCATAAAATTAAACGTTTAATCATAGTTTATTCTTTCTTGTTGTTTGTAGCCTTGGGTCACAAGACAAACCTAAATACGCTTTAGAGAATCTTTTGATTTTTGTTTAATGTGATATACCCAATGAAAATCAATTACATTGTCATGAGAGAGAGGTGACACTAAGTTCCATGTGCTATTAGCCATAAAAGCATTATATTCGTCAGCCATAGAGTGTCTCCGATCTTGACACTTAAAAGCTTCAATAAAAGATGAAGGTTCAGATGAAAGTGTAGAGAAATGAGAAAGTAAAAATTGAGTTTGAGAAATAGAAGAGTGTCAGATATTAGTATTAAGAGGCAAAGAAGTGTGATGGCTAACAATTGGAGAGGAGTTAGAGATGTCACATTGCTACATAATTTGATGAAATGTACTTGGGTTAGTCGCGAGCGCAAAACACAGGTGTAAACTGAGCGCTTTGCTAATCAAATGTGATATAGTGTCATAGATCATCGCCACATGTATTGATATGAATAGTAAATCAAACAAAATCTTGCAACATATTATTCAGGAAATTAAACTGAATTGATTATGGTTAAAAATCATGATTTACTACTAATAATGTAAATTAAAACAGTTGATCAAAGAAGCAACAGTTATTATCAATTTGAGAAGTAAGGGTAGTAGAGAAGAAATGTTAAAGACAATAATCAAGATATAATTTTAGATCTGATTGATATTCACATCTAAAGTCCTATCGATTCTCACAAATTTTAGTTAATCAGAGAAAATTCTCAAGATTTAGATTTATTCTTCGATTAAATCTAAACTTAAAAGAATAAAATAATTATTACACAGTAAATTTATATTATACAAAAACGCAATTAAGATTTAGTCTTAAGGAAAAACAGCTTTCGAATATTTTTTTGATTGGTTCAATCAACGATTCAACAAGCTCTTTTGATTACTTATAAGAAATAATAAAATCAAACCAACTAGATAGTGCAGAGTTATTCGCTAAATTATTTCTCTTTTGATTAAGTAATAGTGAACAATTCACAATTTAATTCAAACTTTATAAATAAATTCAAGCATAAAAATAAGAACTAAAACTCTAGTAAAATCAGAATTTAACCTTGTAAAGTCTACAAAAAAATTTCCAAAAAAAACAAAGTCTGAAATTGACTTTGTCAAGCTATACCAAATATTTTTGTCTGATGTTTGACTTTCACAAGGATACACTTCAAACGAAATATTTAAGTCAGATGTGAATTTTTAACTTTTACCCGCATACGTCTTAAGTTGTTCTCAAAGAGGCTAAATTTTAAAAAATAATTCAACTTTGGGTATAAATTTAATGACGGTCCAAAAAATAAATATTTATACATTTTCTGGCATAAATCATGGGTTTTAATGTGATCAAGAGTAATTTGAATAATTAACCTAAATAGTCATTCACCCAATCACTTAAATTAAAATTAGCTAGAGGATGTATAATATATGTATGATTCATATATAATTTATGTATAATAGTATATAATTAATGTATAATTTATGTATACTGGCCTCTTAATCTTTTATTTTAGCTTGCCTTGTGAAAATCTCTGAGATGTCTACGACCAATCTAAAAAAAAAAGTAAATAGTGAATCCGATTAATTATTTATGTAAAGATTTTAAATATTTTTTTTGTTCAATTGGACCCGAGAAATGACATTGAAATAACCTTTTATTAATTGAGAAAAAAACATAAATACACAATATTAGATTGATTATTACAAGTCATACCAATATTTGTTACTTTTCAATACATACCAATAGATTTTAAACACATCTAACATTTTAATATGTTTGAAAATAACATCTCTAAAAAATAGTTGTTAGTTAAAAAAAGGATATTAATCATCCCATATCTTTTCAACAATCATTTTTCCTTTTTAATCTTTCATAGTTAAAAAAGATTCACCCCCAAGATTATCCAGATTATTAAAAATTCAAAATTCTTATTCGATAAAAAAAAAAACTTCGTCCAGATTACCCAGATTTCTTCTTTTTTTTTAATCCTAACTCACGTGCATTTTTTAAAAAAATATGTTCTTAAAAATATAATTTTTTATATTTAGAAATAAATTAATTTAAAAAAAACCATTTTATTTTTATCAAGATAAATTAAATTTATATAAATATTTATAAATTATTTAAATTATAATTTTAAAAAATTCTTAAATTATATATGTACCAAATCAAAATGCATATATCATATAAATTAGGAGAGGAAGATCTAAAGAATAAAAAGAAAGGAAATAAAATTAGGAAAAGTGAATTACCCACCCACCCCCCATAAGATTAACTTTTTATTTAATATGTTATATAGAGTCAGAAAAAATAAATTTCATATTTTTTATGTATGAAAAAATATATAAAATTGGTATATATATATTGCTCGGGGCTTAAAATTTTGCTCACATTTTTTCTGTATGAAAATTGTATAAAAGCGGATGAACTATGTATATCATATTTTATACACAATTCATTCACTAATATATGTTTGAATATAACCTGGTATAAAAAATATTATGATACTTATAGTAAAGAAGATATGAATAATATCTCTCAAGAGTTTTATGAAACTTGTGCTTTGCATAATCAAATTATGTATTTTGTTTCTTGGTTTATAACCACTTATTTGCCTTTATATGAAAATGTTATTGAAACCTTTGACCCTTAAAGAGTTACCTGAAACGTTTTTAGCAGCTTTAAGAGATGCTAGGAATTTAAATTTTAGACAATCTTTAATGGATTCAATCGAATCTACTGTAGCTTATGGTCCAGTATATTTCAATACGCAACTCAATCTGCAGTTATCTCTTTCTGATGTTAATATTCTTGAGGCTTTAACATTAAATGTTAAAACACATGGTTATAATTACGTGCCTGGTTAACCGATTCTATTTTTTATCAAAAAATTCCTTGTGGATATGTTTTCTTGCCAGAGAGCCTGGGCTAAAATCAAGAAGTTGTGAAATCATTAAGAATCGTTTGGGTCAAAATCCATTTCGGATACAGAAGGAATATCCTTATCAGAATTAGCATCATTTACCTGAACTATATTTATTCGGGGGTCAATTTTAACCAATTGTTTAGTCTAAATATATTTGATTCTCTAAATTCTGCGAAAGTAAAGAAAAAAATTAAATTGATTTCCCAACAAATTGCCATTGATATCTGTGCAGATCACCCCAGTGCTTTTTGGAATCGAAAAAAGCATATTGTCACCCTTCCGTATGAAGATGAGTTTTCGGAAGATAATATTCATGAACCCTAATTCAGGAGTCCATTTATGAATCCATGGAATAGAGAATTCAATAAAGAAGTAGATCTGATCAATTTTTTCTAAATTGCAAATATGATCTGCATGATATAATCTGTTCAAATCAGGTGACACGTATATAACTTGATATAAAAAAGATTAAGTAAATCAATTTATATGCCATATTAAATATTCATTCCATACAATACATAGTGAAACAAAATTAATTTTCATAAGTATTAAAAAAACTTTTATTACTAAGATATACAAAATTTAGTGGGTCCCAGTTTAAATTTATTGCACAATTAATAACACATTGTAATTATCTTATTATAGGTAACTTCTTTCTTAATTAAGTAGCATTAAAAAATCATAATTAAATACAAGTAAAAAAAATAACAACTAATTTATAGATTCTGATATGACTTGTAATTAAAAAGCTAGTTTAGTAATTAGGAAAAAAGTGATGTATTTGATGTAATAAGAAGTATTAAAATATTATCTAGGATGATTTTCTCTTATTAATTCCAACAACTAGAAATGACATTAGTTAACCATTTTTAAGGCTGTAGTTTAAAAAACAACCATTATTTGGATATTTAAATTTAGTCACTTTAAATGTAGTTAATAAATTACTGCTCTCTCTCATGAAGCCGGCGCACGTTAGCTAACTAACGCCGGAGTGTTCATCATGGTGAGGGGACACGGTCGAGGTAGAGGACGAGGAGTTGGACGAGGTGCTGCTAGAGGTCGGGGAAGATCGAAGAAGAGCGTAGTGACTAACTCTGGGAGCACAACACAGACCCATGCAAGCCCTTCAGAGGAAATTAGGGAAGATACAAGCAAATTGACCCCAATTGGAACGATACAAAGGGGGAATATGGAGGTTGGGTCAACTTCAACGCAAGTTGCACCCAATAGAAAATTGAACTTGAGTAGTACTGGATTTGAGACACCGGTGGATAGCCCTAATTTCAATGGAACAGTGAATCCTGCAAAAATTGGGGATACCGTAGTGAGTGAAGAAACGATTACTGAGGTTGATAAGGGGGAAACTCTGGATGAAGCTTGGGTGAACCTATTTAAAGGGAATCGAGCTGCTGAGAATGGATTATCCTTGGCCTACATCCCACCCCAAATTGTTGATGGGGAAACGATGGTCCAACTGGAGAAGGAAGAAGTGGACCGTAAAACAGAGAAATGGAGGCAAGCTATGATTGTCTACTCGATTGGAGAAAGCCCTGTGCATAATGTCATGTCCCGATTTATTGCGCAAACTTGGAATACTATTGCAGAACCAGATGTTTATCGGCATGAAAATGGGTATTTCATAGTTCGATTCCAATCCCTTGAGGATATGAGGGAGATTCTGTATGCTGGCCCCTACACTCTTAATTATAGACCCCTAATACTGAAACCTTGGACGCCTGATTTCAATTTCAATGAGGAATTTCCTACTGAGATACCACTTTCGATCAAACTACCAAAGTTACCTATGAACTGTTGGGGTGCTAATTCTCTAAGTCGAATTGCAAGTTACATGGGCAAGCCCATTTTTGCAGATGAGTGTACCGTAAAACAGACAAGGGTATCCTTTGCTCGGATGCTTATAGAAGTCAATGTGACCAAAAGTCTACCAGATATGATCAAAGTGCTGGATCCTAATGGTAAGATAATTTTGCAACAAGTACAATATGAATAGCGCCCAATATTTTGTGAAAATGCCAAGTTATAGGACATAAATGTGCTCTTATTCAGGCACCTCCAGTACAAGCTAATCCTAGGAGGAGAGAAGGCCAGAGGAGACCTAAAATAGTGCCAACTTGGGTATACAATGGGATTATTCCGCCAACTGCTCAGACTGAGGATACCAATGAGATAGCATTGCCGGATAATCAACTTCTAAAGGAACAAATAGAGAATGGTAGCTCGAATGGTAGCTCACCTGGGTGCGTACAGGAGCTAATTACAACTACTGTAACTAGTATTGCTAAACACACTGCAGGGAAATCTCCAACCTTCCCCACTCAGGTAGGTGTAGTTGTTAGAAGTGAAACTGATCCATTGCAACAAGCACACAGTGCCAGCCCTGATCTTGACTTAGACAACTTCCCATGGCTCAGTGTTGCTACAGCTAGAAGAAAGGGTAAACGTGACCTACAAGGGACTAGAGACAGCACTGCAAGGTTACCCCCTGATAAGGGGAAACATCACTCATTATGAGCTGGCTGTTTTGGAATGTTAAAGGGGTCAATAAGCGCTATACGCAGAAGGAGTTGCGACATTTGTTAGGCAATAAACATATTAAGCTCGCTGGCTTGGTTGAGACAAGGGTGAAACAGCAGAAACAAGCTAATATCTTGAACAATATAGCTCTTGGATGGGGTTGCATAGATAACTATAATTCAGCTAGTAATAGGCGAATTTGGGTGATTTGGGACAAGAATGACTGCACAGTGACACCTCTCAAACAGGAGGACTAAGTTATCCATGTTAGAATCCAAAAAGGTACTGAAGTTGATTGCCAAGTGTCTGTCATATATGGATACAACACAGTGGAACAAAGAAGATCTATGTGGAACTCCCTTAAGTACATAGCTCAGGGGATCTATTGTCCATGGTTAATTGTTGGAGACTTTAGTGCCCTTCTATACTCACAAGACAGAGTTAGTGGGCATCCGGTTCAATTTACAGAGATGAGAGATTTTTCTGAGTGTGTTCAAAATTTGCATCTTAGTGAACTGAATTGGAAAGGGGACTACTTCACGTGGACTAATAAGCAGCTTGGAAATGAGAGGGTATGTAGCATAATAGACAGGGCACTAGGCAATCATTATTGGATGATGACTTGGGGGCATATAGTTCTAGAGTATGACTTGGCCAATATTTCAGATCATGCGCCTATGCTATTAACATGTACTACTATGCAGAGTAATATCAAGGTGCCTTTTTTATTCTTCAACATATGGGCGGATCATAGTTCTTTTCACAATATAGTGGATGAGGCATGGAAGCAGAACCTAGCAGCTGGGCCTATGGAGAATATATGGCTTAAGCTTAAAACACTTAAGCACAAAATTGAGAAAGCTGAATACTGAAGAATTCAAAACAATAGTTCATAAAATGGAGAGAGCTAGAAAAAACTTGTCTGCAGTGCAGGTTCAAATAAGAAGGCAATGGACAGATGATTTGCAAGAGAAGGAAAAGGAAATTATACAGGATCTTGAGAAGTGGTCTCTTATTGAAGAGAGTGCTCTAAAACAGAAGTCCAGAGCTAAGTGGATCAGGTTAGGAGACTCTAACACTAAATATTTCTTTGTTGTGTTTAAGGAGAGAACTCAAAGGAAGCTTTTGACTAATCTTACTTCACTGGGAGGACACAACCTGACAAAACTTGATGATATTAAAGAAGAGGTGTTGAACTTTTACAAGGGATTAATGGGATTAACTACTACAAGCCTACCAACAGTTAACCAAGTGATCATCAAGAAGGGGCCAATTTTAAGCCAACAACAAAGGATCAAGTTGATAGAGCCAGTTACAGTGGATGAAGTGGAGGCTAGTTTAAAGGCAATTGGTGATGATAAAGCCCCGGGGATTGATGGGTATAATGCAGTCTTTTTCAAGAGAACATGGAGTATAGTCAAACCTGAGATTACTAAGGCAGTTCTGGAATTTTTCAACACAGGTAAAATGTATACCCCAATGAACAACACTTTGATTACTCTGGTGCCTAAGAACTCTAAACCTGCCTCAATCAAAGAATATAGGCCCATAGCCTGTTGCACTGTCATTTATAAGCTTATCTCTAAAATTTTAGCTAATAGAATGCAAAAGGTGATGCCTACTGTGACTGCTGAAACACAAGCTGGCTTTATACCTGGGAGGAGATTGGGTGATTATATTGACTTGCTCAGGAGTTGGTTAAGGGATATAACATGAAGCACATTTCTCCAAGGTGTATGGTTAAAATAGATCTTCAAAAAACATATGATTCCCTTGAATGGATATTTTTGGAACAGATGTTGATCAATCTTGGATTCCCTATGCTATTGACTAACTGGATAATTGAGTATGTGAGGACTGTTAGCTATAACATTATGATCAAGGGAGAACCCACTATGCCTTTTCCTGCTGCTAGGGGATTGAGACAAGATGATCCTGTATCCCCCTTCTTATTTGCTATTGGTATAGAATACCTAAGTAGGCTGTTAAATGAGCTTAAGGATATTAAGGAGTTTCAATTTCATCCAAGGTGTGCTAAGCTAGAGATAAGTCATCTTTGTTTTGCTGATGATTTGTTATTATTCACTAGAGGAGATCTCCCTTCTATTATTTGTATGAATCAATGTTTTGAGAAATTCTCTCAAGCCTCCGGATTACAAGCAAATACACACAAGAGTGCAGTGTACTTTGGTAGAGTTACTCAAAGTGAGAAGGATAGAATTCTACAGCTTCTGGGGTATTCACTAGGTGAGATGCCTTTCAAGTACCTAGGGGTGCCACTCTCTACTCAAAAGATTTCCCTTATACACTGGCAACCCTTGGTCGCAAAGATCACATCAAAAATTTTATCTTAGACAACAAAGAAGCTTTCTTATGCAGGAAGAGCGCAACTTATCCAAACTGTTCTATTTGGCATGAAAGCATTCTGGACACAATTGTTTGTTTTACCTGCTAAGGTGATACAGTTGATTGAAGCTCATTGTAGGAGCTACTTGTGGTTAGGGAGTGAGACTATTACCAAGAAGGCTTTAGTGGCTTGGGAGAAAGTATGTGCTCCTAAAAGTGTAGGTGGTCTCAATTTAACTAACATCTTTTGATGGAATAGGGCTGCTATAGCTACGCAATATTGGGATATAGAGCACAAACAAGATAGGTTGTGGATAAGGTGGATTCACACATATTACATCAAGAATCAAGCCATTGCGACTGTACCAGTGCCTAAGCAAGCTAGCTGGATGATACGAAAAATGTTTGAAGCTAGAGGATTGATAAGGGATATGCAGCTACAACCTACTGGAAAGAACCTGATTAGACAAATTTATAGAAGCACAGTTCCTTGGAAGAATTTTATGTTTACAAATGCAGCAAGGCCTAAAGCTATCTTCACAACTTGGCTTAATTTATCTGAAAAACTACTCACTGATAGATTGCTTAGATGGGGGATTGAGGTTGATCATGTTTGCTCTTTATGCCAGAATCAAAAAGAGACACGCGGACATATATTTGTCCATTGTGACTATACTAGAAGAATTTGGTCCATGATATTGCACTGGTTGCATCAACAACCATTTAATGCTGCCACTTGGGATCAGTGCCAACAATGGATGATCTGTGGAGCTAAGGGTAGATCACAGAAGGCAATGTTGTTTAAGATATTGTGTACTGAAATTATATACGCAATCTGGATAGAGAGGAATCTGAGAATATTTGAAAAGAAGAGGAGCCCTTGGGAAACACTAGCAAAAGAGGTTGTTTATGTAGTATGTGTTAGAGCCCCTCCTAGGTTGCAACCTTTCATTCACAAATTAGTGTACTAGGAATGCCTCTGCGTCTGTTTGTTTGTGAGATATAGCATGTTGTGTATAGCTTGCTATTGCTTTGTATTGTTTACATTTGGTGATTAATAAAGTCTACTAATTACCAAAAAAAAAATGTAGTTAATAAAGGTTTATTTTTCTTCTTTGCATAAGTTATACAATCACGACATGTTTCATACTAGTTTAGCCAAAAATATATTTTTCATAAATTAGAGATGAACACCCAATATCTACTTTGGCATGTTTCATCATAATTATAGAGAAAAAAGAACAAAAGTAAAAGATGAAAATTGCTAAATGATGATGATACCTAACAATATCAATATAAACTTTAGAGACGTTTCCTTTTGGAAATCACACCAACTTCATCTTTCACTTGACATTATGTTTCATTTCTTGTTAACTACAATCCAAACTAGGGGCAGACACAAATACCGAAAAATCAAAAAATCGGATCGAATCGAACTAATTTGATTCTTTATTTTTGGTTCTTTAGTTCTTTGGTTCTTTGGTTCTTCGGTTCTTCGATGTGGTGTTCAGTTTTTTTTTTCAAAATCTTGATTCTTCGATTCGATGTTCGATTTAAGGGTCACGATTTTTTGGTTCACCGAAGAACTGATCTTTTATTAGTAGAATTTTTTAAAAATATTTTAAAATCTATTATAATTTAACTTTTAGAGATGCATGTGTTTGTTCCTAAAATGAAAAGGGGACAGAAATCACAAAAAAGAGAAACTGTTACTTTTAGTTGGCACTGTATGAAGAACGAAAAGGAGATGAAGTTTTCAAGAAATCATCAAGCATGGAGAGAAATAATTCATAAGAGTAATAGATCTTTTGACTTAACTTTTGATCACAAATTAAACACATAAGATTCAATGTTGGAATTTGACACTTTGGAGAAATGTTTATTTTTTTTGGAAAAATAAATAGTTTAGTCTGAAAGTACAAGAATTTGGTCTTATACTTTGTGAATTTGATCTTTATTTTGCTTCTTGTTTGCACCGAAAAAATTATTTTAAAAACACCGAATTAAATCAAACTAAAGTTGAAAAAAATCAAACTGAATCGAATTAATTTGGTTCGGTGTTCGGTGCACACTTTTTATAACCGAAAATTGAAAAATCGAACCGAAGTTTAATAAAATCGAACTGAAAAACCAAACGCCCACCCCTAATTTAAACTTCAGGACGTAATGAATTTGAGTAGTGAATTTTTATTTGTGCATAAAATAATTTTGTTCCAGTTATAATTTTTTTCAAATTTAGATAGTATTAAGATAATTATATACAAGTTCCATTTCAAGGTCTTTTTGGAATGTTTTTTCTTTGCTCTTTGAAGAAAAAGGAGGAAGAAGAAAAATAAAGAAACGAAGAAAAAGAATGGAAAAGGAGGAAGGAGAAGCAATCTAAAATTTACCCATCTAATTAAAATTTAAAGATACTCTCTTAGTTTGTTTTTACTTATCTATTTTACATTTTGTACGTCTTTTAAAAAATAATAATTGAGATAAGTATTTTATTATTATGCCTATATTGATTGATGTGTAGTATTATATCTCAAAAAATAATTTAAAAAATAAATTATTAATGCTAAGGGAAAACATAAAAAGAAGAAGTAAGTATCTAATCTTGATACGTTAAAAATAATAAGTAAAAGCGAAAATTTATTTTTAAAAATAATAGACAAGTTAAAGTTAGAAATGTTGGTTATATTTTAAATAACGACTCTAAAAGTGACAACTGGTGCACTTAACGTCATACTTTGCGTTCTCCAATTGGATCGTCTACAATTTTCCAACAAGGCCCAACTCAAAAACGGCTTCAGTTTATAAACTATAAAGCATTTTCCCCATTTTTGTCCCTCTTCATTATCCATCCATGGCTACCATAACTTCTGCAACTTCCAGAATCGGAATTCCATGGAACTTGGAAGCTCCAAAGCATCACTTCTTCAGCACTTCAACAAAGTTCTCACTTTCGATTCCCTCCATTTCAAGCCCTAATTTCACGCTTTCATCACATACAATGCCAGCCAATTCGTTCCGACCCAACGCTTCCTCTGCTATCGGTATTCTTTCTCTCTCACAGATACACTCGCTCTCATTGACACAATCACACGCTACTATCTGCGAAATGTATTTCTGTAACTGGCTCCACTGTAATTTTTAATTTTTTGGTTACTTGTATTTTGTAACTTCCAGTTATTAGCTACACATATGTGCTGGTAGAGACAATCGCTGAAGTCCTGTACTATGCACAGATTGCTAGTTAATTAAGCTTAAGTTTTACTAAATAGCTTATCAATGGGTGATTCTACCTTCAAATCAGGGCTTACTTGATAGACCAAGTGTTCTCTGGCTTGTGCGGAATAGTGGAGGGTGGGTGGTGCGCCACTTTCCCCTTGTAATTTCCGATCATCGAAAAGGTCACTGAGGGAACAACTCTACCACTGTGGGAAAGGCTCGCTAATTCTACTTGTAAATATCTAGTGAAATTGGATTTATTTGCATATGCACTTGCGGTTGTCATTGTATAACTTGAACTACCAAAAGAGATTATGCTACATATGCAGTAGCGGTCGTCTTCGTATAAATTTTTGAAGATGTGCCATAGAGATTATGCTAGATTTGCATTCATTAGCTGTCAAAAATTGGGAACGGTTCATTTGACAAGAAGATTTCTTGGATAATTGGGATCAGAGGTTCTAGAACAAGGGTGCACCACTAGAAAAAAAGAAGGAAAAAATGTATTTAGTGGGAGTTGATCCCTAGTTCTCAAGGTAAATAACTCAACCTTCAACCGAGTGCACCATTTAGTCTTCTTGTAGCATGAGGGCCAACAGGTAATATTATACTAATTTTAGAAATTATATACATAAAATACCTAGTTTTACGGAGAGACCACGGGTTCATGTGCCCCAATTTTTTGTATGTAAATTCGCCCCTGATTGGATCACATCTGGTGGATTATATGTATATCAACTTAGTTATGCTGTGATGAATTTCTATGATTGTGCTAATTTTCATATCCAAGTACTCATGAATTAACTCCCATAATTCCAATATTGACGCACAGCCAATAGTCCGGCCGTAAAATGTATGACACCATTTCATTTCTATGCTACTTACACAACTTTCAAGAATTCAAAATTTAAACTTTAACTGTGTTGTTACATCAGTACTTTTGTTCACAAAAGAATATTTCCATTCACTTTCACTAGGATAACAAAAAATTCAAAATACATCTTAAATCCCATGTCTAATCTAATAGTGTTATATTAAATGGGACGGAGGGGGTAATTGTTAGCAATAGGTGGCGAATCGATGTTTGGAAGAATACATACTGTTTTACTCTTTAGATATACATCTTCCTAAAGTTCAATTGTCAAGTTTCATTCTTTTAGTCTTACTTATTGGTTCCTGAAGACGCTCCAAGTGAAGAATTGGAGGCTTCTTCAAGGAGGGGCATTGGAGCAAACGACTTGTTAATTGTAGGACCTGGAGTTCTTGGGCGTTTAGTGGCTGAAAGATGGAGAGAGGTACATCCTGAACTAATAATC
This sequence comes from Jaltomata sinuosa, assembly GCA_003996215.1. Classification (NCBI taxonomy): domain Eukaryota; kingdom Viridiplantae; phylum Streptophyta; class Magnoliopsida; order Solanales; family Solanaceae; genus Jaltomata; species Jaltomata sinuosa. The sequence continues at coordinate 79,964 of QJPP01000282.1, read as the reverse complement.
ATATGATTTCTTTGAGAAGTAGGAACCATCCTACCCTGTAACCTAATTTGAAATATATATGCACGTTTGTTTCTTGTTTGTTAAATCGGATTTATTACGAAATGTTTGATGTTCATTTTCTGAAATCGATATTAGTTGTATGAGTTTCTGGCTTACTAACTATGACAGACTGGTGGATTTCTGCTACGCTTAATGGAGTATGCATCATAGTTGAGACTGTTAAGAGTTTTGGACCCTTTAATGTGGCAGGAATACCCAGGCGGTCAGATTTTTGGGCAGACAATGACCACCGATCACCATGATGAACTTATTAAAATGGGAATTAGTCCATCTTCGAGAGAGACCAAGTTTACGTCTAAGTTCCCTTATGTTATATACTGTGCTCCTCCATCCCGGACTGAAGACTACCCTGGTGATGTTAGGTAAGCTTGACAGTTCTTTCAATAGTTATCTCATATCAACTATCTGTGGAGGCATTGTTTAATATCTAGTTTCAAATATTTTGGAGCTCATTAGGCATGGTGTATGGTTTGTCAGCTCTTTGGGAACAAGAACATTAAGATGGGAATTTCTGTTAATATCTCAATATAGAGAGCACAAATGCTTTTAAACAGTTGTGCACTAACAAGCAAAATATTTGCTTGTTTAGTAAAACTATTGTTTTGTTGTGAAATAGTCCCTCCTTTCCTACTGATGTATGATTGCTGCAAGCATCCTAGCTAGTCAGTAGCAGTAAATGCTTTACGTAGCAGAAATGCTGCAAACATCCTAGCTAGTCAGTAGTAGTGAATGCTTACGTAGCAGACAGCTGCATGAGTAGTAAGTACTGTACGTTTTTAAAATAATGTGCATGGGATGGTCAGACCATTTTTTTGATTCGGCTCTGCTAATCTGGGCAGTATTGGTCAACAGCCAATGTAGGTTTAATGATTCCAAACATTGTTATTGTTTGTCAGCATTGTTTTTCTTCAGATTCTCTGTGCTGACTTTGATCATATTGATACTATAATTTGATTAAAACTACAAACTCAGTGCCACCATAAGTTAATTTCTATTTCACACATCCAATGAGCAGGGACGCTGCATTAAAATGGAGTGGTGAAGGTTCTTTCCTATTTACCTCAAGTTCTGCACCATATGACTGCTCTGATAATGGATCAGTAGATGAGGTGTGATATCTTGCATAAACATTATACTGCTGGTAGCAGTTTCTTATTCTGATTGATTCCTCTTGAAGGGATTTTTTGCCTTGCCATTTAAAGATACGTTCTTTGAGAACTGGCTTTTCTGAAGGAAATTACTGAATTTTAACTCATGAAATTTCATCCGTAAGAGAATTTTTCATGTATTTCAGCAAGGACGTCTGAGCTTTCGTTAAATCCTTTTGGTTGTCAAATGTGTAGGATGGTCCCATAGTCCCAATTGGAAGGAGCCCAAGGACTGATATACTTCTCAAGGCAGAGAAAGTAGTGCTGGAGTTTGGTGGTTGTGTTGTTAGATTGGCGGGTCTTTATATATCCTTGGATACAGATCAAAGATCTAGAGTTCTTTCTGTAGCCTTTAGATCTTCATATTTTATTTACCTTAACCACTAACACAAGGAAGACAGAGGTGCACACACATACTGGTTACAGAAAGGAACTGTGGATATTCTCCCTGATCACATCCTCAATCTTATCCATTATGAGGTGACTGGGCATCCATGTTTTGAATCTCGTTTAGTTTAGAGGTTACACTTTGTTCTTCTTCATGTGTCTACAGTTGTGTCGGTGATATTTTGGCTGGTCTTTTCTTACAGGATGCTGCCTCCTTGTCAGTGACCATCTTGAAGAAGAGACTCCGCAGTTGGATTCTCTTGGGTTGTGACAACCACCCCTTATCCAGGTCATCCAATCTACATGATTGTTAATTTTTCTGGCTCAAAGTCGAAACTCTCTGACCCATGTTACCCTTAATTGTTGTATTACCTTGTGCAAATAGCAGGCAGGAAGTAATGGACTTGGTCAATAAAAGTGGGAAGTTTGAGAAAAAGTTCGAGGGTTTTACTGGTAACCGACTTTTTTTGAAATCCTTTAGCCACTGCCCACTGGTTTAAAGAATCATGCTATAGCAGTCATTTATTCCTTCTTTCAGGAACTAGTGGTCCTCTAGGGAAGAAGTTAAACAATTCAAAAACTCGTGCTGAACTAGGATGGGAGCCTAAATATCCAAGCTTCGCTCAGTTCCTTGGAGTTTCAGATTAAATTGGTGCAGGAGTTCTATTCTTTCGAATTATTGAAGAAATGCAGGTGAACTATTTTCGCAGAGTTGTCTTTGAATGCGGCGTGTTTTGATCAGTGCTTTTGTGCATTTAACTGCACCATGTTATGCAGATATTGCGTGTGTAACATAAGCTTGAGTTTTGGTTTGTTGTTCGGAAAGGATGGTTGTCTTTGTTAATCACTACTGAGATGTTTATAATATTGGATTAAGGTGACATTCTTGAAATGTTGGTTTTATGGTTAGAAAGTCAAATGGGTAGGAAATGTTACGGTTTTATTAGCTTCCTCTGGTGTAACTTTCTCTATGGAGACACTGAGATGATGATCAAGATGCTGTTCTTGGAGATCCAATTCCTATCATGTAAATTTGTTGGGAGTGTTTTTGTTCTGACATATATTTATTTACAAGTAAAAATGAGAAACTTAGAAAATCCTAATTTGGTTCGAGTGCGAACTAGTATAAGAATTTAAGCTGGAGTAGATACATAGGATTCATATTGTAAATTCTACTTGGTTCGAGATTGAAATTTAGTTAGTTTGATTGGTTAAAATATATAAGGTGGTCGGAAATTTTAGTGGTAACACTCTTGTCATTGATAGCATGGGTTTAAAAGGTGGGGACGTGAGATGAGACGTTTTACTTAGCACGGGGCATTGGGACGTAAGCCCCATGAATTTTTAATTTTTAATTTATAATTTATAATTTATAATATAGTAAAATAGTATAACAACACAAAAAATTATAAAAAATACATTAACAATTTTTAAAAATTTAAAACATGATTAAAGAAACTCATAGAAAATAAAACTTCTAACATCATTTTACAAGTAGAAATAATGAATAAAAGCTATTATGAGATGCCAACCAACTCTAACATTTTAACTTCAAACAATAAAAAAATCACAATTTCTTAGAATATATGATTATACTATACAATTTACCTCCCAAAAAAATATATTTAATATACTATTAGTATTATAATTAAAACATTACTCCTTCATGAATAAAAAAAATGCTTTCAAATAACAAAATAATAAAATATGATAATTTTGAGATATAGGAACCAAAAACATGAAGACCAATGACAAATGAAGATGTAAAATTTGACTATGTGTTTTAAAATGAAATGTTAAGTGATATTCACCTTCATGACATTCTCAAATAGTAAATAAGGAATTAGTTACGCTCAACTTTCTTATTTATATAGATGAAAAAATTACTAAGCATCATTCATTTATTAAAGAATTATGAGTATCAACAATATTGACTAAGAAATTCGATCAACGGTGTAGAACTGTTAGGCGAGCCCCGAGCGTTGGACGTTAGGCGTGTTTGGGGCATACGCTCGGACGCTTAGAGCGTAAGCCTCATAGGACTTAAGCCCCATATGTGAATCCCGAGGTGTTTTTTTGCCAATGCTTCAAGACTGCCTTTTAAAACACTGATTGACAGTCATGGCAGTAAAATGGTTATAAGCCTGAGAAGATTGCGATTACGAGATTAGGCCATCCAATTGGGTTGGACTTATTTAATTTTTCTGCTTCCTCACTCATTCTTTTTTGAGAAAAGGACACCTCATGTCCTTTAGGACAAAGGAATTTCACCCAAATGGCTAATTTCAAAGTAATGCCATGAGATAGTCATTCGGATAGAGTATTTTCACTCATTAGTCATTTTTAAATTTGGGCCATTTGGACCTATAATATTTTTTTTTGAGAAAACTACAGTGAATAGCAAACTTGGGCCCATAATTACGATCCATAACAACACTTTGAAAAAATTACCATCCACAACAGAAATAACAATATTTTGATTGGCCCCATCCACCAGTTCAAATACATTTAGAAGAGTATTAACCTCTTCCTATTATCACTCGCCACTTCCCTTTTTAATTCAACCTCTCTCTCTCACATCCCCAAAAATCTCGCCGTTCACCCAGTACAGATTTTTTCACGATTTCAACTGCTGTCTATTTAGATTTTGTGTATTCCACAAATTAAGGTAACCACCATTATTAGTTATTGCTAGAATTTCATCCATAAATACATTTGAATGTAGTTGTATTCTAATCGAGTTCATTAATTTTTCTCAATCTACCATTGTTTAATCGATTTATAATTATTTAGTAGTAGTCGAGGCATGCTCTAATGGCGGAAGACACACCAACGAAGAGAGTTACAAGAGGTACACCACGTAGCAATATCAATTTTAACGATGCTCCATTTTTTAATTTGGGTATTTTTCAACTAAATACAAATGTAGGATCTGCTGCTGCCGTGAAAAAGTCAGTCCAAGAGTTTAGATCCAAGCACAGGAATGATCCAGTAAAAATGACAGAGATTTTGAAAGAAAGAGGCAAAGACAAAATCAAAATACATCCTCCCTCAAATTCTAAAAAAGACATCAAAGCAGTAAAAAAAAGAAAAGCAAAAGACATTGCATCTGCTAGCAAGAATTTGAAAAAAAAAATCAAAATGCTTATGAATCTGAATTCAGTGAAGAAAATATTGAAGAAGAAGGAGAGGTAATATTTTTTCGTGTATATATTTTCACTGGATCACAAATACATATAATTATTACATAAATACATATGTTATACTATATACATATGTGAACAAGATTTGTATTTGTATTTGATTGGGTGGTCTGATATATGTATTTTTCACAGTCAAATACAAATATATTATATCTTGTTAATGAATGCTAAATAAATACAAATTATTTATATTTTGGTTGACTGGTCTAATACATGTATTTACACATTGTAAAATACATATGTAAATCATTTGTATTAAGTGGTCTGGTATATGTATTTACACAGTAAAAAAATATAAATCAGTTATATTTTTTTGTTGATTGGTCTGATATATGTATTTTCACAATAAAAATATAATTCATCTGTATTTGTATTTATTAGCCTGATATGTGAATTTGATAAAGTGAAAAATACAAATAATTTATATGATCTGGTATATGCATCTTTTACAAAAGAATGAAAAACATAAAATTTATTTTGGCTGATATTGATCCATTATATATCCTTTTCTTATATAAGTTATCCGGAATGAAATATTTATGGCCAGAGCTCTTCCTAGATTTGCCCCACACATGGGATGTTACACAAATAATAAGATAATTGAATCTTTGGATGCTAAGCTAATCATTGACCGATTAAGCATTTTAGTGATCAAGAGGTCTTCACTCGCATGAAGCGTTGTGTTATTCAGGCACAAATGATTAGGTGTATTATGTCGCTAGAGACAACTGATAGTTCAGCTGATGCCATCTTCATACGTGCAAATGGGATCATACTACATTTCACCCGTCGAGAATTTTGCATAATAATCTCTCTGAAATGTGTGTCAAATGAGGCAAATGTTGTATTTGAAACGAACGCACCTAACAGACTAATGAAACAATATTTTCCTGGTGCAAATTCTATTTTCAAAAAAATGCTTTTCTCCAAATTCAACAACAAGGTATGGGGTGAAAATAATAACGATGATACCCTAAAATTTACCATCCTTTATTTCATACATGCATACATATTAGCTGGTGAAAAGAAGAGTACAAACATACTAAGAGACCATTTCAATTTGGTGGAGAATGGTCAATATGTGAATTATCATTGAGGTTATGTACTCTTTGATGAACTGGCAAAAAGCATAACTTCAATGTTGACGACCACTGAAAAGTTCTATGAAATACAGGGCATGCCACTTGCTATACAAGTCTGGCTATATGAGTGTTGTTTCAATGTTGACCCCGATATTACCATGAAAGTTAATGATCAAATTCCACGTCTGTTCAACTGGGTGACAAAAAAAGACCGTCCTCGTTTTAAGACCATTATGAAGAGCATATTTCGCGAAGGAGACTGTGAAGGAGAGGAACAAGTATTTTTTAAATTCATATATACATTAATTTATTTTATTTACCGACTGATTATAATTAATTTTCTTCAAATTATTTTTAAGAATATCAAGCCAACTGTGCGAAAATTACCATCTTCCGAATATCATCACAGTATGTTTCAACTATGACGGAACAACATGTTCAGGAGCGTAACACACCAACAGATTCAGATGATGATTTTTAACAATCTTCGTCGTCAAGCCTTTCTACAATGGGAAAAGAAAAGGTTGATCCGTCGTCATCACCGGTTATAAAAAAATTAAAGCACCAGCTATCTATCCTCCAGATTTAAAGAAATCACCTGCAAAGTTGAATTCAAAATAGACTTCAACAAGGACATCACTACCTCGGGCTGCAAAATCACCAGTTGAAAAGTCCAGAATTAAAAAATCAATTCTGAAATAGCATGTCACCAACCAATCAGCGAGGCAAAATTCCATTTTCGATCTGCGCACTAAGCCATCGTCGAGCAGACCGTTAGATAATGTTATTTCGAAGAAAGAATTTAAAGATTTCAAAGTTGTAAAACATAATACCCCAACTATACATTACAAATTATTTTTTATACATTTGGTATTAATTTTGTGATTTATTCACACTAAATACAGATAAAACAAGAGTTGAAAGACATTCGCGCATGGATGGATACAAAATTTTAACAAGTGTTGGATGCCATTGAAAAAAATAAAAATGATGAAAAAATATTTTGTTCATACACTTGATAATACTTGCACTATGACTCATTCAAAAAATATAGTTATAAAAACATTGTCAGATTATATAATATGCATTTTCGTATAAATACAACAATGTCAATTATTTTTTATATTTTTTTTTAATAAACTTGAATGTATTTTTGAAAGAAAAATACTTTATATTTCAAATTCTAATATGTTTGATCAGGCCAAGGACACTGACAGACCATCACATACACTTTATGGTGATGTGCATATGTCACCCCAATACAATAGTCCTAACATCATAGACACTTCAGATCACGATCGGGCAAGCAATATTCATATTGTAGATGTAAGCATTTACTTTTGAAGTATATTTTTAAAATACGATTTGTATTTCCAGTCATGTTTGCAATTAGAAAAGAGATGTATAAAATTATATTTTTTTATTACATGAAGGACCTTATAGTTGAAATACGAACTCAACATCATCAGCGTGAAATTAGCACCGGTGACACGAGCAAAGAAAAACTTAAAGACATGAATAATCAATCGACAAGGTAAAAGAAATCAGCGGTATGAATCAACCCTTTCATTTATAAATGTGAACTCATAGATGATACATGTGTGCAGTAATACATATTTTTTTAAATTTGCTAGGACGTCAGTTATCTCGCAATGATCTCATAGCGATCGAATTAATCGATATCATAACTGATCAATTACATGGACTACAAAAATAACATATCCCACCTTAAACAATATTATATTTTTATGATATTTAATTTAATTATGAAATTAAAGCTTGATATATGATAGCTAATTGTATTTACAATTTTGTTAAGTGAATGAACATCTGATGAGTCGTGAGACACCATCAAAAATAATCTCAAATCAAGAAAATGTGATAAACAAAGATGTGCCAAAAACTACCACTGCTGATACAACTATGAATTCATCTGAATCTACCACAATCAGGAAGATCAGCTTGTGGAAGCAGTCCCTATTTAAGTAGTAATCACTCCAGAGGTAAAGAGAGGTCCAACAGTTACTGATTCACAATTTTTTATACCAGACAGTTAACTGCCGAGCCTTAATACAAAGAGAAGCTTGATTTTACATCCATCAATTGTCGTTGTGGAACAAGCACCTGCACAGGAACAAACACTTTCACCCATTCAGAGAATTAAGCGACCGTCTAAATGGAATATATCTCCATACATGTAAAAGTTTGAATTTGAAGTTGGTAAGTTCACTTGCATGTCATATTTTTACAGCTATATATTCTTTTTTTAAATAAAAATCTTATATACTTTCCCTTTTATTTAAGGTATTCATACACATTCATTAACTAATTTTTTTGAGATAGTTGTATATGAAGTCTGCCACTTCAATTTTAATTTGTATTTGTATTTCATCACTTTTCATTGTATATGAATTCTGTCACATGCTTTATATGACTCAAATTTATATTTATATTTTATTTTTATTTTTTTTATTTTTTTACACAATTTATGTGTATCCTAATATGTATGTTTGCATTACATTGATATGTATTTAAATACATGTGTATAATACATTACTGTATATAATCTAATATGTATTTTGGTATTGAATATCATATCAAATATATTTTATATTTTTAGATGTATTTGTATTGGCTAGCACATCAAATTCATTTCATTCTTTATCTTTTAATTGTATTTAAGTCAATTTTTGCCACACTATTATATGGTATATTGTGTTACATGTTGTTCAACAGAAGAAACTCCATAATTTGTAGAAAAATATTTATTTGAATTTAATAGACTTTATAGGATACAAGACACGCGTCTTTTTGATATGTTCACAAATTGATTGAAAATAGATCTTCTGCAAAGACATGATAAGAGATACATTTTTTTAAAATTATATATTATTTTAGGCATCATATTATTTTTATATTACAATGATACGTGTCTCTGTTGATTACAGAATGGATAAGAAAGATCGATGCAAGAAGCATAAGTCAGTTTTATCGCCACGCATGTCCTTTGGTGTTCATACAGTTGAAGACAAAAATTAATTTTACATAATGTCATATCCTGATCAGCCATGAACAAACTCTGTAAGTATGAGAGTTCATTAATAGCTCAGACTGTTTTGCTTAATAAACATAGATAATTATCATATATTTATTTGTTTATCTTAGCATATTGATGTTATCCTATACTACCTGCGAAAAAAATGCAAGTATGCTCATCAAACCACATACAAATACAGCATTGTGAATTATAATTTCATGACCATAATTTTTAGCATATATGACAAGTATGCGAACCCGAATTACAATGGTGTTGAATTGGTTGGTCAAGAATCGCAGATTTGCGAATATGTTAATGGTTATAGAATGCATGCTACTATACCATGGCACATAGTGAATTACATTTTTATTCCGATGAATGTTAAAGAGAAACATCATTGGGTGCTCGTTGTGATATCGTTTGATAAACGGTACATCTTTGTCTACGATTCGTACAATTTCGCTGATCATGACGTTGTTGTCCATCATAAAATTGACAAGTTAGCTAAACTTATACTCATGTACCTTGAGAACATCGATTTTAACATCAAGAGGGATATTGATCATGACCAACATCTAAAATATAAAGGTCATGAGACTTTTTCGATGTAACTTATGTGGAGGATTTATCCCAACAACTCATTGGTAGCCTGTAAGTTTTTAATAATTGCATATTTGTATTTCTTAAAAAAATATATTTATTGATATTCATATTTAGATTATTTTGTTTTGTGCAGAGATTGTGATAAATACAGAGTATGATTCATCCGTGTGGTGAATGAATGAACATTCAATTTAATAACCTATGCAGAGTACTTGAGTTATGGTTAAGGTATTTCATTAGTCGAGGTCAATTTAGCTTTACTTCGTAAAAGATATTCATCACTCATATGAAATTACGGGGTGCGAAAACTCACGAACAACGTTGAAAGTGAAAATGAGACACCAATGAGGTCAGTCAGGCCAGCTCAAGACATCGATAGCAGCGAATACACTCTAGTCGAATAGGATACTGATACGTTATGTCAGTGTGAATGCTACAATGTGTCGCTTAGTTCTATTTTTATTTCTCTATATTTTTAAAATTTTTATTTAAGTCAAACTACTTTTAGATCAATGAACACTTTACTTAAAAATTTATAGTTAAAGTATTAAATATAATCTTTGATGAAACACATGTTATCGGGTGAAAGTCTCTTTTTCATTATTTTATATTTGTATTTGTATAGTATTGGAGAGTTCATTCCTTTAGAACTAAAATACAGTTGTATTTAAATACAAATAAATTTAAACAGAATCATAAGTGTTTAAGCAATCCCAAATACATTTATGTTTGTATTTAATGTACGACATTTAATGTAATCTCAAATACATTTATTTATGTATTTGTGAGTAATTTCAAATACATTTGTATAGTATGAGAGAGTTCATACTTTTTGAACTAAAATACATTTGTATTCAAACACAGACACATTTAAACATAATCATTATAGTATATAAACAATCTCAAATATATATGTAATCAAACATAGATTTTTAAACTTTAATTTTTCTGTACTTATGCATAAATACATATTGTTCATTTGATAATCTTGTATTTAAATTTCAACAATTATATCTAAAATTTGTGTTTTAAATCTTTTAAGACAAATCTAAATATAAAATTTGTATTTAAATATAAATACATTTTAAAAGAGCTCATTTTTAATAAAAATGTATTTGTATTTAAACATATCAAATTATAACAGACATGTATTTATACTTAATGTACGACATTTAATGTAATCTCAAATACATTTATTTTTATATTTGGGAGTAATCTCAAATACATTTATATTGTATTTGTATTTGTATAGTACAGGATAGTTTATACTTTTTGAACTAAAATACAGGTAAACACAAACAAATTTAAATAGACTCATAAGTGTCTTAACAATCCCAAATACATTTGTGTTTGTATTTAATGTACGACATTTAATGTAATCTCAAATACATTTATTTTTGTATTTGCAAGTAATCTCAAATATGTTTTGTTGACACTCAATTTTGACCTCCTTATACCTCTCTCGGGCTGTTATTTCACTAGTTATTATTATTTTTAAAACTTAATTTTTCTCGCGTATTGCTTTTATTTACTAAATAAATCACGTGTTTTATCGTCGTCTTGACACTTTTTAAATTTGTATACAATTTATAAATATATAATTTATTTCTTATTATTACTATTTTATTATAAATTTCGTATAATATTACATGTCATCAATATATATACGTAATTTATTTATAGTTTTAAATAATATTCTTTGTTTGATAATTATCATTAATTATTATTTTATCTACTAAATTATATATATGTAGTATTTTATTTACTAAATAGCAGTCCAAATTCAATTTCTTTTTAATTATTTAAATTCTAGTCATATTGTGCTCAATTGATGTCGATTTTAGCCCAAATTAAATTTAATTTGAGTCAATTTTAAATTCAATTTATATCCCCAATTCAGCTGACCCAATTTGTGATCCATAGCCCGACCCAATTCCAAATATCATCTTTGCCGTCCATCATATATCATCGACGGTTGTGATCAATTCTCCCACTCTTTCCTCTTTAATTACTCAAACCACCCCCCAAATTCCTAATCTTCCACAACTTCCCTACACCTAACCTCAGCCGGCACCTCTCACCCCAAATTCTCTCCTCTCAACTCCCTCCGTTACCGCCTCACGCCACCGGCGAGACCAAACGCCACCATCTTCTTCGGCCAAGCACCACCTCAAACACCTCCCTTCCCTTCTCTTTTCTTCTCCCACCATCGTCCCTCTCTCCTCCTCCTCTCTTTCAACCAAAACCCCACCACCACTGGCCATCTATGGCCGGTAAACCACCAGCGAACTCCGCCACTAGCGCCGCCTCTCACCTCCCTTCTCCCTCCTCTCGCCACCGTTGTTCCGGACGAATCTCCGTCCGGCGAAATCCCAACTCCAGCCTCCCCCTTCTCACTTCTCTCCCAATCCACCATTGCCACCACTAGATCCGACGAACTGCCGCCCTCCCTCTCTTCTCCTCTTTGCCAGATAAACCCACGAACCACCAAACAGACCCCCGTTTTCTCCTCTTTCTGTTACCCAAATGAAACTCAAACCCCCCAAAGGTCTCATCTTCTCCGACAAACTGCGGAAAAGTTTGATGAAGAGAATATCGACGCTGAGTTTGTCACTATGTTGGAATTCCTTTGAAGACCTAGAAAGTTCACCCGTCATTCACGAATGTATCGGAATTACGTCTTAACGATGAATTTCTCTCAGGTATGATATTAAGTGTTTGTGTTTGCTCAATTGATTACCCTCCACCTTTGATAGACCTTCAAGTTCTTCGAGATTCAACATTAGTGCGAATTCAGTGTTATACTTGTGCGATATCACATAAGGAAATCCTTAACTGTTACTGTGAGATTTTAGCCTTAATATTCTGATAGGACTGATTTGATTATTGTATTCATGTGCTACATGTCTGAATTACATGCTCACATTAGTGTTAAGAATATTGTTTTCGAACGGAAAGTGCTATTCTTTGATTAGAATTCATTCATGTTTCCTTACAATCAATTACACAGCAGCTTCGCATAATTCAGCTCAAGTTGGATTCATGACAACTTCGTATGTTATTATGGTCAATTTTCTTTCCTCTAGAATTTGGATTGTGATAGCCTTTTACTAGTTCAATCTTGATAAATTAAAGATTTTTATCATATGACATCTATTAGGCTTTGAACTGATTCCTTGATTAGTTCTAATTGTTAACTAATTATGGTATGTGTTGATTGATTTCCTGGCTTTGGAGATAGATGGTAGCAATGGATAGATTTTCTTGTATATATATTGAGTCGAAATTGTGTGATAAGCTTGGTGTATGGATATTTGTAGTAAAGTGTTGACATCTTTGAATCAATTTTCCTTCTCACATTTTAGTACTTGTTTATCTATGAAAAGTGTAACATGTCTTGATTGTATGATTGATTCCCCCACCTTAATTTATGTTTGGGCAGATTTTACTTGTTTAGTTATGGTAACCTTGGCATGATTTTTTCACTTAATTGACTTAGCTCATTTGTTTAAGGAAAATGATCCCTCTAATTGATTTTATGAATATTCTTCCTCCCACCAATTATGTGATGGATTACTTTTTTTTTACTATATAAGCAATACCTCTCCTTCATTGTATACCCTGACTTTTAGTACTACTCTCCTCTTGTAACGATCGGGTCCGTCGTTATGGGTAGTCCAATCGTGCCAAGTTTTAGAGTTAAAAAACTCTGGGTTTGGGAGTTTGAAATTCTGGGCTAGGCTAGCCTCGGCCGGATTTGGAGCGAGGTGGAATCTAGGGTAATCCGGGTAAGGATTGGGTTGGATGTCTTGTGGAGAGCTAGTTTTCCTTGTAGCTAACACATAAAGGAGTCCGGAGGACTTTTCGAAATTGAATTCGGGTAAGTAAAACTTCCGAAATTGAGGTTGATGTGAAGGGGTTGTTTTGGGACGTCGAGAAAATAAGCGTGTTGTAAAGTGGACTAGTTTTGGAGGTTTTACGACTTTTTGTTCCATGTCAACTGCTATAGCGGTTGAAACTCCGCTGTAGCGACCTCCGCTGTAGTGAAGAAATTACCGCTACAACAGAAGTCAATGTCGGTCAGCCTCTGCTATAGCGGACGACTCCGCTACGGCGGTACCGCTGTCCGCTACAACAGAAGTCAATGTCGGTCAGCCTCTGCCATAGCGGACGACTCCGCTACGGCGGTACCGCTACGGCGGTACCGCTACAGCGGAGCGGACTGCTATAGCGGAGTGTGACGGGATTTAATGCAGAAACTTTCCCAAACAGTTCAGTTTTTCTTGAAACGTTTTGGGAGAAGAAGAGGGAGATTTTGGGCGATTTCTACCAGTTTTTCTCTATTTTTTGTCCTAAAGGTAAGAATTCTACTCCCCAAACTTTGTACTACTTTTCCTACGCGGTAGATTGCTAGGAGGAAACTTGGAGAAAGGTTGGAATAACCTAGGGATGGTAGAATTCGGGGAAGAAGGGGGATTCTAGGCATGAAAGTTCTTGGGTATTATTAAAAGTAAGGTATTATGATCGTATATTGTTAAATTCTCTATTTTTATCCGTGAAAATTAAAGAACTAGGGAAATTAATGTCGGAAAGCCTGGGAAAAAGGGTAGGATGATCATGGGTGGTCTGGGGGTATGGGATTTGGTGTAAACCGGGTAATGTGCAGGCCTTGTTTGTTAATTTGAGTACTTGTATATTGTTTTAGACCAAGAATGAGAGAGGAAATCCGGAACATGGGAAAACTCGGGTTGAGTAGAGCTTGGATCATTTCGAGGTAGGTGATACGATTCCTGTGAATGTTGTATATTTTGTACTCTTATCTAAGTGTTTGTATGAATTGCATGGCTTAGAGGAATTGTGTAGAATGTCTAAGGGTCCTGTTTTACAATCTGTAAATTGAACGATGTGTTTTTGTTGGTTTACAAGTTGTTTGTTCATTATTTGACTGTGAATTATTGACATTCGGTTGGCTCAGGTACCATGCCTGGTACGGGTATACTAACGGTTGGCACGGGTACCACGCCTGGTACGGGTATAATAAATGGTTGGCTTGGGTACCACGCATGGTACGGAATACTAACGGTTGGCTCGGGTACCACGCCTGGTACATATTTATTTTACTGCATTATTGCATTGATATTATTGCATTGCATTGACTGTTATTGGTTCCGTGAGTGGAACGGGCTATTTTATTGAATTGTGATATTCATTGGTGGTCCTTCAGTGATCGGGAATCTTGTTATATCTGTTGTGTTGGTCTTGGATTAGGTTGGGTTGTCTGTTTAACATAGGGGTGTGCAAAAACCGGTTTAACCGATAAACCGAACCGATAAAAATATTATTGGTTTATTGGTATTGGGTTATTGGGTTAACGGTTTTTAAACGGTTTTGTAAAAAAAATTATTGGGCTATCGGTTCGGTATCGGTTTTAAGGTTTTAGTTAATGGTTAAACCGATAACCCAATAAGATTATATTTAGATTATATTTTTATTCATAATTGTATAATAGTGACTTTAGATTTTAAATATATACCCTATTAATTTTTGCATTTTATAGTTGTTGTCTTAGTGTTGTTGTTTTCTTTCTAAAGTCATTGGTTTGATAGCATTTTACCTATCAGTGTTGCTTTTCTTTTTCAGAAATTGCTACTGTTGCTACTGTATTCAAGTTTTCTACTTAATAAGAAAGAAAATAAGTTTATTTTAGTAATAACGTATTTGAATTTGCTTATGCTTGTAATTTGTATAGATGTTTATTCATGAAAGTAGTCTATATATGAAGAAGAAAATCAGAGAAATCAAAAATATTATAGGAGCATCTTCTTATCGGTTAAACCGATAACCGAACCGTTAAGGACCAAAAACCGATTAACCGAAAATCGATAACGAATATCTTATTGGTTTGGTTATCGGTTTTGCATATTTACAAACCGATAACCGATAAACCAAACCGATAATATACAAAACCGAACCGAACCGACCGATGCACACCCCTAGTTTAACACTTAGGTGTTGTTTAGAAGGGATCCCAGGGTGGGTCCGGGATAGACAAAAAAGATGATTTATTGATTTTGTGATTGTTGTTTAGAGTTATAAAAGGTGAATTTCATGCGGGAACAAACTAGGTAGAGACTTGTAGTCTAGGGGAGCCTATTGACTTGTTGCATGTTTTTCGTACTTATACTTGATTTGTTGTACTGATTATACACTCTTTTAATTGGAACTGGCTGATGATCCTACCAGTACACGGTGGTTGTGTACTGATACTGCACTTGCTTATTTTTCTTGTGAGTACAGAAAATCTTCCGGCGGTTGACGCACGACCTCACTTGTAGGCCTGACTGTTCCAGATATCAAGGGTGAGCTGTTCGACCAAACCGCCTTGGTGTTTATCTTTTGAGTTGTAGCCCAATTATTTCAGGCTTAGACTATCTCTTTATTATTTTAAGTTTTGGGGTTGCACCCCCGTACTCTAGTATTGGTAGTATTTGGTACTTTGACTTTCAGAATCTAGGGGAATTTTCGCAGGTTTTATTTCAAGGCCTTTTGCATTATTTGAATTGCTAGTTTATTTTCTGTTTGCTGATTTTAGGCTGTTATTATAGGCTAAGGGTTGAACTCTACTGGTTCACTCATTCGGGGTTGGGTGGGTGCCACTCACGATAGTTTGGGTCGTGACACCTCTCATTTAAAAAATTTCAAGTTTTGGGCTTTTCTGAAAGAAAAGGATACTTTTTTTTTTTTTTTTTGCAATTGTTGTTTCCTCAAGCCTTTTTCTTCTTAGACCTATTAATTTTTCATCTAAGTAATTTTAATTCTTAATATGATAGTGTATTGTAGCCTTATCTTATGTCGTCGCTATGTATAAGTGTAAGCATATAGTAGTTAGTGTTCTTGACATGAGTGATCTAATACAACTCTTATGTGCTTTGTATGTGAACATATAGTTATCTTGTTCTTTAAGGAATGCAGATTTATATTTCCTTGATAATAAATGCATGTTCCAGACTTTCTTGTATCCCTCTGTTTTGAGCTTGGCAGGTGTTTTCTAGAAAAAAAGGTTTGGGACATTGGAGAGTCGCATGGGGCGTGGAAATTGAAGGGCTGCTTAGTTTAAATTTATATTTCGTATTTAGTTATGTCAGTGGATGTGTAAATGTGGTACAAACATTGATGTAATAATTAATTAAAGGGGGCTGCTCGGGAACTGAGAAATTATGTGCTATGTGTTTGTTTTACATTCTTAAATTCTCAAGTTATTGCTCTTTTGTTTCTTTTCATTCCAATGATTCTTTTTTTAAAAAAAAACACAATTATTTCAAAATGATTTTCATTTTTTATGATTAAAATCACTGCCTATTATTTTCTTTTACTATTAAAAATAGACAGTGTTGATTTGTTTTCATCAACTATATACATACTTCTCCTAACAAATAGTTAGTGGGAGGTAAAAAAGGATTACAAGGTCTAATCTCATTTTTTTAATTAAGTCAACGCGTCCTCGGGAGTACCACCTACCAAGTTTTCAAAAGGATATTATGTGTATTTATATATAAATATGCTTAGGTATTTATTTTCAAATTTAAATCTTTTACTTGTTTTAAAACATATTATTATTACTTTCAAAATTAAGACCGATCTTCAATCAACTTGTTGCTAAAGTCGAATGGGCGTGATTATTAATATCGTGACATCATCTTTATAAAGTAACAAACATTTATTTTTAAACAAAAAAAAATCATTCTTGATTTTATTCAACTCTTGAAAAATGTTTATTGTCGTTAAGTTAATTTATTACTAGGCTATTTCTTGCTCTTTTTTTTTTTGGTAGTTTAGCTTACATTATTAAGTTAAATAATTAAATCATTTTTCCTATTTCATTATCTTGATTCTGTCTTCTCGCTTATTCAAATCTTATTATTTCTTATTGATTCGTATTTGTCTTTACTAATAATAGAATTAGCATTCACTTTTATCACCTAGATTCATTTTTTTAAATAATAAATTATGCCTAGTTTATTTATTCATTTTAAAATAAAAGTTTCATGTTTAGTCACCTAATTATTTAGATTTGTATATTAAGGAATAACTTATTATTTAATTATTAATTAGTTATTTAAATTTGCCTATTAAGAAGTAATTTGGTTGATTAACGTTGTTATCGTATGTTTTAGATTAATAGGTGAACTTATGCTTAATTTATTTATTCTTTTAAAATTAAGATTTTATTTATTTGACCCCTTTTTAAAATAAAATAAAATTCATCGACCTTTGTTTATCACGAATCTCCCACATAAATAATGAATCCGGCATGGACCCACATTTGTGGACCTCGAAAGGTGCGTAACACCTTCCTTTCGAGGTAACTTGAACCCTTACCCGATTTTTGATTGCGACGACCTTAAAATTAATTTAATTGTAGTTAGCTAGAATGGTGCCATAACGCACTTTAATTTCGTTAGGTGACGACTCTTCACCCTCTTTAATCGTAAAGAGAGTTGTCACGCCGAATCCTACTTTTCGCGAGAAAAATGGGGCGCGACAGAATGGTGACTCCGCTGGGGATATTTAGGTTCTAACCATTACGGATTTGTGTTATGTGGGATCTTGTGTATTATTTTTTTTTAAAAATAATAATTTTACTTTCATGTTTAATTTCTTCCTTGTTTAATTTTCTTTAATTATTTGCGTGGCATGTGAATCCTTTCTTTTTATTTTTCTTAAATGATTTATTATCGTGTTTAATTGCTTTTCAATTTTAATTGCCTTTTAATATAAAAAGAATATATTTTTGTATCATGTATATATCTCTCGTTACCCTTATAGTTAACTTTCTTGTCTGAATATTTTGTTTCCCTAATTGAATTATTTATCTCACATGAAAATTCTTTCTCTAAATTCCTTTATTTGTTTTCTTAATTTTTTTTTTTTTAGATAAAACTTTTTCCAATTGTTCATTTATTTATTTTTAATATAATTTACTTTCTTTCATGTATCTTCTCCTACTTGATTTTCTTTATTTGTTTCCTTAACCAATTTATTCTGCTTTCATGATCAGTCCCTTTTCTCATTCCCCTTACAAGTTTTCCTACTAGTGTTTCATGATTAATTTTTTTTTTATCTATTTATTTAATGTGTTTCATGATATAATTATCCCTTTTCTTTTATTTGCTTACTTTTATTTCTCGATTTGCTTTATTTATTTCTTTATCGTTTTCTTAAATTGTTCATTGCGTTACTATTTTTCACTGTATGCTACCTGTTACTGCTTTTCATAACTGTCATTTTGCTCATACTTTCTCCCACTTGGGAACTTCACACACTATACACGTGAGTTGTGCCTTTGCACTTCTACAAAACTCTTTCAATATCCTATTTTAGAGAGTTGGCATAGACGTGGAGTGAACAAATAGTTTTGCTATCGTGTGACTACGTGCTTCCTCGCATAAGAAAATCTTGAGTCCGTGTCTATCCAACTCTTCAAAAGTTTAAGATAGTGTCATGTCTACCCCTTATATTTAATACATGCATGCGTTAACTATTAATAGGCGTTCATGACACTGAAAGAGTGCATATATTTATCTGTGACGTGTTAATTTTTTACGTTTATGTTATTATTTTACCTACTCGATTATTTGGTTCTTGTCTTAGCTATCTTTACTCTTAGAATTTCAAGCTTTAGATGACGTCAAAATTATTTATTTGCACTTAATGCAAGTAATTTTGTAGTGTCATACTTTTTTCCTTTAGACCCAAATCATACAATCTTAGGGCCTATTCAAATTCTCCTTTATTCTAACGTCATGACTTGATCTTGTCCTCTAAAAATCCTTTTTTTATTGGCATATGAATCATCACTTGATTCGATCCATCCCTCCATAAGATATCCTAGACTTCCTTCTAAATTTTTAGGGTAATTCGTTACTTTTAGAATATCCTTAACTCATTGCTTTCTACATTGACATATTATTTCCTCCATTAAAAATTCATTCATTTGATCTAGGTTTCACCGTAAATCGTCAACGTTCGACGTTTGTGTCATCCTCCAGCTTTCACAACTTTTAAGTCATATAACATCCTTCATAACTTCAATTCTGAATGAGTCGTAATCCGTTACTTAACTCTTTATTAATAAAACGCTTTCTCCTTGTGCGTTCCTCCGTTACTAATCATAAGTCTTTTTCTCCTAAGGTTGACTAAAGTTGAACTTTAGAGCTTATCAAATGGCTAGTCAAGCGATGTTTATCAACCTTGTCAATAGTGAAGTCAAGGATAAGAATTTGGGGTTACGTCAAAATAATGTTGCTACATTTGAGACGAGTATGGAAAGAATGGAAAAGAGAATTGATAGAATTAGAGAGTTGATGTTTGATCTTCGAGGTTCAACAGATATGCCACCAGGTTTTCCAGAGCCAATGTCAGAAAGTCACCTTCTTGCTCGTGTCTACATTGTAGAGTCTCCTATACTGGCAACTTCATCTATACGTATACGTGATGTACAAGTGTAACGACCCGATCCATAATTACGGGTAGTCCAATCGTGCCAAGTTTTAGAGTTAGAAAACTCTAGATTTGGGGGTTTGAAATTCTGGGCTAGGCTAGTCTCGGCCAGTTTAGGAGTGAGGCATAGTCTAGGGCCATTCGGGTAAGGATGGGGTCGGATATCTTGTGTTGAGCTAGTTTCTCTCGTAGCTAACACATAACGGAGTCCGGGGGATTTTCGAAATTGAATTTGGGTAAGTAGAACTCCCGGAATCGAGGTTGACGTGAAGGGGTTGTTTTGGGATATCGAGAAAATAAGTGTGTTATAGAATGGATTGATTTTGGAGGTCTTACGACTTTCTGTCCCATGTCAACCGCTATAGCAGTTGACACTTCTCCGTAGCGACCTCTGTCGTAGCGAAAAAAAATACCGCTACAGCGGAAGTCAAGGTTGGTCAGCCTCCGCCATAGTGGGCGACTCCGCTACAGTGGAACCGCTATAGTGGAGCGGACCGCTATGGCGGGCTCGACAGGAATTAAAGCTGAAACATTCCCCAAAACATTCAGTTTTCAAAATTTCATTTTGGGAGAAGGGCAAGGCGATTCCAGGTGTTTTTCCTCTATTTTTCCATTGTTTTCTTCCCTAAAGTAAGGTTTCTACTACCCAGTCTTCGTAATACTTTTCCTATACGGTAGAATCGCTAGGAGAGAACTTGGGGGAAGGTTGGAATAACCTAGGAATGGTAGAATCCAGGGAAGAAGGGAGATTCTAGACATGAATATTCTTTGGTATTGTTAAAAGTAAGATATTATGATCATAGGTTGTTAAATTCTCTATTTTTATACGTAAAAATGATAAAACTAGGGAAATTAACGGTGGAAAGCCCAGGAAAAAAGGTGGAATGATTAAGGGTGGCCTGGGGTTTTGGGATTCGCTATAATCCGGGTAATGTGCAGGCCTTGTTTGTTAATTTTGTGTACTTGTATGTTATTTTAGACCAAGAATGAGAAAGAAATCTGGAACACGGGAAAGCTCGAGTTGAGTAGAGCTTGGATCATTTTGAGGTAGGTGATGACTTACGATTTCTGTGAATATTGTATGTTCTTGTACTCTTATCTAAGTGGTTGTATGAATTGCATTGCTTAAAGGGATTGTGTAGAATGTCTAAGATTCCTATTTTACAGTCTGTGAGTTGAACGGTGTGTACTTGTTGGTTTACAAGTTGTGTGTTCATTATTTGACTGTGGATTATTGACATTCGGTTGGCTCGGGTACCACGCTTGGTACATGTATACTAACGGTTGGCATGGGTACCACGCCTGGTACAGGTAAATAAATGGTTGGCTCGGGTACCACGCCAGGTGTGAATTACTAATGGTTGGCTCTGGTACCACGCCTGGTACGAGTTTATTTTTCTATATCATTGCATTGTTATTGATTGCATTGCATTGACTGATATTGGTTCCGTGAGTGAACTGGGTTGTTTGTTGAATTGTGATATTGACTGGTGGTCCTTGAGTGACCGGGAATTCTGTTATATCTGTTGAATTGGTCTTGGTTTAGGCCGGGTTATCTGTTAACACTTAGATGTTGTCTAGAGGGGATCCCAAGGTGGGTCTGGGCTAGGCAGAAAGGATGGTTATGTGTATCTGACTGTTGCTTATGGTTATTAAGGGTGGATTTTATGCGGGAATAATTTAGGCAGAGACTTGTAGTCTAAGCGAGCCTGTTAGTATTGTTGCATGTCTTCCATACATTTTACTTGATATTGTTGTACTGCTTATATACTGTTTATTTGGAAACTTGTTGATGATCCTACCAGTACATAGTGGTGGTGTACTGATACTACACTTGCTTGTCTTTCTTGTGAGTACAGGCAATCTTCCAGTGGCTGAGACGTGACCTCATCTGTAGTACCAGCATTCCATACTTCAAGGGTGAGTTGTTCGATCAAGCTGTCTTGGACCTATCTTTAGAGTTGTAGCCCATTTGTTTCGGGCTTAAACTATTTCCTTTATGTTTTGGGGTTGCATCCCCGTACTCTAGACACTGGTAGATTGTTGGGTACTGCGACTTTCAAATTCTAGGAGGTAATTTCTGTAGGTTAATGTTAATGAAGTATTTTCCTTATTTATTGAATGCTAGTTTACTTTTTGCACTTGGTTTTGAGCTGTTAGAATGGTTAAGTTCGGGGAAGTGATGGTTCGCTCACCCGGGGGGCTGGGTGAGTGCCACTCACGGTGTCTGGGTCATGACAAATATGGTATCAGAGCCCTAGGTTCGTTGATCTCGTCGTACCAAACAGGTCTAGTAGAGTCCTGCGGAACGGTGCGGAGACGTCCGTACTTTTCTTCGGGAGGCTATGGAGCATTAGGAAAAACTATCTCTTCCTTCTTTGCTTCGTGCTATAACTTGATTCCAATTGGTATCTTGTGATAAAAATTGGTATCTAACCTCATTCACTCTTCTGTCCGCAGATGGTTAACACAAGGAATAACGGAGCTAGAGCAGTGGTCCCAGTAGTAGGCCCGACTGTCCGTGGTAGAGGCAGGGGAAGGGGCAGAGGACGAGGTAGAGCCACACCCACCAGGGGTGGGGCTCAAGCTGCTGCTGATGCACGCGAGGCAACCCTTCCCCACCTCAGGATCATGTTGCTGAGGAGGTAGAAGTTGTGGCTGAAGATTGTGAGGCTCAGGAGGAGGCGGCACCGGTTGGGGGTGCAGGCCTTCCTACTATGACACCGGAAGCCTTTCAGCAGGCCTAGAACATTTTGAGTGGGTTGGTTGGTACTGGAGCCATACCCGCAGCTTATGCAAATTAGGCCTTGGATACTCAGCCAACGGTTACTACAACGCCTATGATGGACGTAACTTTGGGCACGAATGATTTCTTCAGGCTAATGCTAGGCCCAGTGATGACAGGGAATGAGCATGAGATGCTGACCAAGTTTCTCAAGCTGAAACCTCCTACGTTTCAGGGTACGGATAGGGAGGATGCTTATGAGTTTATCTTGGATTGCTATGAGAGGTTGCACAAGTTGGGTATTGTACGTCAGCATAGGGTTGAATTTGTCACTTTTCAGTTGTAGGGTGATGCCAAGCAGTGGTGGAGGTCTCATGTCGAGTGTCGGTCTTCTGTTCTACCTCCACTAACTTGGGAGCAGTTCCACGCTTTGTTTCTAGAAAAGTATGTCCCCCGTATTTTGAGGGACCGTAAGAAAGATGAGTTCTTGAAATTGGAGCAGGGAAGCATGTCAGTCTCGGCTTATGAGGCTAAGTTTCATGCCTTGTCTCGTTTTGCTAGACAAATGTTGAGTTTCGAGGATGAACTGGTCCGGTTGTTTGTCAAGGGTCTGAATACTGAACTGCAGGTACTGTCAGTGTATATGACTTCTTCAGGAATGGGCTTTAATGATGTAGTGGATTATGTAAAGAAGTTAGAGGGATTGAGGCAAGTGGGGTAGGCTAAGGCTTTAGCCAAGAAGCCCCGAAATGAAGGAAATTTTGGTGGTTCATACTTCAAGGGCCAAAATTAGCAGGCTTACTCGGCCCGTCCTATTAAGTCAGCTTTGCCAGCTACTACAGGTGGTCGTCAGGGAGCTCAGCCTTCAGCTCCTAGAGGCCAGGGAGCATCATATACATCAGTTAGCAGACCCACACTTAACCGTG
The DNA here is from genome assembly GCA_003996215.1 of Jaltomata sinuosa. Lineage (NCBI taxonomy): Eukaryota > Viridiplantae > Streptophyta > Magnoliopsida > Solanales > Solanaceae > Jaltomata > Jaltomata sinuosa. The sequence continues at coordinate 56,293 of QJPP01000282.1, read as the reverse complement.
GTTTCTTCCATTGTGTTGATCTGGGCTACTTTAAGAGGGAGTGTCCACATAGGCAGACAGGTAATCTGGGTCAACAACAGCTTAGAGTAGTGGTCCCGGTAGGCAGAGGCGGTAATGCTAGGGGTTATCCACAGGGTGGACGAGGTAATTTTCAGGGAGGCCGGGAAGACAGGGGGAATGGCGGCGCAGGCAGGGGTGCAACACAGCCGGCCTGGGAAGTTGCCCGGATTGATGATCGGGCTCATTTCTATGCTTTTCCATGGAGGACCAAGGCATAAGCCTCTGATGCAGTGATCACAAGTACCATTCTTGTCTGCGATAAAATGGCTTCGATATTATTTGACCCAGGTTCTACGTATTCTTATGTGTCTATGACTTTTGTGTTGGGTCTGGATCTAAATTGTGATATCCTTGATTACCCTATCCACGTTTCTACCCCGGTTGGAGAGTCTGTGATTGTGACTCATGTTTATCATGACTGTTCTGTGGTGTTTGTGGGGTTGCATACTTGGGTAGACTTGGTAATTCTGGATATGGCTGATTTTGACATTATCTTGGGTATGACCTGGCTTTCTCCTTATCATGCTGTGTTGAACTGTAACACCAAGACTGTGGCTCTAGAGATTCCGAGTAAGGATAGACTAGAGTGGGACGGTGTGTACAGGCTTAAGCCAGTTAAGATAATATCATTCGTTCGGGCTAGAAAGCTAGTGAGGAGGGGGTGTCTAGCCTTCTTGGCTCATCTTCTGGATGATAGCGTGGAGTCCCCGTCTATTGAGTCAGTTCTGGTGGTTTCTGAATTTTTAGAGGTTTTTCCAGCGGACCTGCCTGGTATGCCTCCGGACAGGGACATAGATTTCTGTATTGATTTGGAGCCAGGCACTCATCCCATTTCCATTCCTCTGTATCGTATGACTCCGGAAGAGTTTAAGGGAACTTAAGACTCAGCTGCAGGAACTCCTCGATAAGGGATTTATACATCCCAGTGCTTCGCCTTGGAGTGCTCCAGTTATGTTTGTAAAGAAGAAGGATGGTAGTATGCAAATGTGCATAGACTATAGACAGTTGAACAAGGTGACCATCCAGAATAAGTACCCCTTCCCCGTATAGACGATTTGTTTGACCAACTTCAGGATATATCAATATTTTCGAAAATTGACTTGAGGTTGGGGTACCATCAGTTAAAGATTAGGCCTGAGGACATTCTGAAAACTGCTTTTCGAACTCGGTATGGGTATTACAAGTTTCTAGTAATGTCGTTTGGTTTGACCAATGCGCTGGCAGCATTCATTAGTTTGATGAATGGGGTATTTAAGTCGTATTTGGATTCCTTCATAATTGTGTTTATCGATGATAGTTTGATCTACTCTAAGAGTAGGGAGGAGCATGCTAACCATCTTTGTATTGTGCTGGATATATTGAGACACCAAAAACTTTATGCAACATTCACTAAGTGTGAGTTTTGGTTGACTTCAGTTGCATTTTTGGGGCACGTAGTGTCAGAACAGGAGGTGATGGTATACCCCCAGAAAATTAAAGCAGTCAAGAGTTAGGCCCGGCCTAGCTCTGTGACTGAGGTGAGGAGTTTTGTTGGGCTCGAAGGGTACTACCGGAGGTTTGTTAAGGATTTTTCTTCTATCGCTACTCACCTGACCAGGTTGACACAGAAAGATGTACCATTCGTGTGGTCCGACAAGTGCGAGGAGAGCTTTCAAAAGCTCAAGACACTTTTGACCACGACTCCTATATTTTCCTTACCGATCGAAGGTAAAGACTTTATTGTTTACTGTGATACTTCACATTTTGGTTTGGGTGGTGTGTTGATGCAGGATAAGAATGTGATAGCCTATGCATCCATGAAGTTGAAGGTGCATGAGAGGAATTACCCGACTCACGACTTAGAGTTGGCAGCGGTGGTTTTTGCACTAAAGATTTGGAGACACTATCTTTATGGTGTCAAGTGTGAAGTATTCACTGATCATCGCAGTCTGCAGGATGTGTTCACTCAGAAGGATTTGAATCTGAGGCAGAAGAGGTAGATGGAGTTATTGAAGGACTATGATGTGATTATTCAATACCATCCGGGTAAGGCTAATGTGGTGGCAGACGCGCTGAGCCGGAAGACAGTTAGCATGGGTAGTTTGGCTTATTTGGGGGTGTCCAAACGACCACTAGCCAAGGAAATTCGGGCTTTAGAGGCCAAGTTCATGCACTTGGGGGTTTCAGAACAGGGTGGTTTGTTGGCCAGTATTGAGGTCAAAGCCACTTTCATAGAGGAAATAAAGGCCAAACAGTTTCAGGATTCGAAACTGAGTAAGCTTCGAGGTAAGGTAATATCCGGGGAATCCGGAGATGTCACTCTAGACTCTGGCGGAGTGTTGAATTTTAGGGGAAGGATTTGTGTTCCTTGTGTTGATGATATAATTTAGAAAATCTTGACAGAAGCTCATGGTTCGCGGTACTCAATTTATCCGGGTGTGACTAAAATGTACAGGAAATTAAGGCAATGTTACTGGTGTCCCGGGATGAAATGGGGCATAGTTGATTTTGTGTCCAAATGTTAGAACTGCCAGCAAGTAAAGTATGAACACCAGAGACCTGCAGGACTACTTCAGAGAATGCTAATTCCAGAGTGGAAGTGAGAAAGGATAACCATGGATTTCGTGGTAGGTCTTCCCAAGACACTGGGGAAGTATGACTCAATTTGGGTTATTGTTGACAGGATGACCAAGTCCTCTCATTTCATTCCGGTCAGGGTAGATTACAATTCACAGCAATTGTCTAAAATCTACGTGAAGGAGATTGTGAGATTGCATGGGGTACCACTGTCCATCATTTCAGACAGGGGTACGCAGTTTACTTCCAAGTTCTGGGGCAAGCTACATGAAGAGTTGGGTACATAACTCACTTTTAGCACAACCTTCCATCCTCAGACTGATGGTCAGTCAGATAGGATGATCCAGGTATTGGAGGACATGCTAAGAGCATGTGTGATGTACATCAGGGGTCATTGGGATCAGTTTCTACCGTTGTGTGAATTCTCATACAACAATAGTTATCACTCCAGTATTGACATGGCACCATTCGAGGCATTGTATGGGAGGAGCTACAGATCACTGGTTGGGTGGTTTGAGGAAGGCGATGTAAAGCCTTTAACGGAGTGGAACTAGTAAAGGAAGCGCAGGAAAAGGTAAGGGGCATTCAAGCCAATTTGTTGGCTGCCCAAAGCAGGCAGAAGGAATATGCAGATTGCAAGGTCCGGGACATGGAATTTTAGGTTGGTGAACAAGTATTGTTGAAAGTGTCACCAATAAAGGGAGTTATGCAGTTTGGTAAGAAGGGCAAGCTTAACCCTCGATTTATCAGTTCGTTTGAAGTTATTGAGATTGTGTGGCCAGTGGTTTACAAGTTAGAACTGCCACCCAGTTTGTCGGGCGTTCATCCGGTATTTCATATATCCATGCTTAAGCGATACCATGGGGATGGGGACTACATCATCAAGTGGGATGAGGTTCTTTTCTATAAAGATCTTCATTATGAAGAGGAACCAATCTTGATTCTTGCCCGGAATGTCCAGAGGTTGAGGAAAAAGGTGATTCATATGGTAAAGGTTCAGTGGAGGCATCGTTCGGTTGAGGAAGCCACTTGGGAATCCAAGAAGGACATGTAGGACAAGTACCCTCAATTGTTGAGAATTCAGGTACTACACTTTCCTTCTTTTATTTCCGTAAATTTGGGTTTGATCGTTGGGGGATGAACGATGAGTAAATTGGTATCTGTTGTAACGACCGAGTCCATCATTATGGGTAGTCCAATTGTGCCAAGTTTTAGAGTTAGAAAACTCTGGATTTTGGGGTTTGAAATTCTGGGCTAGGCTAGTCTTGCCCGATTTAGGAGTGAGGCATAGTCTAGGTCCATCAAGGTAAGGATAGGGTTGGATGTCTTGTGCTGAGCTAGTTTTCCTCGTAGCTAACACATAATGGAGTCCGGGGGAGTTTTTGAAATCGAATTTGGGTAAGTAGAACTCCCAAAATTGAGGTTGACGTGAATGGGTTATTTTGGGACTTCGAGAAAATAAGTGTGTTGTAAAATGGATTGATTTTGGAGGTTTTATGACTTTCTATCCCGTGTCAACCTCTATAGCGGTTGACACTTCACTGTAGCGACCTCCGCCATAGTGGAAAAATTATCGCTACAACGGAAGTCAACGTCGGTCAGCCTCTACCATAGCGGGCAACTACGCTACAGCAGAACCGCTATAGCGGAGTGGACCGCTATAGCGGGCTCGATGGGAATTAAAGCTGAAATATTCCCCAAAACATTCAGTTTTCACAATTTTGTTTTAGGAGAAGGGCAAGGCGATTCCATGCGTTTCCCCTCAATTTTTCCATTGTTTTCTGCCGTAAGTTAAGGTTTCTACTCTCCAATCTTCGTAATACTTTTCCTATGTGGTAGAATTTCTAGGAGGGAACTTGGGGGAAGGTTGGAATAACCTAGGAATGGTAGAATCCGGGGAAGAAGGGGAATTCTAGACATGAATGTTCTTGGGTGTTGTTAAAAGTAAGATATTATGATCATAGGTTGTTAAATTCTCTATTTTTATCAATAAAAATGATAGAACTAGGGAAATTAACGGTGGAACGCTCAGGAAAAAGGGTGGAATGATCAAAGGTGGCCTGGGGTTTTGGGATTCGCTATAATCCGGGTAATGTGCAGGCCTTGTTTGTTAATTTCATGTACTTTATGTTATTTTAGACCAAGAACGAGAAAGGAACCCAAAACACGGGAAATCTTGGGTTGAGTAGAGCTTGGATCATTTTGAGGTAGGTGATGGCTTACGATTCCTGTGAATGTTGTATGTTCTTGTGCTCTTATCTAAGTAGTTGTATGAATTGCATTGCTTAGAGGGATTGTGTAGAATGTCTAAGAGTTCTGTTTTACAGTCATTGAGTTGAACGGTGTGTACTTGTTGGTTTATAAGTTGTGTGTTCATTATTTGACTGTGGATTATTGACATTCGATTAGCTCGAGTACCACGCCTGGTACAGGTATACTAACGATTGGCACGGGTACCACGCCTGGTACAAGTATAACAAATAGTTGGCTCGGGTACCACGCCTGGTATGAATTACTAACGGTTGGCTCGGGTACCATGCCTGGTATGGGTTTATTTTTTTGTATCATTGCATTGTTATTGATTGCATTGCATTGACTGATATTGGTTTCGTGAGTGAACCGGGCTGTTTGTTGAATTGTGATATTGACTGCTGGTCCTTGAGTGACCAGGAATTCTGTTATATCTGTTGAATTGGTCTTGGTTTAGGCTGGGTTATCTGTTAATACTTAGATGTTGTCCAGAGGGGATCCCAGGGTGGGTCCGGGCTAGGCAGAAAGGATGGTTATGTGTATCTGACTGTTGCTTATGACTACTAAGGATGGATTTCATGCGGAAACAAGTTAGGCAGAGACTTGTAGTCTAAGGGAGCCTGTTAGTATTGTTGCATGTTTTCCATACATTTTACTTGATATTGTTGTACTGCTTATACACTGTTTATTTGGAAACTGGGTGATAATCCTACCAGTACACAGTGGTGGTGTACTGATACTGCACTTGCTTGTCTTTCTTGTGAGTACATGTAATCTTCAAGCGGCTGAGACGCGACCTCATCTGTATTACCAGCGTTCCAGACTTCAAGGGTGAGTTTTTCGATCAAGCTGCCTTGGACCTATCTTTAGAGTTGTAGCCCATTTGTTTCGGGATTAAACTATTTTCTTTATGTTTTGGGGTTTCATCCCTGTACTCTAGACATTGGTAGATTGTTGGGTACTGCGACTTTTAAATTTTAGGGGGTAATTTCTGCAGGTTAATGTTAATGAAGTATTTTCCTTATTTATTGAATGCTAGTTTTTTTTTCGCACTTGGTTTTGAGATGTTAGAATGGTTAAGTTCAGGGAAATGATGGTTTGCTCACGCAGGGGGTTGGGTAAGTGCCACTCACGGCGGTCTGGATCGTGATAACAAGGCTCTCCGAGTTTGCATTCACTTGCACTACAAAAAGCACTTGATGGGTTGACAAAAATAAGTATGGGAAAAGAAAGAGAAGGAAAAGTTCTCGACTGTCAAGCGAGGTCCACACAACAACCAGAGACGAGTAAGGGGGTCAAGTCATGGAAAGAAAGCAAGAATACAAAAAGAAGCTTGAATTTTCTGTTGTATGATGGGTCTGGAGACCCTCACTCTCACTTAAAGGCATATCTTGATGAGCTTTACCCTATTGATCAAGGTAACAATATTAAGGTGAAGCTTTTTGTTAGGTCATTATTAGGGACAACTTTGATTTAGGACGCAGAAAAGGATGTGAGCAAATGGATATGTTAGGACAATTTAGCTGTAGACTTCGTCGAGCAGTTTGATAAGAAGCTAAAGAGAAAATTTGCGGAAGAGATTGAAATGCATGATAAAGTTGGCCCACAATCCAAAGATAAAGGAAAGAAAGTCATCGACGAGAAAGCAAGACCTTCAAAACATGAAATAAAACACTTTCGAGTCATGCCTTTCTTAGATGAGCTGCCTTCGCTCACTTTTGAGATGTTGAGGTCAAGTGGAATCCTGAAACCTAAGTTTGGTGGTTTGTATTACCCTTCAAGTCCTTTCTTTGACCCAAGTAAGCATTGTGCTTTTCATTCTGGTATGTCAGGCCATGACACAAATGAATGCCGCCAATTGAAGGGAGAATACAAAATTTGATAAACAATGGAAAGATAGTGAAAAGGCCTCGCCCTCAATTGATATGGTATTCATCTCCAGAAATTATTCCAGCACCAAATTACGGTCAAGCATGTTATCCTCAATCCATCCCGAGATCTTATCCTCAAACTATTTGGTACCCACCTTCACTTGTTCTCCCAATATCAAACTACATTCCAGTGTCTTATCCGCAGTCTACCACAACTTATCCTTATGGCCAGACAACTAAACCAAGAGGTCGAGGTAAAGAAAAGAAAATCAAGGGAGGAATGCAGCATCTCAACTGAGGTTATCACTTTGAATGGAGACTCAGTGAAGTTGGAAACAAGGCACTTGAAGAAAAGGCGTGATTAATGAAGACATCATCTCATAATTTGCAAGACTATCATTTTCATATGTTTTGATCTATCTAGATTTTTTTTGTTTAATTTCCTTTGTATTATGAACTACGGCTGACCTGATTCCCCTATAAGAGGGATACATAGGCGCTCATTTAATGAGTTCGGTCTCATCATAATAAAATTTTCATTTCTCCTTATTTTATGATATATAGTTGATCTTTAAAATTGGATTGATTGGCAAAGTGATATGAAGGACAAAGCTCTAGTGTTCAACATAAGTCGACCTTGTTCATCTTCTATAAATTTCTTATCTTTCAAATTTCGCATTCGTCGAGTATCGTGCCGATCGTTTGAAAGCATAAATTCTATCACTATTGTATGTTTCGTGCGTTAGAAGCTCAAACCTTTGTGCCTAAAAAAATCGCTCATTAAGTCCTAGTCTTCATTCGTTTTTCCAATCTAGAGCCTTTTGCAAGTGTCTTTTGTTTAGTATTTTATTATTATTTTTTATCATAATTTTTATTACTATTATTTCTATTATTATTAATGTCTTAAGCTTATTTATGCTATATGTTAATTTCATGCTTGATTTATCTTGCTTAAAGGTTGTCTAGCATTTGAACATTGAATCGACTGAGAGTCTGCAAACATGTCCAACCATTCTGATCCTCCTCTTAATACAAACCTTGTTTCTCACCCAACACAAAGTACCTTTTTGACCACAACTTCTCATTCGATTCCACAATAGATCTCTTTGGCACACACTAATTTTGGCACTTTACAAAAAGTGGTGATACATGACTATGCTGCACAAAAAAACTTGTGACTTGGAGAAGATTGTAGATGAAAAGTTATATTCCAAGAACGTTCCGAACCTAAAGTATGAGAACTTGTGTTTGCATCCGAATGTTGAACTGCCGTCAGGATACATGATTCTAATATTTAATATTTTTAATGGACAAGGAGACCAAGTCGAGCATTTGAAAGACTTTTGTGGTAGATTAATTGGAATTGGACATGATGAAGCTCTGTTAATGAGACTATTTATTCTAAGTTTGTCGGGAATAGCTTTTACGTGGTACACCAAGCAAGACTTCATTAAATAGTTTACATGAAAAGATATGGCTCGAGATTTTATAGAGCAATATAAGTTCAACATCAAGATTGGTTCAACAATAACGAATTTGCTCGAAGTAAAGAAAATGGTCCATGAATCTTTTGAGGAGTATGTAATGCGATGGAGATTGGAAGCTTCTAGAATATGTCATTCACTGTCTGAAAAGGATTTAATTCAAATCTTCATCCAATCACTAAATGGTCTATTTTATAAATCCTTGTTCTTCATGAGCTTTGATAATTTTGCCAGTTTAATTTGAATTGGAAAAGAATTGGAATATGAAATTCGGACAGGAAGAATTATTGACGCTACTGCAACATCAGAAAATCCTTGGGATGAGAAGGAAGAAAAAGTCTCAACCACCTCACCTCGAACAATAGACCCTCAAGGTGTCCAGCAAGCATATACCGTGTTTGACTCCTATAAAGCGCACTCCCAGCTTCATAACCCACCAGATTTTCAATATCCAGATTCTTACCAACATGATGCCCAACGACAAACTTATCCAATACCATCCAATGCTCATCAGTCAAAGGAGAGCAAATCTCGCACTCTTACCCCACTAACCGAACCTCTGATAAGTATATTTCAAAGATTGTACGCTCAAGGAATCTTGAAACCTAAGAAAGGATGGGTTTCTAAATATCCACCTTCAAATTTTGATTCATTTAAAATGTGTGCATATCATTCCAATATTCAAGGTCATGATATTGAGGAATGTCCAGCATTCAGGTATAAGATTCAAGATTTGATTGATAAAAGGAAGGTTATAGTGCAACAAGGGCCACTAAGCAGCATCTCTGACACTACTACAGGTACAGTCATCATTCAAGGTGATCCAATAGAAATCATCCCAAGACATTTGATAAGAAAGCGTAAAGTACATCAAAGGAATTGAGAAGGATAAGACCACCATAAGCAAAGTGTCATCTCTCTCTATTTGTCCACCCTTATCAATAAATTTCCTATTTTTGTTTTTTCCTTATTTGTACTCATGAACTATGTTTGACCTGACTTCCATTTGGATACGTAGGCAACTCATTATTGAGTCTGGTCTCAATCTAATAATTTTTTTTCCGCCATACCTAAATCGTATCAATTTTTGACAAGACTCTTCGATGAACCTAAGTTATTTTGGCCCATTTCATGACTTCAATAATGACAAAGACGGATTTAAAGTCGAACCTCAATGTTCAAATATAAGACAATCACTTTCTTTTGAACTGACAACTTTATTTGAGTGAAGCAGGAACATAAAGCTTCATAAGTTAAAACAGGGGCAGAATTTTGAGAGAACCTCAAAATTTCACAAATCGTTAACATTTTGATTCACAAGAAAGTACAAAATATATTTTATATTCTGAACTGGGGCAGAAATTTTTGAGGGGTCCTCAAAAATTTCATCATGATGACGTGGAAAACAACAACAAGGAGTCAAAAACAAGCAAAGGTATGAAACAACCTTTCTTTTAAAACTAACAATTTCCTTTGAATGCAGAAATAACGTATACAAATGCAGAAACCGCTTCGCAATAGTTGAATAATCAGTATCAACAGAAGCACCTATCGCATCTCCAACATGAAAAGGAGCTAAGCTACTCTATCTCCTCACCTTTGTTTATAGCTGAGCCGGAGTTTACAATTGAGCCCGAGTTTATATTTGAATTCATATTTTTGAGCCCAAATTTATAGTTGAGCCTGAAATTACTCTTTGGGTGTAAGCCCGAGATCATATTTGAGCCCGAGATTACATCTGTCTTTGAGATTATGTTTGTGCCCGAATTTTATATATGAATTGAGCTACCATTGGGCTCGTCAGCCCTAAAAATAGACATTTGGGCTCGTCCGCCCTGAAAATGGATATTTGGGCTCGTCCGCCCTAAAAACGGACAATTGAGCCCATTCGCCCTAAAAATGAATATTGGGATCGTCCTCCCTAAGAATGGACTATTGGGCTCATTTGCCCTAAAAATGGACATTTGGGCTCGTCTGCCCTAAGAATGGACTATTGGGCTCGTCCGCCCTAAAATGGATAATTGGGATCGTCCGTCCTAAAAATGGACAGTTGGGCTCGTCCACTCTAAAAAGGGATATTCGAGTTCGTCCGCCCTAAAAGAGACACTCGGGCTCGTTCACCCTAAAAAAGGACATATCAAGGCTCTAAACCATTCTATGATGATCTCTGAGTATAACAAAGGGAAAATTAGAAAAAATGTCCGTTGAGTTAAATCTTTTACATAAAAAATAGCCCACTTTAAAAAATAACTCATATATTACCAAAGTTGGCCATTACCTGTGTTGGCATTTAAATTTGAGGCATTACCTCTGTCCGTGTTGGCATCTTCTTCTTTGCCACTTATCATGCTTTTTTTTTCTACATATATTTCTCTCTTTTTAAAAAAAAATTCATTATTTTAGTGTTCTAGTGGTCTTGCTCTTTTTGTTTTATTTTATTTTCTTTTATTTTTTCTCTTTCTCCCCCACATCTTTTATTTAATGTTAATTAAAATTTATTTAAAGCTTGATTTTAAAATTTAATATATAGGAAATGTGAATATTTTTGAGTGAATAATATAAGAAGACTTGAAACATTAAAATGATGTACATATAATCTAATGTATAAATATAGTACAAAAAACGTATATGGATGTATATATATCTTTGATACATAGTTATATATATATATATATATATATATACACCATTTATACAATATTAATATATTACATAACTATTTATACAAGATCAATACACGTTTATACAATATCAATACATATTTATATATTATTTATATAATACCGTTACATTATATATACACTATATAATAATTTATACAATATTGATACATTACATACATATTATATATACAATGTTTGAGAAGTTATATATGAATTTTCCTTAGTGATTAATAAAATTATTAGTTACCAAAAAAAAAATCTGGCCATTTAGCCACGGTTTTTATACCATTTAACCACGAGTTGACCGTGGCTAAATCGCGCATATTTTTGACTTTGTGGCTATTTTTTTTGTAAATAAAAACATGGCTATATTTATTAAAAACTAATTACTTTTTTGTATATATACGAAAATTCTCCTATAACAAATCTATGTAGCATGTTTAAGTTTTGCAGGTGTACATCACCAAAGTGATCACATTTTCGATTGAAACTGGGGCAGAATTTTTGAGGTTCCTCAAAAACACTGAATTATAAGCACAACGTCAAAGATACGCTTTCTCATCTCATTTCATTATTACTGTTATTTATCACTATTACTTTTTCATCACATTAGTCAATACTTCTCTATATTTATGGGTTAATTATTTTATCTAGTAATATTAGAAGTTGCAGGCGACTAAAGCAAGAAACAAATATAATTGTTATTTTCATTTTTAAGATACACTTCTTCTTATCTTTCGTCTAATCTATATTCCTATATCGTCCCATCTTTCACGTTACCCTAATCTTGTCAACTCGTGCTATTCTCATTCAAAATTTATATCTGTCGACTTTCTTTAGGGATCTCGTTCGTCCATAAATCTAGAATTACACACGGCCTGATTCTCATAAGACCCGAGATATGTAGGCGACTTGAAACTGAAGTCTCAGCCACACATTTTTTCTTTTTTCTCACAACTCATTCCCGTTTCTTATGATTTCAAAAGAATCGTCCTCCCGGTCGGACAAAATTGGCTACTAGTCAACATTCCTTGCCCGCCAATCATTCTTCATTTTCGAGCAAGGAAGGGACAACTGTTGACACCCAATTTTAACCTCCTTATACCTCTCTCGGGCTGTTATTTTACTAGTTATTATTATTTTTAAAGCTTAATTTTCCTCGCGTATTGCTTTTATTTACTAAATAAATCACGTATTTTATCGTCGTCTTAACACTTTTTAAATTTGTATACAATTTATAAATATATAATTTATTTCTTATTATTACTATTTTATCATAAATTTCGTTTAATATTGCATGTCATCAATATATATACGTCATTTATTTATAATTTTAAATAAATTTTTTTGTTTGATAATTGTCATTAATTATTATTTTATCTACTAAATTATATATATGTAGTATTTTATTTACTAAATAGCAGCCCAAATTCAATTTCTCTTTAATTATTTAAATTCTAGCCATATTGTGCTCAATTGATGTCGATTTTAGCCCAAATTGAATTCAATTTGGGTCAATTTTAAATCTAATTTTATCCCCAATTCAGCTGACCCAATTTGTGATCCATAACTCGACCCAATTCCAATTTTCATCTTAGCCGTCCATCATATATCATCGACGGTTGTGATCAATTCTCCCACTCTTTCCTATTTAATTACTCAAACCACCCCCAAATCCCTAATCTTCCACAACTTCCCCACACCCAACCTCAGCCGCCGCCTCTCACCCCAAATTCTCTCTTCTCTCAATTCCCTCTGTTACCGCCTCACGCCACCGGCGAGACCAACCGCCACCATCTTCTTCGGCCAAGCACCACCACAAACACCTCCCTCCCTCCTTTCCCTTCTCTTTTCTTCTCCCACTATCGTCCCTCTCTCCTCCTCCTCTCTTTAAACCAAAACCCCACCACCGCCAGCCATTTATGGCCGGTAAACCACCAGCGAACTCCGCCACCAGCACCGCCTCTTACCTTCCTTCTCCCTCCTCTCGCCACCGTTGTTCCATACGGATCTCCGTCTGGCAAAATCCCAACTCCAGCCGCCCCCTTCTCATTTCTCTCTTCCCCTCTCTTCTCTCCCAACCTACCATTGCCACCACTAGGTCCGGCAAACCGTCGCCCTCACCTCTACCTCCCTCTCTTCTCCTCTTTGCAGGAAAACCCACGAACCACCAAACAAACCCCCATTTTCTCCTCTTTCTGTTACCCAAACGAAAATCAAACCCCCCAAAGGTCTCATCTTCTCCGACGAACTGTGGAAAATTTTGATGAAGAGAATATCTACGCTGAGTTTGTCACTATGTTGGAATTCCTTCGAAGACCTAAAAAGTTTGCCCGTCTTTTCTAGGAAGATTTCAGTTGTGAAAGTTCAGTGGAGACATCATCCGATCGAGGAGGCTACTTGGGAGACCGAGAGTGAGTTGCGTGCTCAGTATCCGCAGTTGTTTGAGCCTTCAGGTACTCCCTTCTTCTTGACTTTTGAGGACGAAAGTTTTTTTAGTAGTGGATGTTTTGATGACCCTTTCGGTCATCTTCATGTTTACGTATTCATTGTACTGTTAGAGCCTTCCTGCAGCAGCCCCAAGTCATTTATGGCTTGCTGGGACCAGTAGTTTGGTGCCCTGGTCATTCGTTTGGTCATTTTGGTCATTTGCCTATTTTAGAGCTTAAACTTAGAATATCTTTGACTTTGGTCAACATTCTTAGCTAACGTGCTCGGAAATGAATTCTAACAGTCTCGTTAGCTCCGGAGTGATGAGTTTGGTCTAGTTAAACCTTTAGTTGAGGCCTAAAAACTTTCGGTGTGGGTTTTGTGTGGTTTTCTCAGTTTTCAGGCCATTTAGAGTTGAAAGTGTAACTTCGGGTGACATTCGAAGATCAAAGTGTTGGATTCAAAATCCGACGGTTCCTTCAGCTCCAGAATGTTGAGTTTGGGCTAGAAAGATGGTTGGTTTGGGTTTCGGGTGAGTCAGACTCATTTTGAGCCTTTGAGTTCCTTTTCATTAGTGTTGACTTGGGTCAACATTTCTCTGAAATGACCTCGTATGGAAGTTTTATCGATTTTGTTGAGTCTGGAACATCGTTTTCACTCTATCAGCATTATTGGTTTTTGAATATCGATTTTTAATTGTGCCCAGAATGCCCCGTCGAGTTTTTTTAAAATTGCAGAAAATTGCAAAAAATCAGCTGCGGCCAGCAGCTATAAATAGTTGGAAATTCGTTTTTTCCAGCCACTTCTCCTCATTTTTCTCACTCTAATCTCATTTTTCTCTCTACCAAAATTTCTCTTGATCATTTCTAATCCTTGGGAATCTATTGCTTGTGGATTTTCCATGTTTTTTCCGTATTTTTCCGATTTTTGGTAAGTCATCTTCCCCACTTGTCCCTTTAGCTTCCCTTGAATTTTCTTAATATCCTCCATTGTTGATCCTACCAAGGCTTGGAAATTCTTATGTAGTGGCTACCCCCAGCTCGTGCATGCTTCGTGGAAGTAAAGGATTGTCCGTCTCGGCTTGAAATTCCATGTTTGTGGTTAGTAATTCTTGTCCAATTTCCGTTTTTATTTTCGAAATTTCCATTTTTTAATCCTCAACTTGGGCGGGCTGTTTTGGTGACTTTCCCTTGTCCAATTGTGCTCAAATTTGGAGCATGCCTTCTTGGCATCGTTGGGGTCATCGTGGTTATTTTTATTTTTGGTTTCAGGTTATGGGCCTCGCGGGCCCGCTTTTGACTCGGATATCGATCTGGCTATAATTGTAGCAATATGGTTATCGTTAGACTCGTCTTAACATTTTATTCATGAATTTTATAGTTTGATTCTCGTTCGGAGCTTCTCGGAGCAGCTCGGCCTCGGATATCGTCATTCCCGCAGCTTGTCATCGGATGACAGGTAGTTACGGCTTAACTCCCTAGACTTCGCATATATGGGGTAAAATTATACTAGTTGGCATCCTTGGGTTTGGTTATTAGGTTGGTACCACAAACCTTGACCTCTTTTCCATGATTCGTCCTATTTCTTTCCTCCATTGTGTGTAGTATTCCTATTAGTTAATATATTTATTACCCTTGTGACCCCGTGAGGTCTTGTTGACTCTGAAACATAGAAGGTGGGATTATTGGAAATGTCCGCAAGTCCTGGACATAGAAATATCCTTCTAGGCTAGTTATGCTTGCTGAGTAGCTTCGGAGCCTGTGCAGGTCCGTTAGGTTGATTGTGAGCTGCCGGGAAGCTATTTGGGTTGATCATATAATTTCCATGCATATAAAGAGGTTTTCCACGTTTTATTACGGTTTTTAGCTTCGGGCCTACGGAAACTGATTTTCTAACCTACGGGGCCCATTTTTTATGAAATTGGATTTGGAAATGATTTGACTTGATACGTGGATCTTCTTGGGGTAAAAGAAGGTTAAAAATATGGTTTTATCATGATTTACTACTATTGCTTGACTCGATCGAGTCGGAGTGCTAGCTGAGTTTTCTTACTGATTAAAAATGATATCAAGCTCGGCCGGGTCGAGCATCTGAGATGTTTTTACTACTGTTTTAGACCCGGTTGTGCCCAAGCACCCTTGGAAGGATTTTTGAGACATCTTTTTCACTGTTTTAGTCCTAGACATGGTCTAGGCATGCATTTTTGAGACTTAGCCACTGGCTTGAACCTGGATTTAATTTTGGAGGACACATTTTGATTTTGAGTTTTAGTATGGGGTCTGGGACCTCCATGGACCTTGCCACTCCGGGCCTGAGGCTTTGGGCTACATGTGCCGGGGGGAAGGGTCTACGGTGGAATAGAGGTATACAGGTTGTGTCCTTCTATGGAACCTGCCTGCTGGGCTCGATCGGCACCGGAGGAGGTACATACAGAGGTTCTATTTCACCCTGTGGTTTTCATGCATCATAACATTCATTGTTCGGGATTCCACCCTTGTTTGTTGTTAGTTGATTGTACACTCCGGTAGTATGGTATGCCGGAGGGTTTATTTTCACTTGATTGCATTCCTCGGTTGGGCAGCCAGGGGACTGTAGGTAGACTCTTTTTACTTTATTACAGTTTTGTTCTCTACTACGGTTATAAGTGTGGAACTGGACTTGCTAGGCTATTACTGCTGAATTGAGTGTGATATGGTTTGTCTGGTTATCTATTCTGTTTACCGAGCATGTCTACTTTATCCTTCCCTCCCCTTCTCTATACTTGAGGTTACCGGTATACCGCCCTTTGTTAGAACTTACCCATATATACTATTTTTTTGCGAGGCTCCCAGGTGCGTCGTTCTTAATTTCACCTGTATTTTCCATGTATATATTCTACTTGCTAGCCTTGCTTGTTGCTTTGAGTTGTATTCCCTCTGGGCTAGTTCCTGTGTACTTTACCGTTGATTTCTGTGGCTGTTTATTTCTATTCTGTCTGCTATTGCCCTTTTACTTTATATGTTACTAGTCGGCCTATGATACCTACTGGGTACCTTGTGCTTCACATTTGGTGCTCACCTACCCTCTACATCTTCTGGTGCAGATCCTAGCGTGGGCCATCGCTGTTAGCGCGTCAGAGACTCGTGCGGGGTGTAGTTTTTGGATCATCCAGGTTGAGGGTGAGCTCTTGGCGTTCAGAGCTTGACTTCAATTATCCTTGGTGTATTTTGTACTCTTATAGTTTCGGAGACATTATGTATATATGACTTTTGGACCTTTGTACTCCTGATGTAGTTCGGCTTTTATACGATTTGATACCAGGTTTTGGGTTTGGCTTAGTTTCCGCATTTTATATGTATTACTCTTGTTATCTATTCTCTTCTCCTTATGCCCTTGCTTCCGCTTATTTACCGAATCTTCTGCTTAAACTATTAGAAGGTATCCCTTTACTAACCGTTCTGGGCTACGGGGATTGGTTCGCCTACTGGGGGGTTGTAGGTGCCATCATGACCGAGAAATTGGGTCGTGACAGAATCGATGTAAAAAAAAGGTGTAATAATCTTACTCAACAAAGAATTTCCATCCTAGCCATGGGAAAATCTCCCCTCTAGGGATTTAGAATGAGGATTTTTAGTAAGAGACCTGAAACCCATCAAAATAACTTATATCACTGCTCGTACTTCATCGTAACGGGCCATTTCTCATCGTGACGAGTCGTCATGATGAGACAATGATCATCACGATGAGCCCTATTTTCCAGCACCGACACCCTTCAGTAAAATGGTCAGAACTTTCTATTCCATACACAAAATAACAAATAGTTGATGGCGTTGGAAAGAAGACTCGAAGACCTTTAATTTGGTAGGTCTTGAGCCACACAACTCTTTATACTAGGAGATGTAATCGTTTGAAGTCAACTTTGTGCTAGGGAATTTGTAAGACCTTAGTTCATGCCTCATGCACTTCCACACTAATGATTGTCCCTAACACTTATGGAAATTAAGATTTTATGCCTCTACCATAGATATTTTCAGTAACGACAAAATGTATTGTTACAAATGCATCGAATGTGGTATCTCGTAGACTATAAATCATACCTAGATAAAACAAGATTTAACTTAAAGAAAAAATGATAAAGTTTAGAACTTCTATGTGTTGACACCCGATTTTTATCCTCCACATTACAAATTAATCTTGAGCCTTTTTCAAATTTTAATTTTTTTTTGAAACAATTGCTTTGTAAAAAGGATAAATATTTTCCAAATCAACTTTACAATAGTTTTGGGTAAGAATTTATATTTTTCATATTTAATTATATGGAATTTATATAAGCTTACGTAAGAAACTATTTTAAAGTTTAATGTCATAAAAAAATCCTTTTAAAATAAAAAATTCTTAATTTCCTCCAAATTGATTTAAAATTAGAAATTAATTGAATAATTAATTTCATATCTTTAAAGGAAATAATTATGCCTTAAACTTATTTTTCAAAATGGTTTTAAAATTTAAAGAAGCTCAAATGGTTAATTGTAATTAATTCATCTCTATTCCAATTCTAGCGTAAATGCCTCTAAATCATTTAAATCTTGGTCAAACTTCCTTAAATCTTTCCAATTTGGCTATCTCCTAAAGATCGAAATGGTTGCAAATGTGGCAATTATTTAAATAACCCTTATAACACCTTTATGTTTCAGCCAAATTTGGGCCAAAAACACATCCAACCCGCCTCAGCCCATTCTATTTTCCCTCAACCCGGTCCAGCCCAAACCTTTCACACCCTTATCTTCTTTTCTCTTTTCCCCTTCAACAGAACAGACGCCAATTTCCCCTTAGCTTCTTCTTCGTCTTTTCTCGAAACCAAACCCTCGAAACCCTAGCGTCTCCCAGGCGTCCCCAACATCTCCCTTATCTATTTCATATCAAAACACGTTCCTAACACGTAGATCGTACCACGAAGGTACTAGAAATGAGCAACGTGGAATGAATCTGCATCCCCTTCGTCCTTTCTCCAATAAATCCCGCTCAAATATACCAAGATGGTACAAATTCATGAGCTGGAAAACCTTATCTTCGCAGGGATTTCAAAATCCCTCACGAAATTCCTAAAAACCCTCCAAGATTAGCTATCCCACATCAAAATCATCTTCCGAAACTTCCCTAAATCCCCTCCTATATAAACCCTTACTGCTCCTAGCGAGGGATAACATTTTCACAGTTGAGAGAACCCTAAATATCTTGAGAAATCTTGGGATTTCTCGATAAAGAATTTGAAGTTTCTTTTATACATTTCAAAGTTGAGGAAATTCCAAGTCGGAATTTTTGTTTTTCCTGGCAGTGGTAAAGTCTTTTTTCGGTGAAGCTTGAGTCGAAGTTCGCTACTCCAAAGAAGGTAAATATTTCTTTCTTTTCTTTCGTTCTTTTCTTTCATCTTTTTCTTTTCCTTTAACGTATGTTTAGCTTGTTCTTTCATGTTTATACTGGTTTGGCTGGTCTTGATTGATAATGTTTGTATATTGTAGAAATTTCTTTGATGTCGTACTGTTAATCGCTTAAATCTTTACTTGAAATTCTCTACTGTTTTTATGATTATTATGTGTTTCTATGAGTATTGTTCTGGGTATTGATTAAAGATTTTTTCACTCAAAGATTTAATTTATCAAGCATAAATTAGGTGGATTTTGTCTCTCTAGTGCGTTGAAATTTTGTTTAAACTTGGCTATCCTCCGTTATTCTAACAGTCTCTCATGTCAAATATTTAGGTTCTTTTATTTTCTAGGGAAAATGGTTCAAAACATACCCAAACTTTGATGAAATTTGTTGTAACACACCCAAACTTTGCGGGGGTCCTATGACCCCCCTGAACTATTTAGTAGTGTATTTTTGTTACCTTTATTTGCATAGTTGGACCACTAACTCGGTCAATCCAAAGAGGGTGCTTCACACGCGTTATTTACTATCTTAATTAATTTATCTTAACTCTCTGTTTCTGCAAAAATAGTAAATTAGAGGCTATTTCTGTAAAATATGGTTATTACTGCAAATCTAAAAATTTTGTGACCTTTATCTTATTCATACAACTATGACTATAAAATTCATTAGTATCATTGTAGATCTTAAGAACTATATGGTTTAATGGCAATTTAAGGACATAATTAAATCCGCCATTATTGGCCGATGGACCTTCAATTTGAGTTTTAATTTTAGACCTCCACTGTTGATTCCTCCGAGTTCAAATATGAGCAAATATGATATTAGTTGCTAATTGCTACATGCTTGAAGGCTGATTTTGATCGATAAAACCCAAAGAGAAATCAAAAACTCCATTAAAACTTCTTCGAACTTCAAGTTTCAGATTTTGGGTTGTCACAAACGAGCTCCATTTTAAGTGTATGATATATCAAAAGAATCAAAACGTCGAGACAAGATCATGTCTAAAATTTTAGATAATTCGGATAAGTTTTTAGGTAATTTTTCATCATTTTACAGCATCACATGTATGAAGATGAGGAAGGTAAAACACCCGTATGCGCTCAGTGCGCGTGTATTCACTTAGTGGTCTAGCTAAGCAAATAAAGATAACAAAGATACACTACTAAATAGTCCAGGGGGTCATAGGACCCCTGCAAAGTTTGGGTGTGTTACAACAAATTTTGCCAATGTTTGGGTATGTTTTGAATCATTTTCCCTATTTTCTAATAAGTCATGGATAAAATTGATGGGTTGATTGTGTTCGATGATTATACATGCGTTTAAACTCTATGGGTCACCTGGTTTAGTTTTGTTCTTCTTCCCTTTCCTTTTTCCCTTCTACAATATGTTTGGAATAAGAACTGCTCTCTTCAAGTATGGTAGATACTAGTTTTCATTATAAATCGGCTAAATATGAGCTACTTCTTTTTTAGATCAAAACCCTTTCTTCTACTGAAAATTGAATAAGGTTGTCAAGCTCAAGTCTTAAACGCGTCGCCTTGTTACCCAATTTAAGACATGAAACAAGAAAATCTATTAGTAAAATGTTCTCTCCGTGATAGTGGTTTGAATACTATATCTTTACTTGTTTCCTTTGAGGTTATGTGTAAAGTTTGCAAGCATGATGCCTGTACATCTTCTTGTATGATTGTTTGACAAAAAGATAAGTGGTCTTGCTTAAGTTTGCTGCCCAACTTGTAACTACTGTCTGTTCCTTCCTAGAAATTGTTGCATTTTGGCATCCAAACTTGAGTAGGAACAACATATCATTTATCTTGCTAAAAACTAAGTTAGTTAATCAATTATATTGATGTTTCTAAAATAAACGAAAGTAATTCCTTTGGATCTCCCCCACCCCCCTCGAAAAAATTCAACTCCTGAACTTGGTTATGTCATTAACTTTTCCATGATAGTCTAAAACAATATATGCCTAAGCTTCATTTTCTGTTGAAACTATGTCATGGCCTCTTTTCTTTTCTGTAACAAAACGTATTTCATATCTACTATGTAAATAATTTTGTTAACATTCCTCTAATCTTTTCCTCTTACTTTTGTGCATGTGAAAATTATCCGAGTCCCACGGACTCTCCCTTCCTATCCTTTGCATTTTGAGTTGGGCTTATGAGAGCCCAACAGTTTCATCGAGTCAGCCCCACCAATTGGAAAATACAGGTTGAAGAAGAGTGAAAAGAAATGGGTTAAATCCATAATGCAAGTAGCAGCAGATGCAGTAATAGTAGCTCAAAAGGAGCTGAGAGTTCGAAAGAAAATGGGCCAAGAGCCCATGAAAATAAGTCAACAGTAGCAATAGTCCAAAAATGGACTAAGAATTGAGAAAATGGGCCAAACCCATAAGCAGTCACAGATCAATTGAAAAGGGAATGGACCAAAGTCCAAAAGTAACAGCGGTGGGCCTAAGAAGGCCCACAAATTAGATTTAGGACAGGTTTTGGGCAAAAGCCCAATCTTTAAGAGTTTAATTACTTCTTTCCCTTCTCTTTATGTTGTTTAGATAGGATTACTTGTATAATTTGAACTCTAACTTTAACTTAGTTGGATTATCCCCAAAAGAGTAAACGTTTTTGTTTAAACTTTCTTTAATCCTTTACTGTTTTCTCCATGTAAAAGCCAGTTAAACATCAATTGTTTTCTAAAGAATTGTCAAAGAGCATGTTTCCCTTAAAGCCAACCCTTTGTATGTCAACATTCCAATCTTTTTCTTATCAAGTTGCATATACTATGTTTCCTAAATCAAAAACAAGATGTTTTTTCAAATTAATCAAACACTTTCTTTAAAGTTTGTCAAATAAGTTATGTTTTAACAAGTTTGGATAACCGTGAGTTAGCGGATATTTCGAATGCCTTATAACCCTTCTCAAAGCATTACCTCTTACCCAAATCTCAAACTTTTTTTCTAAGTCTTTATCTGTTTTAGACTTTGAAGTTTTCAAAAGGTTTTCTTAATTTCCTTAATAAAATTAAGTGGCGACTCTTCTTACTTTGAAATCATTGTTTGAAACTTTAATTAGATTTTTGAAATAAATTTTCAAATAGTCGAAACATAACCATTTTCCCAAAAACAGAAATAGCGACTCCGCTGGGGATTATTCAACTAGGTTCTAACCTTATTGTTGTTACTAACTTATTTGACTAACTATTCGGATTGTAATAATTAGTAAACTTTATTGCTTTCCTTATTTGTTTACTTTTTCACAAAATATAAATTGTTCATGGCATCTTCCGCCTCTCTTGGCAAAGCATTAGATTGAATTAGGGGTAAAAAGGCAATTATGTAAGTATTTGCAGTAAGACAATTTCTCAAAACAGACGAGTGAATTAGTTAATCCACGATCGATTAACGGTCACTTATTGTTTTAGCCCGCAGTTGTCCGCCCGAGTTTCCGGTCATTTTCAATAAACCAACTCTAGTCAACTAGTGTAGAGAGAAAACAAATCCCTTGCTTAGGCATTGACTTAAGTTGATCCGATATTCAAGGGGTATCGGGTCCATTAGTAAGACCACCTTGTGTTCGAAAAGGCCCACAGCCCGAAAGAACAATCATCCCTTATGTGTTTAATTGAAGGATGTGATGTCGAGTTGTACGAACCATTGTCCCCTAGGGTTGGGAATTTTTATATAGTTCTTTATCATCAAGGGTAGATTGCCATCCAAAAGGCGTTCAAAATTCCAAGAAGTACAAAAAGTTTGAGAATAAAGAGAGAATGGAAACATCCTTGAATCTCTAAGAAGATCAGGACGCTGCGTCCAACCTCAAAATAAAACACCAAATGAGAGATCGGCGATGTTCTCCACAAATCCCAGCAAATCAGAAATCATCACGAACAAATGATGTTCGTAAATGGTATTTGTGGCTGTTCCTAGAAATGGGCACAACCATTTCATTCACATTTGAAATGAAAGTTGTTTTGATCATCCTCATAAACGTCGTCTTTTAAGAGTTTCAAATTTGATGGTGGTCGCTAGTAAGAGCGACGCTGTGTCTACTAATCATTTGCCTTAAGCACATGTACACACAAAGGAGTCAACATGACAACATAAAGACCAAAGGTGATGTTTTCTGCAACTGCTACACATGTCATTGCACGATCATCCACATCATTATAATATTTGCATATCACGAGGACCATGTCACAAAGATCATGTCACGAGGACCATGTCATAAAGACCATGTCGCGAGGACCATGTCACAAAGACTATGTCGCGAGGACCATGTCACAAAGACCATGTCGCGAGGACTATGTCATAAGGACCATGTTGTAAAAACCATCATCATCAAATACCACAGATACACATTTGCTGCGAAGATTATTTCCCTCTACCAGCCTATTTCAAAGAGGATGACATCAAGAGGCGTCCCTAAGTCGCACTTGGTGCGCAGGATCAACCCAAGAGCATACTTATATCTGATATCGCGTAAGACAACAAAGTCTAATGTTGAGGATATTTGCACATGCATATTTGTGCCACAGATATTTATGCATCCTTATTATTATGCCGAGATGATAGAGTCTAGTATTCAGCATATTTATATCCAATATCATGTGAGATGACGGAGTCTGGCGTTGAGAATATCTTTGCTTCCTTATTATTATGCCAAGATGACGGAGTCTGGCATTCAGCATATTTATATCCAATATCGCGTGAGACGGCAAGTCTAACATTGAGGATATCTTTGCTTCCTTATTATTATTACGCTGAGATAATGAAGTCTGGCATTGAGCATATTTATATCCGACATCACGCAAGACAACGGAGTTTGACGTCGAGGATATTTATGCACCCCCTTATTTATTACTGCATAGAGATAAAAAAGTTTCACATTGAAGGATGTTTATACGTTCAAGAGCATTAATCTCCAGAAGATGTGGCTACGTTTGATCGTGTGGCAAAGGCCTTGTCACCCTCGATAATCAAATACCACTTGTTGTCGAGGTCGAAAGCATATAGTCTGAGGGATGTCTATAAGATGCCATCCAAATTGGATGGTGAACCGGATCTCCCAAAATTGGAAAGCATAAGGTCGTCTATAAGTCACAACAATGTCTGAAATCAGATAGTGTGCAAGATTGCCCAAAACTTGACAGACTAAGAGTTATCTGTAAGACGCAGCGATATCTGAAATCGGATAGTGTGCAAGATCACTTGAAGATTGACAGTTCAAGGGTAATGCGTAAGTCACAATAAAATCCAAAATTGGATGAAAGTGAAAGACTACCAAAAATTGATAGTCCAAGGGTTATCTATAAGCCACGGCATATCCACGTTGATATTGTGCAGGACTTCCCAAAGAATAATAGTTCAAGGGAAATCTGTAAGTCATGTTACATCCAAGATCCGAGAAAACTGCAAGATTACCCAAAAAATTGGCAATTCGATCTATAATCTGCCTCTATCCAAAGTCGGATGATGTGCAAGATCACTCAAAGGCTGATAATTTAATGGACATCTATAAGCCGCCTCTATCCAAAGTCGAATGATGTGCTAGATTACCCAAAGCTTGACAATTCAGGGAATATCTATTAGTCACATCGATATGGATGATACGCAAGGCTTACCCCAACGACATATGCAAAGACTGCTACCAATATTTATGAAGGTTATCGCATTCAAGACAATGCCGCAAATGGTTACGAGAACAGTCATAACAGAACAACTAAAAAGGTTGTCATGTTCAAAGATCGCCACAAAGGCAATCCAATTCGATAGCAACGAAGGCTATCATATTTCATCATGGATGTCGTTATCTCCTAAAAGAGACAGGAAAGGACGACATTTTCTTCAAGAAACAATATATGCGACGATGAGGTACAAAGCTATCTCTCCTTATTAAGCTACTTTACTACTAACAATTTTGCTTCAAAATATTTCCAAGAGCATCCAAGAGGATGCAAATCTCGAACCAAGAACAACAGGTATGAAACACGTCAAAAGACGCCACAACACGGAATTCAAACGTAACCCCAGGATGAGGTATGGCAAAGAAGCTACCTCTTTAAATGGAATTACTTTACCACCCTAGAGTTTTACCAATCACATGCAACTCATCTAGCAACCATTGACACCTTCAATGACAACAACAGAGGTATATCTAAATCCCTTTCTCATCCCAAAACCCGAACCCTCCAAGGATCCTCTAACCATACCTAAGTGTTCAACAGGCTACCCGGTCTACCCCAAGACCCATCCTTATGCTTATTAACGCAATTAATCCTTGATCATCATTAGTACACTTAATGACAATAAAACATGAACTCATAACCTCCTTTACATAGTTCGGACCCACCCGGATCCCCCTAACACATCTAGGTGTTAAACATGACAACCCGGTCTACACCAAGACCAACTCATAACATGATGCAACAACCCGGCCTACACCAAGACCAACTAATAACATGATGCAACAACCCAGCCTACACCAAGACCAACTAATAGCATGATACAACAACCCGGCCAACACCAAGACCAAACTAATAACATGATATAATAACCCGGCCTACACCAAGACCAAACTCATAACATGATATAACAACCTGGCCTAAACCAAGACCAAACTAATAACATGATATAACAGAATTCCCGGTCACTCAAGGACCACCATTGGACATCACGATTCAATAAAAATAGCTCGGTCCACTCACGAAACCAATAACAATCAATGTGATACAAGTCAACATGTAATATATAATAAAGTAAACCTGTACCAGGCGTGGTACCCGAGCCAATCAAATATTAACCTGTACCAAGCGTGGTCCCCGTGCCAACCAATTAGTAACCTGTACCAGGCATGGTACCTGTGCCAACCAAATAGTAACCTGTACCAGGCGTGGTACCCGTGCCAACCAAATAGTAACCTGTACCAAGCGTGGTACCCGTGCCAACAAAGTAGTAACCTGTACCAGACGTGGTACCCATGCCAACCAAATAGTAACCTGTACCAGGCGTGGTACTCGAGCCAACCGAATGTCAATAACCACAGTCAATAGATGAACACACACAACTTGTAAGACCAACAAGTAAACACCGTTCAACACAGACTGTAAACAGGAACCTAGACATTCCACACAACTTTCCTAAGAAATGTAAAGCATACAATCACTTAGACATGAGTACATAAATATACAACATTCATGGAAAATCATAAGCCATTACCTACCCCATTTCCAAGTAACCGGTGAATCATTAAATCCCATCCGAAGAATATTCTCCAGTTCACCCTTTTTATTATAACATGTAACTAGCGATTTCCCTTTTTAGATAAACACACAAGCATGCAACACGCTTCCCTTTTCTAACCTTAGCCAAATCGCCGCTAAGCCTCAAGCAATAAACATTCCTGAAACCCCACCTAGGAGCTTCCTATTCCAGTTTCCTGTGCTCCCAAGCACTTCCCCGGTTCCCCGAACCTTCTCGACACGCTAGTCTCTCAACCCATCATTTTATCATGACCATATGAATACGTTGAACACATAATACCATTCACAAGACCAGCCATTTCGTACATCCTAGAAAGAACACAACCAATCCTGAATCTGCCAAACTCCGTGCCCGGAGGCCTAAATCATGGTTTCTCCATTTCTACTATACAACAAGTACGAAAAGTAAACAGGTCTAACTACTCATGAAAACCTATCCTACCTGGGCACCAAGCAGCTGCAACCGTGCATTTTAGGCTCCGTGGAGGCATTCCTGGCGGTCCTGCAGGCCCGGATCCGTGGTTTCGCGTTCGTTTTACCGGAATTCCTTTCTCGTTCTTGGTCTAAAAATAACACACAGTACATATAATTAACACACAAGGCCTGCACATTACCCGGACTATACCAAATCCCCAAACCCCAGGCCACCCATGATCATCCCACCCTTTTCCCAGGCTTTCCACCATTAAATATCCTAGTTCTATCATTTTTACGGATAAAACAGAGAATTTAACAACCTGTGATCATAATAACATACTATTAACAATACCCAAGAACATACATGCTTGGAATCCCCTTCTTTCCCCTTCTTTCCACCATCCCTAGGTCATTCCAACCCTTCCCTAATTTCCCTCCTAGCAATTCTACCGCATTGGAAACGTATTACAGAGCTTGGGGAACGAAAGCCTTACCTTAGGGAATATTTTTGACGGAAGAATGAGGAAAAACGCCTGGAATCGCCTAGCCCTTCTCCCAAAATGAACTTGTGAAAAAATGATGTTTTGGGGAATATTTCTGCATTAAAACCCCGTCGGCCCGCTATAGCAGTCCCCGCTCCACTATAGCGATCGACTGTCGCTATAGCAGTCTTAAGAAGGTTGACCGCAGCTATAGCGGTAATTTCCACCGCTATCGTGCGTGGTCGCACTCGTCACGGAAAAAATGTCCAGAAATCTACCAGTTTTGGCCATTTCACAACACACTTGCTTCTCCCGACAACCTGAAGCAACCCTTTCACGTC
Organism: Jaltomata sinuosa; assembly: GCA_003996215.1. Taxonomy (NCBI): domain Eukaryota; kingdom Viridiplantae; phylum Streptophyta; class Magnoliopsida; order Solanales; family Solanaceae; genus Jaltomata; species Jaltomata sinuosa. The sequence goes on along the minus strand of QJPP01000282.1, from coordinate 29,076 downwards.
AAATGCGATTTCGGGAGTTCTACTTACCCAAATTCGATTTCAAAATGTCCCCAGGACTCCTCTATGTCTTGGCTACGCGGAAAACTAGCTTAACCCAAGACACCTAGTCCAATCCATACCCAAATTTCCCTAGACTCCACCTCGCTCCAAAACCGTCTGAGGCTAGCCTAGCCCAAAATTTCAAACTCCCAAACCCGAAGTTTTCTAACTCTAACACTTGGCATGATTGGACTACCCGTAATGACGGACCCAGTTGTTACAGAAAGAAAATGGGCCAAGATCCTATGAAAATAAGTCAGCAGCAACAATAGTCCAAAAATGGACTAAGAATTGATGAAATGGGCCAAGACCATATGCAGTCACAGATCAATTATAAAGAGAATGTGGACCAAAGTCCAAAAGTGACGGTGGTGGGCCTAAGAAGGCCCACAAATTAGATTTAGGATAGATTTTGGGAAAAAGCCCAATCGTTAAGAGTTTAATTACTTCTTTCCCTTCTCTTTATGTTGTTTAGATAGGATTACTTGTATAATTTGAACTCTAACTTTAACTTAGTTGGATTATCCCCAAAAGAGTAAACGTTTTTGTTTAAACTTTCTTTAATCTTTTACTATTTTCTCCATGTAAAAAATAGTTAAACATCATATTGTTTTCCAAAGAATTGTCAAAGAGCATGTTTCCCTTAAAACCAACCCTTTGTATGTCAATATTCCAATCTTTTTCTTATCAAGTTGCATCTACTATCAAAAACAAGATGTTTTTTCAAATTAATCAAACACTTTCTTTAAAGTTAGTCAAATAAGTTAGGTTTTAACAAGTTTGGATAACCGCGAATTAGCGGATATTTTGAATGCCTTAAAACCCTTCACGAAGCATTGATAGGAACTTCTAACCCAAATCTCGAATTTTTTTTCTAAGTCTTTATCTGTTTTAGACTTTGAAGTTTTCAAAAGGTTTTCTTAATTTCCTTTATAAAATTAAGTGGCGACTCTTCTTATTTTAAAATATTTTTTGAAACTTTAATTAGATTTTCGAAATGAATTTTCAAATAGTCGAAACATAACCATTTTCCCGAAAACACTATGAACCAAAAATTCTTTGTAAGCTCATAGACTTATATACCATATTATACCAGCACAATCTTTGTCGTTATCACAGTTTTGCGCTAAGAGGTCATGCGCGTGTCATGATATTCATGAGTGCTCTAAAAATTTATCACAATTTCTTAAGAACGGAACCACTCCACACTCATATAGGTTCAATCATCAAGTCTATTCTGCAAAATAATACACCATCTACAAAGGATAGGAACTGAATTAAGAGTTTAACTCAGCCTCACTTTACCTTGCAGTTTTACACTATATTCATCATATGAGGGACATAATTTAATACTGCATACTTGATAACTAACTGTCACAACCTAAACTGCCGTGAGTGGCACCCACACTAAACCCCCGGTGGGAGAACCAATTAACCAACCAATACTTAACCCAAAAATGAAGCAGTTAAAACCAATTCAATAGATAAAACCAAGATTCACATCTAAAAATTAAAGAATAGAAACATGCGGAAATAATCCCTTAAAATTTGAAAGTCATGTACCTAAACTACTAATCAAGTCTGAAAGACGGGGATGCAACCCCAAAAATTAAAGAATCTAAGTCCGAACAAAGGACTAGAACTAGTAGAAGAATCCATGGTAGATCAAAAGATGCAGCTCACCCTTGAATTCAGAAGTCGTCTAAACTACAACTGAGGTCGCGCAACAGCCATCGGAATATGTCTTGTGCTCAATAAAAAAAGAGCAAGTGCAATATCAGTACACAATAACAACAGTGTACTGGTAGGATCATCGGCCAACTCCAAAATACAAAACATGAACATACACTATCACACAATAAAATAGGACAAACATGTATAAATCAAGTCAAGTGACTATAAGCAAGACTCCCAGTCATTAACCTGACTTAACAACTACATAATACATGTGCAAAACCATAAATAATAGACCATATATGATTTCATCACATCCTTCAAGTAACCCAGACCATCCAAGGATCCCTAGTACATCATCTATGGTGTTCAACATGCAATCTCGATTTACACAAGAAACCACCTTAGCATTTAAACATACAAACTCGGTCATTCATGGACCAACATGTAATGATAACAACACAACAGATAAGCCTGGCTCACTCATGGAACCAACACATATAATAAAAACAAACCTATACCAAGCATGGTACCCGAGCCAACCATAAGAAAATATGTACTAGGCGTGGTACTCGAGCCAACCAATGAAACAAGAAAATGAGCTAAGTCAAGAAGGAACTAGTATCTAAATCCTCAAACAAGTGAGGGTACTTGTCCCATATGTCCTTCTCAATTTCCCAAGTGGCTTCTTCAACCGAATGATGCTTCCATTTAACCTTCACCGATCTGATCTCCTTTGTCCTCAACTTTTGGACATCCTGATCAAGAATAGCAACCGGCTCTTCCTCATACTTAAGGTCCTTATCTAGCAAGTCTGAATACCACTTGATGATGTAATCTCCATCCCTATGGTATCTCCTCAGCATATACATGGAAATTTAGATGGACTCCTAACAAACTGGGCAACAATGCCAACCTATAAGCTACTGACCCCACACCTTCAAGAATCTTGAATGGACTGATGTACCGAGGGATAAGCTTGCCTTTCTTGCCAAACCTCATGACCCCTTTCATAGGTGACACCTTCAATATTACCTATTCACCAACTGAAATGACATGTCCCTTGCCTTGCGATCAGCATACTCCTTTTGTCTACTCTTGGCTGCCAATAACTTGGTTTGGATACCTCTCACTTTTTCCTTAGCTTTTTTTACCAAATCAATGCCCAAAGGATTCACATCACCTATCTTAAACCAACCTATGGGTGATCTACATCCCCTCCCATAGAGTGCCTCGTACGGTGCTATGTCAATACTGGAGTGATAGTTATTATTGTATGATAATTCACACAATGGCAAAAACTGATCCTAATGGCCCCCAAAGTCAATCACACATGCTCTCAACATGTCCTCAAGCACCTGAATCATCCTCTCTGATGGTCCATCAGTCTGAGCATGAAAAGTTGTGCTAAAAGTGAGTTGGGTGCCTAACTCTTCATGTAACCTGCCCCAGAACTTAGAAGTAAATTGTGTACCTCTGTCTGAAATAATGAAAGGTAGCACCCCATGTAACCTCACAATCTCTTTGACGTAGATTTTGGCCAACTGCTTGGATTTGTAATCCATCCTAACCGGAATGAAATGGGCTGATTTAGTTAGCCTATCCATGATGACACAGATCAAGTCATACTTTCCCAAGGTCTTAGGAAGACCCACCACGAAGTCCATGGCTATAATTTCCAACTTCTACTTAGGAATAGGCATCCTTTGAAGCAAACCTGTAGGCCTTTGATGTTTGTACTTCACCTGCTGACAATTGTGACACTTGGACACATATTATACTATGTCCCTTTTCATCCCAGTCCATCAATAAAGTTTCCTTAAGTTTCGGTATATTTTGATTACGCCTGGATGAATAGAGTATCGTGAACTATGATCTTCAACTAACATATTCTGAACCAAGTCATCAACTTAGGGGACACATATTTTCCCTCTAAAACTCAACACCCTACACGCATCAAGAGTGGCATCCGAAGTCTCACCAGATACCACCTTATTCAAGAGTTTGTTCAATTACACATCCTTAAACTGTTTGGCCTTGATTTCTTCCAGAAATGTGGACTTAACCTCAATACTGGCCAATACTCCACCCCTTTCTGAAATACCCAACTGCATGAACTTGGATGCTAGAGGTTGAATCTCTCAAGCCAAGGGTCGCTTTGACACCCCCAAACAAGCCAAACTGCCCATGCTTACCGCTTTCTGGCTCAATACATTTGCCACCACATTGGCCTACCTGGATGATACTGGATGGTCACGTCATAATCTTTTAACAACTCCATCCACCTTGTGCATGCCAAGTACCTGACGCTCGGGTGAACCAATATTACCTTACGACCCCGAGCTCGCAAGAACGCTAAGGCAAACCATGAATGTACAACAGCAGGAGGCAGCAAGGCTCGCTGCAGAACAGCAGGCTCAACAGGCTCAGCATCACTTGAATGTTGAGGATATAGAGGATGATATTGCATTAGATAGAGTTGGTGCTACGGGCGCCATTGTTCTTCCTCCGCTAGCGCCCGGGGCCAAGTTCAACATTATGAACACAATAATTCAGCTGTTGAATTTGAGAGGGGTGTTTCATGGTGTGGCTGGTGATGACACAAACCGACACCTGATGAATTTTGTGGGTATCTGCAAGTCGTTCGAATTGCCTGGAGTAAGTCAGACAGCGATCAGGCTCAGGTTGTTTCCGTTGTCTCTGTCTGATGAGGCATCATTATGGTTGACAGAGCTAACCCCCGACTCTATCACAACCTGGGGAGAGTTGAAAGGAGCTTTCCTAGAAAGGTTCTTTCCTCCCTCTAGGATGATACAGTTGAGGGATGAAATTAGCAACTTCAGACAACAACCTCATGAGGCTTTACATGAGAATTGGTTACAGTTCAAGAAAAAGCTGACACAATGCCCGAACCATCAGTTGATCGACAATTTCCTAATGCAAACATTTTACAGGGCACTGAATTCGGCTACCAAGCCGACACTGGATAATGCAGCAGGTGGAGCGTTTATGGGTCTTACCTTTATCGATGCCACAACTACTTTGGACCGTCTCACTAAAACCATTAGGGCCTGGCATACGCGAGATACAGAGGTGGCTGCTAGCACTTATGAAGTCGGTATGTCAGCAGAACAGCGCAGAAAAGAGGAAGAGCGGGACCAAGATATGGCCCATCTGAAAATGCAAATGGACCTACTGACAAAACATTTGCTGTCAGGAGGTATGGAGAAAGTGAAAGCTGTGGGTTCCCAAGTTAGAGCAGCAGAGTTTGAATCTGATGAGGAGGCTAATTATTTGGGGGGTTTCCAGGCCAATGGCCAGGGAAACCAAGGTCGGAACTATCAGAAGGACAACTACTATGAAAAAACTGGCTACAGAGATCATGATCAGGGGAACTGGAAGAATAAAACTGATAGAGGTGGGTTGTATGTACAACCTGGTAATCGGGAAAGAGCTAGCAACAAGACAGGGACGTCCAAATTGGAGAATATGATGGCGAAGATGTTGTTGAAGGTGGAATCTACTGACTCCGGGGTAAAGGAGATGAGGACTGAATTATCAGCAATAAACCAGGTAGTGGATTCACATTCCACCTCGATCAAGCAATTAGAGCAGTAAGTGAGTCAAATCTCGGCGTCTCTAAATCAAAGGAAGACAGGTACCTTGCCGAGTGACACCATTCAAAACCCGAGGAATGACGTGAGTTGTATGGCGATCACTACGAGAAGCGGTAAAATATTATCAGAATCACATTCGGTAATTCAGACTCAGAAAGGTGATGTTGCGGATGAAAATGTGGTAGAGGATGCTACTCAAGTGCTCACGGATAAAAGCAAAGAAGTTGAAAAACTTCCAACTATGATGCCTCGGCCACCGCCTCCTTTCCCACAACGGTTGAAGAAGAAAGTGGAAGATAGCAAGTTCCTAAATTTCATGACCATGCTCAAGCAGATATCAGTGAACATCCCACTGGTGGACGCTCTTGAACAAATGCCCGGATATGCCAAGTTCATGAAGGACTTGATTACCAAGAAGAGGTCAGTGAGCTTTGAACCAGAAGATAACCTCCACCACTGCAGTGCTATTTCTTCAAGATCGTTAGTGGAAAAGAAGGAAGATCCAGGTGCTTTTACTGTTCCCTGTACTATTTGGAAATTCAACTTTGAAAAATCCTTATGTGATCTTGGTGCTAGCATTAACTTGATGCCACTAGCAGTCTATAAACAATTGGGTTTGGGAGCTCCCAAACCAACTACCATGAGGGTGTTAATGGCTGACCGTTCAGTAAAGCGACCAGTGGGAATATTGTCTGATGTGCTGGTAAAGGTTGGTAAGTTTATATTCCCAGCTGACTTTGTAATTTTAGATTGCGAAGTGGACTTTGAAGTTCCCATAATCTTGGGATGACCATTGTTAGCCACTGCAAGAGTGTTGGTCGACATGGAAAGAAACGAACTGACATTCAGATTACACAATGAATTAGTCAAGTTTGATGTGTGTAAATTGATGAAGCCACTAAGAGACATGAGGGTGGTCTCGGTTATCAATGTTATTGATGAAGCCCCTACGGATATGCATATTGAGGAGAAGGGTTTTGTTAAAACCGTAGCTGTTATGAGAATGGTGTTGGGATCGCAAGAAGAGAAACCTATAGAGGAAGGCGGTGAGAACAAATCAAGGAAAAGAAAACACCGCAAGAGAACCAGCAAAGAAAAAGAGTTAGAAAGAGTAAAGAAGTTGTCTCGACTAGCTGAGGAGCCGATAAAAGAGAAAGTTAGAGCTCAATAGGATGATGTCGCTTGCACCTATTCCAGCGATTGCTCCTGCTTTGGAGACCCTGGTGGTCTCCAACATCATGCTAGACTCTGAGTCCTATAGGCTTCACAGGTATTCCTTTCTCTCACAGTTTTAGCTTTCACATGTATGCATTAGGGACAATTCATGAGTCTAAGTTGAGGGTGCTGTTGGGATACCTGTGAGTCTTTCACCACCGAGGGTTTTTATTGTCGTGTTTCTTTTCCCTCTGGTGTGCTATCTAGTAGAACCGGCATGTTTAGGTTGTCGTTTAAATTTTGGTTGTGTTGTGATGTCTATAGCAAGCATGGCTTTTTGAAAGTTGAACTAAAAGGAGCCCCCTCTGAAAAAGTTGATTTTGTACTTATGTTTGAAACGATTGACTGTTCTGGATCCTTGATTGTCATTGTGTGGTTGTGATTGTAATAACTATGCTTAAGCCGAGCTGATGTTTTGATAGTTGGTAGTGGTATGGTTTCTTGGTGCCAAGTGTGTGTGAGCTTATTGTTATAAACTCTTACTCTGTGCATGCATCTAGAACTTGCCCGATCTATTTTGTTAAGCTTGAAGTTGGTTGCTTAGGAAAGGATCACATGCCCTTTTTGTGTGCAGTCCACTTAGCCTATAAGACCGTCCAAATGCAAATAATCCCTTTGATCCCTGTTTGAGCCATAATTGACCCTATTCTTTCAATAACCTGTCACCGTTTCTTTTTAACTTTGAATCCCTATTTTGGCCCTGGTCCTTCCTTGGACATCGTGCACCTCAACTCAGGCAATCAGCCTAAGTTGAGGGTGGCTACTATAAAGGTAAATGATAAGAAAAATAGGATGGATAATATTGGTTGTGGATAGAATGAAAATTTTGGGTGTGTGCCTAAGAAAAGAAAGAAAAAGAAACGAAAAAGAGATGAAAAAAAAAGAAAAAAAAAGAATTGTCAAAAGAAAGAGGCCGCACCTGTAGCTAGAAAGAAGGGAATAAAAAGGTGAATAATGATAGACGAAGTAAAGTTAAGTGGAAATAGTAGGTCGGTGATTCCAAGGAGGGTTTAGTAACTATTCCCCAAACGTATCCTACCTGCACCTGAAGCCTCATTACAAGCCAAAACAAGTCCTATAGTGATCCTGAGCGGCTTTCTGAAAAACTGAAATAGAATAGCAAGGGCAAGCTTATGGCATCGCATGTGCATTGTTTGAAATCGTTTGTGAGTGTGAGTCCCAAATCTTGTGTGTGGGACTTCTTTATAGTGAGGGAACCGAGATTTCTGTATCATCTATTGACTGTTAGGATAGTTGTTGTGTGTGTATGTAGAATATTCTATCATATCGGAATGACATGTTTGGATCCTTGCAAGTTAGCATTTCATACATTTGTGTACTACCGGGGGGGCTTGATTTAAATTTAATAGACTGTTGAGTGGCCATGCTTTGCTAAAGATATGTGTTTGTATTATTAGTTGAGTCGTCATTTTGTTTTTGTTGTCATGTTGCTTGAGGACAAGCGAACGTTTTAAGTTGAGGGTGTTGATGTGCCGGGATTCTACGGCACATTTGACACCTTTAACTAAGAATACTCGCGAGTTTTCAAGCAACTTTTGTGATTTTTGATGTTTTATTGTTATATTTGCAGGAAATGGAGCTAGAGATAGAAACGGAAGAAAAAATGTTCAAAAACCTCAACTGGTTACGCTTGACGGCTGGCATGACTGACCGTCACACCTGCGACTGGCCGTCAGCCAGGCCGTCAGGACGAGACAACAAGTCATCGAGCACTGCCTAGGAGTGACGGCCTATCTGACGGCCCGTCACTGACCTGACGGACCGTCACCCAAGCCACCAAGATAAAACGCACTCCTCAAAATGCGTTTTTACCCTATATACATGTAAGTCGTCGAGCAGGTGACGACTTACCAGAAAATTTGTCATAAAACGCATATAAGGCTGTCGTCACCTGCTGGACGACTTACCTGAGAATTTTCCTGGAAGCTCACTGTTTAGCAGTGACGGCTCAAGTGACGGCCAGTCACATTCGTGATGGTCCGTCAGGCGACCCGTCAACGCGACGCGGGATTCTGAAAATTCTATTCTTGGACTTTATTTCCTGGGCTACTATAAATACCCTGTGTTAGGGTTATTTTATTATTCATTAACTAATAGTTTGTGCGACGGTTTGAGCGAATTTTTGAGAGGAGAAAATACTACAAACACGTTTTTCTTCTTATTATTATTCTTCCTTTGTTCTTGGGATTTTGGCTTCTTGTTCTTGGATAATTGAAGCTTGTGTTCATATATCGTAAGAATATTTTCTCTCTATTATGAATATGATTTTCTTCTCTTTCCCTAATAGCATGAGTAGCTAACTTCCCACAACTAGGATTGTGGGAGCCATGGCAAAAGTAGCAATATAAATTCCGGGTAGCATTAGGTTCAATCTATATGTTGTCACGTCGTTAATCATTCATTATTAATGTTTTCTAGTGGTTGCAAACATTAGGACATGCCTAGGTTTAATTTGCTTGAGCAAAGAGATTAAAACCGGGAAATTTGATTAACTACGAGGATTCGAGACTACCAACTCTCGTCTTATGATTAATGCTGTAACTAGATTAATCTACTTGATGTTTAGGATTGAAATAAGAAAGTTCACCTTTTCAAGTTCGAGAGAATTGAAAAGGAAATTCGTCTATTTGGTTGAGAAACGTTTAGATGATACCATTAATTCAATCACATCGTGATATACATATAGAAAGAACCCGGTTAAGCTTTGAGTCAAAATTGTTACGACGCCATGGTGAACACTTCCCTAGTTCACCTCTTCTACTGAATTTTACTCGTTAAAACTTGCAATTTGTTATTTGAAACAATCAAAATTTGATCCATACAAACCCCCCCATTTACCGGAAACTATTGATTATTAGTCATCTAATTCACTAACGACTTAATTTGCACCTTATTCCCTGTGGGATCGACCCCAACCTATGTTGGGTTCTATATTTGACGACGACCGCTTACGCTTCTTAATTTGAGGTGTAATTTGAGCGTTATCAAAAGTCACAAACTCCACCCCATGTTGTACTACAAGCAATCTAAGATGAACTCAAAAGCATCCTCATCTTTTGTAATATGGAATGACAGAGCTTTCATCTTCAGGAACTTAATCAACAACTAATGCTCGGTCTTGGTCATGACAGATCCTAACACCGAATGGAAGAATGCATATGTACCTGAGGCCTCATCCATCTTGGGAGCTAAAGCGACAGGGGGATGAGCACCAGAACTTGAGTAGCCGGCATAGTAGGAGTGGCTCCAGTACCATCCAACCCACTCAGGAATGCCAATACCTGCTGAATAACCTCAGAAGACATAGGGGGAAGACCTGCACCTCCAACCGGTGTTGCCACCTCCAGTTTCGCGTCATCCTCGTGCACCTCCTTAGCCTTCTCAACATGATCCTGGGGTGGGGGCCGTGTCACTAGCCTCTGGTCAGCCGCTACCTGAGCTCCACCCCTGGCAGGTGTGGCTCTCCCTCTTCCCCTACCCCTACCTTGCCTATGAATCCCCGGTCCCGCAACTGGAGTTACTTCCCTTGCTCCATTCCGTCTAGTATTTACCATCTGTGGAGAAAAGAATGAAGAAGGTCAGATACCAAATTGGATCGCCAGATACCAATTGGAATCAAGTTATAGCACGAAGGAAGAAAGAAGGGATAGTTTCCTAAAGTCATGTAGAGAAGAAAAGTACAGACGTCTCTGTATCATTCCACAAGACTTTACTAGACCCATTTTGGTACGATGAGATCAACGAACCTAGGGCTCTGATATTAACTTTGTCATGATCTAAATAGCGGTGAGTGGCACCCACACTAAACCCTCAGTGGGAGAACCAATTAACCAGCCAATACTTAACTCAAAAATGAAGCAGCTAAAACTAATTCAATAGATAAAACCAAGATTCACATCTAAAAATTAAAGAATAGAAACTAGCAGAAATAATCCCCTAAAATCTAAAAGTTGTGTACAAAAACTACTATCGAGTCTGAAAGACGGGGATGCAATCCCAAAAATTAAAGAGTCTAAACAAAGGACTAGAACTAGCAGAAGAATCCATAGTAGCACAAAAGATGCAGCTCACCCTTGAATTCAAAAGTCGTCTAAACTAAAACTGAGGTCGCGCAGTAGTCGCCAAAATATGTTATGTGCTCAACAAAAAAAGATCAAGTGCAGTATCAGTATACAAGAACAATAGTGTACAGGTAGGATCATCGATCAGCTCCAAAATATAAAATATGAACATACACTATCACACAGTAAAATAGGACAAACATGTATAAATCAAGTCAAGTGAATATAAGCAAGACTCCCAGTCATCAACCTGACTTAACAACCACATAATACATGTACAAAACCATAAATAACTGACCATATATGATTTTGTCACATTCTTCAAGGAACCCTAGGACATCATCTATGGTGTTTAACATGCAATCTTTGTTTACATAAGAAACCACCTTAGCACTTAAACACACCAACCCGGCCACTCATGGATTAGTATGTAATAAATAATATCACAACAGATAAGCCCAGCTCATTCATGGAACCAACACATATAATAACAAACAAACTTGTACATGGCGTGGTACCCGAGCAAACCATAATAGAATATGTACCAGGAGTGATACCAAGCCAATTGATGAATAAACATGTACCAAGCGTGGTACCCGAGCCAACCAATGAACTATACCAGGTGTGATACCCGAGCCAACCAAAGAATCACAGATATCATAATAATCAAAACCACAATGAATACATACCATACATGTACAACTAACAAGCACTTCAAACAGGTTCATTGCATGAGATTAACATTAAGATATCTTTTAACATTCATTCCTTTTTTCCCTGAACATGTATTGTGCAAGTAATACTAATGAAATAGTTATTATGCACATATAACGTAATTGGGTTACAAGTTAACCATCACCTACCTTAATTCAGGCTTGAATGCTCTATTGGACCTGAGCTTCCCATTTCTTGCAATTTTAGCTTGATTGTGGTCTAAGAACAAGAATGTAATACATAATCAGCCAAATGACCTATAATATCTTGGATTACAACTTAATCCCGAATCCCAAGGCCAATTTCATGATCATTCCCCTCATTCTAGGGCCTTACCACCATAATTTCACCTAATTACTACCAATTCCATGGTTACGCTAGTGAATTATGGTAAAGGAATCCTAAATAAGCAACTTAAACAAAGAACCCAAGGTTTTACATCCTAACATTCCTTTTTTACACCAAAAAATTCAACCTAGGTTAAGTTAAACCCTCCCCAAAGCATGTAACTAACGATTCTAAGCCATAAGAATTGAAGTACTAGTTTACAGGGATAAAATACTTACCTTAACGAACAATTTTGGTGGAAAATCGATGGAGTTTTCCCAAAATCGCCACAGCCTTCTCCAAAATGTTCTTGTGAAATAATGAATATTTTTGGGGAATTTTTTGCATTTATAGCGATTAATCCCGCTATAGCAGTCCAATCCCGCTATAGCAACACCACCATAGTGAAAGCTCCCACTATGGTGGAGTTGACCGACTCTGACTTCCGCTATAGCGAGAATTTCTCCGCTATAGCAGTATCACGGTAGCAGTCTATCACCCGCTATAGCGGGTGTGACAGAACAAAAACTCAGAATTCTTCCCAGGTTTGACTATTTCATAACACACCCTCAAACCATTATATCCCGCATCAACCCTTTTACGTCAAGTTCAATATCGGGAGCTCTACTCACCCGAATTCATTCTGAAAAGTCCTACGTACTCCTTAATACCTTAGCTAATAGAAAAACAAGCTAAGATTTAATCATTTCACCCAATCCTTCCCCCGATTGCCTTAGACCTCACCTTGCTCGTATTTCATCCAAGACTAGTCAAGCCTAAAAATTTTAACTTCCAAACTCGAAAGATTTCTAACCCGATTTATTGCACGAATAGCTCACCCATAACGACAGGAAGGGTCATTACACTAACGATTTGTTATTATCCATATAAATCTAATTCATGAAATTTTCAATCACATAGGTTGGGTTACAATCATTGTTGATCTTCTCAACTTGACAAAAGTCTCACTCCACTCGATGTTTTTTTTAGTCTGTAAATTGATCAGATTCACATCTGACTATATATAATTTACATGAATATTTTCATCTCATAAAATCTTCTTTATACATTATATCTCAAATAAATGTGTCTAATTTTGCCAATGAGATATATATTTTTTACTATAACTATTATTGCTACTTGAAAAACATAATGTATAGATACAAGAATTTTTTTTTATTGAAATTGGAATACTCGCCAAGAGGTTTTTTACCACTTAACATCATTATCAGCCAACTCTAAAACAACAAATTCTGTTTGACTAGTTTTCATATTATGACACCTTCACCAAGGTTAAACACATAATTATTGGTGTATTTTGAGATTCACTAGTTATTACTGTACCCATCTATTACAATAAAAATTGTATTTAGTACTATAATTGTGGTATCTTTCAAATATAAATTTACTAATCAACTTTAAATAGTAGGATATTTTACAGAATCACAAAATATTTTCCAACTACAATGTTGCACTCACATTACTATTAATATAACAAAAATTTATATACAGCACTGATTGGAGGAAGGGGCTCCAATTTAACTGATTTATTTACGGATTTATTTAAAAGCAGTTCCCCCGCTAATTTCGAAGTCGATAGAAGTCTTATACTCCTTTTATTTATTTTTAAATCAAATAGTAAAACTTATCAAGATGCCCCACTCTTTCAAATATTTCAGTCTAAGGAATAATCATTTTACAATTCATAAGAGATTTTCCTTCTTCTTTTTTCACACTGTTCAAAGTAAACACAAAAAATATATATAATTAAAAAAAATGGACATCTGATGGTAAAAGAACGTTTCATATTAAAGTATAATAAAAGTTTTTCAAAAGCTATTCAGATAATTCATATCAGATTAAATATTTTCATGAAGGTTAACAACTATTAGTATGTTCTTGTAATAAAAATTATTAAGACAATTCAAACATTGGAAACTTACATAATATTTATTCAAATTTCATAATGAATAATTGTGATGGCTAGCTAAGATCTGCCAATCTAATATTAAGAATATTTAAAATTATTTAATACTCGTGACTTATTAATATAATATAAAAATAGTAAATTTAATCATGAATTTTGAAATATCATTTTTTCACATAAGAAACAATTTAAACTTGCACTTTCTTAATATAAGAAAGATTATCATTTTCAACTTGAAAATCATTCAATATAGATAAAATATGGTTACAATACTCGTTGCTCATAAGAACATCATTTTTATTAACACTTTATCAAATTCAAATAAAATCTTCACCCAACTTTTTCTAATAATCTTACGAAAAATACTTGATCATGGAACTTGTAGAGAATTTTTTATAGCTTAAGGCATGCCAAAGACATTGTTCTTAAGTATATTTCACCTTGTGTAGGTGTATTCTCCAGAATTTTACAAGCTCTTCAAGTATACAACTAAGAACACACAAACTAACAAAGATTCATTAAGAAAGAAAATTCAACACATAAAATATTAGAAGAAAGAGTTTTGTAGCAATATGCATGATCATTTTCTTCTTTTAAACTTGTTTTCCTAGTTTGGACCTTCTCATAGCTTTATTGTGTTGGTTATGACTTGCGAGAAAAGTTCTCAATGTGATTGGATGCATTTAGAGGAAGATTTTTAATTTTGAAATTTGAGAAGTTGAAAAGTTTGATCAAAGTCAACATTTGAAGCTAAAGAAGTCAATTTTGAGTTTTGATAATTTTACTAGGTCCAGACGGTGACTTATAACCTAGTTAGAGATTTGACATGGGTTTCGAAGCATTTGTGGGCATTTTGGACCATCAAATGGTATTCTAGTTTTCTTAAAGTTTAGAGTTGACCACGGTCAATATTCGATCGAGATGATCTCAAATGGGTGATTTATTGATTCCAACAGGTCCAAAACATGTTCTGTGTTGATTTGCATGACTGATTTGTGTCCTGGGGGTCTCGGATGAATATTGAATTCTTATTCGAAGTTTGGTGATTTGACGTCTTTGAGCTTTAATAGTACCAACTGAAGCAAATAAGCACCAAATGGTGTTTTGATTGTTTGTATCAAATTTTTGAAACTAGTGCAAAAAGAGTCATTGCATTTCGAATTTGTATGAGAAAGTTATGAAAAGGGAGTTGGTGCTAGTGCAATAGAGTCCTTTTGTCGTGATCACAAAATTACTGCAAAAAGTATCAGTGATTTAGATATAAGGCAGTTTCGAGAATTTCATATTTTTGACATTTTGAGTGCTAGAAAGCATTGATTGATGCAAATTTTAATGTATTTTACTCGTATAAATATTGGACACGTGCTTTTACCCTTATTTTATTTATTTTTCAAGAATAGCTATTGTGTTTTCACACTTTGATTTGCAAAAGTTGTTATTTAGAACCCTAAAGGCCAAAAAAAAAAGAATTATTGATTTGAGAATCGATTTGCGATGGATTTTCATTAATTTTTGAAACTTAAGGTCCTTATATTATGGGTAAACCAATTTTGGCATCAATTTTCCAATTTATCGATTATTTCATCATTCTAAACTATGTATGAACATGAAAATTGGAGATTTTGAGCCTAAAGTTAAGAAATCATATTTTAATGATTTGAGTATCAATTTGAACTCTGTTTTTTTTATAAAATTTCATATTTGAATTTCTTGTCTTATGAGTAAACTAATTTTTGAATAAAATTACTATTTTCTCGTTGAAGGCTCGGGATTGACCTTTGGATTGACTTTTTGGGTTTAGAATAGAGGTATAGTAATATGGGTATTGATATAATTGTATTTCCTCATAAATCATATTCTTTGTAGATTGAAGTATTTTGAGGATGTTTGGAAAGAAAAGATGCACTTGTGATGGTTCGTAACGCGTTTGCTCGACATTTGAGGTAGGTTATGACTTACTTTTCTCAGACTTAGCTTGAGTGATAGCTTATTGTAAAGCATGTTATGGGTTGGGTGAAATATGTGTTGAAGTAATTACTAAGATGATTTGATATTCTGACACCAAAATACAAAATTTAGCTGATAAAAGGCTTATGATTGAAAATTCATATCACATTTAGTGAAAATGAGATTGAATTATAGCTGATACATACTTATGACCTGAAATTACATTATTGTTGAGATGAACTCGGATTTTGATATTTTATCGCTTATGACAGATTAGTTTGACATAATTGGCATTGTATTAAAAATAATTTGCTTAAGGTGATAAAATGTGACCAAAAAGCACGATTGACAGTAAATCTTTATCGTTGATGAGGCTTGTAGACTATGCAAATGGTGATGATAAGGTCATTTTTTATACCTGTTACATTTGAAAATTTTCTTTATTCATGTAATCATGTATACTCATTCATTCTCATGCATCACGAGATTGGTATTGTAAAAATTATGTTATTGAAAGAAAAATGCTCTTTTTTATGTCTGAGAGAAATTTTTTTTGAATGAATTTGAAATAAGATAACAAACGGGTACTTGATATTGTATGATATCGAGGTCTTTTTTTGGTGATGTATGTCAAAGATAAGATGTCAAAAAGGTATATGAACCTTGCGAATTTCTCATGAATCCCTCACAGCATGTCATTACGGAAGAGGTGTATATCGATATAATCATTGGCCATTGCGTTATATTGCATAGCAATGCACACTTTTATTATTGTTACGCCTTATATTGTTCCTTATTGACTGTTATTATCAAATTATTGAGACATTTTCTAAGTGCAGGATTTATAACATTTTTTGTATGATATAGTTATTAATTATTGCTCGATCTATCTATGATATCTACTAAGTATGCATGATTTTATATTCATACTACACTTGCTGCATTTTATTGATGCAGATCCTAACATTAGCGGATCTAGTTGACCTTCAGTCCAAGATGATATTTCTTTGAGAATTTGGGTGAGCTACTTAGGGTTCAAGGCTGTAACGACCGGGTTCGTTGTTACGGGTAAACTTTTCGTGCCAAGTTTCGAGTTAGAAAACTTCTGGGTTTGGGAGTTGAAAAGTCTAGGCTAGGCTAGACTCAGATGATTTCTGAGCAAGGTATGGTATAGGGCAATCCGAGTAAGGATTGGGTAATGTGACTTGTAGTGAGCTAGTTTTTCTATTAGCCAAGACATAGAGGAGTCCGGGAGACTTTTTGGAAGTGAATTTGGGTAAGTAGAACTCCCGATATCGAGGTTGACGTGAAAGGGTTATTCCGGAACGTCAGGAATTTAAGGTGTGTTGTAAAATGAATACTTTTCTGGGATTTTTTGAGTTTCTACCACGACGAGCGCTGTTATTGCAGCATAGCAGCGACCACTATTGCGGTAATATGTCCTCTATAGCAGAAGTCAACTTTGGTCAGCACCGCTATAGCGTTCGATTCCACTATAGCGGTGGTGCTATAGCAGTGTATGGACTGCTATAGCGGACTGAGTCAGGATTTAATGCAGAAACTTTCCCAAAATGTTCAGTTTTTCCTCAAGAGCGTTTTAGAGAAGGGAAAGGGCGATTTGGGCGATTTCAACTTCGTTCTTCATCATTTTTTGTCCCGAAGGTAAGGATTCCACTCCCCCTAACTTAATACTTCCTTTCCTACATTGTAGAATTGCTAGATGTGAACTTGAGGAAAGGTTTGGGTTGACCTAGGAATGGTAGAATATGGGGAAAAAGGGGATTCTAGGGCGTAGAAGTTCTTGGGTCTTGAATATTATTGTTGGGTTATGATCAATTAGCCATAATTCTCTAAATGTATCCGTAAAAATGATAGACTTAGGTGAATTAATGGTGGAAAAGCTCGAGAATGGGTGGAATGATCATAGTTTGGCCTAGGGATTGGGATTTTGCATAATTCGGGTAATTAGTAGGCCATGTGGACTAATTTTAGTATCTTATAATTATTTTTAGACCAAGAATAAGCACAGGCTTCGGAACACGGGAAGACTCTGGTTCAGTAGAGCTTTGTGTAATTCGAGGTAGGTGATGGTTATTGTTTCCCAATATGCAATATATGTTCATGTACTATCGCTTAGTATTGTGTGAGTTTGCATGCTTAGGGAATGAGATTATGAATGTCTACTTATCCGGTTATCAGTCTTGTGAAATGAACTTGTTTTGTTGCTTGTTGGTTTACAAGTATGCTTTTGTTCATTGTTTGTTGATTGATTGGATTTGTTTGACATTTGGTTGGCTCAGGTATCACGCCTGGTATATAATAATTATTGGTTGGCTCGGGTACCATGTCTGGTACATGATACTTATTGGTTGGCTCGGGTACCACGCCTGGTATGAGATACTTATTGGTTGGCTCGGGTACCACGCCTGGTACGGGATTCATAATGGTTGGATTGGCTACCACGCCTAGTATGGGTTTGATTTACTTGCATTGATTGTATTTTTTCAATGGTTCCGTGAGTGGACCGGGTTGTATTCTTGAATTGTGATTATTGCATATGGTCCATGAGAGGCAGGGTGATTATATTTAAATGTGAGGTTGGTCTTAGTGTAGACCGAGATTGCATGTTGAACATAGGTGGTGTCCTAGGGATCCTTGGTTGGTCTAGGTTGTGTAAAAAGGGATATATGTGTATTGTCACTGGATATTGTCAGTGGTTGTTAGTTGGTTACACGTGGTTGTTAAGTTAAGGAAGAGACTTGTAGTCTAGCTATATTGTTGACTTGTATTACATGTTTACTTCACTTTACTCAGCTTTGGTTTACTGTTCATATTTGTTTATTGGAGCTGACCGATGATCCTACCAGTATACGGTGGTTGTGTACTGATTCTGCACTTGCTTTTCTTTTTTGTGAGTACAGGACATCTTTCGACGGTTGACACGTGACCTCACTTGTAGATTCGGCGAGTTCAGTATTCAAGGGTGAGCTGTTCTTCTAGGCTACCTTGTTTTCATCCATGACTATGTTATAGACCACTTGTTTCGGACTTAAACTCTTTTTTTGCTATTGGGGTTGCATCCCCGTATTTTAGACAATTGGTAGAATGTTTTGGTACAGTGACTTTCAGATTCTAGGGGCAGCTTTCCGAAGGATTCTTATTTAGTGTTGATACTGAATATGAATGTTAGTGTACATTATTGCAACTGGTTTTGAGATGTTAGATTTTGTTAAGTATTGGTTCGGTATCGGTTCGCTCATCCGGGGGTTTTGGGTGGGCGCCACTCACAGCGAGTTGGGTCGTGACAAAGATGGTATCAGAGCCCTAGGTTCGTTGATCTCGTCGTACCAAAATGAGTCTAGTAGAGTCTTATGGAATGGTATGGAGACGTTTGTACTTTCTTCAAGAGGCTATAGGACTTTAGGAAAACTATCTCTTCTTTCTTCCTTCGTGCTATAATTTGATTCCAATTGGTATCTAGTGATACAAATTGGTATCTAACTCCTTTCACTCTTTGTTCGCAGATGACGAATACGAAAAACAACGAAGCAAGACCAGCGATCCTAGCAGCAGGCCCAGCTGTCAAAGGTAGAGAAAGGGGCAGGGGCAGGGGCTGAGGGAGAGCAGCACCCCCCAAGGGTGGAGCTCAAGTAGCTGCAAGTGCACGAGAGGCCACCCCTCCCCCACCTCAGGATCAGGTTGAAGAGGAAGTTGAGGTTGTTGTTGAAGAGGGCGCAGAATAGGAGGAGGCGGCACCATCTAGATGTGCAGGCCTTCCCTCCATCACACCCGAAGCATTTCAGTAGGTGTGGAGCTTTCTTAGTGGACTGGTTGGTATGAGAGACACCCCCATGGGTAATGTAGATCAGGTTCCGGGAACCCAAACAATGATTACAGCGGCTCCTAGAATGGATGCAGTGTAGGGTATTGATGAGTTCTTTTATCTAATGCTAGGACCAGTTATGACAAAAAATGAGCACGAGATACAGACTAAATTTCTGTAGCTGAAACCCCCTACGTTTCAGGGTACTGAGAAGGAAGCCACTTATGAATTTATCTTGGACTGTTATGAGGGGCTACACAAGCTGGGCATTGTGCAACAACATGGGGTTGAGTTCATCACTTTTCAACTGCAAGGTGATGCTAAGCAATGGTGGAGATCTCATGTGGAATATCGGTAATCTGTTTTTCCTCCACTGACTTGGACGGAGTTCCATGGTTTCTTCTTAGAGAAGTATGTGCCCCATACCTTGAGGGATCGTAAGAAGGACGAGTTTATGGCTCTTGATCAAGGTAACATGTCGGTCTCCGCTTATGAGGACAAGTTTCATGCCTTATCTCATTTTGCTACTCAGTTGTTGGGCAATAAAGAGGAGAGAATTCAGTTTTTTGTGAAAGATTTGAATTGTCACGCCCCGAGGTTACCCCCTAGACGTAACACGAGACTTCGGACCACAAGGATCCCAAACTAACCCTTGGTCATAGCATTCTCAAGCATAACAAAAGATAAGCGGAAGTACAATAGATAAAGTCGAAATAGCATACATGTAGAATCAAGTCAAATAGGGATACAACATCCGTAAGGGGACTCAAATATTGTCTATGTCTGAAATGCCTCTACTCATGACATAAAGAGTTGCTAGGACAAGACCCTAGCTAACTCAAAGTACGGGAATGAAAAAGCTAACATAAACTAAGAACATAACTAGTACTCGACCTAAGAGGACTCACCAACAGCTGTCTGGGAGTGGCCGAAAAACTCTAGCCACGAATCTGAGGAGGTACACCTGAATCTGCATCATCAAAGGATTCAGCGCAAGATATGCGTCAGTACTATAGGATATACCGAGTATGTGAGTGATGCATGAACATAATAAACAGTTTAAAATATGCTGAGTGTGCTTTAACACTCGAAATCATACTTTAAAGGTAAAACTGAATGCAAATGACTCTATGAAACACCATAAGCTGAAAACATGATCGTAAACAAAAGTCTAAAATCTGAATAAGAGTCAAGTACATCTTTAAAGCATAAACTATTTTTATGGGAGGATATCTAACCGACTCGGTGCTAAATACTACTCCCAAAACATATACATATAGCTCATATAATACTGGGGCATATCTGATGCCAAAAATGATCATAATTGGTGACATATCTGATGTCAAAACAGTTCATAACTGATGACATATCTGATGTCAAAACTGTTCATAATTGATGACTTATCTGATGTCAAAACTGTTCATAACTGGTGACATATCTGATGTCAAAACTGTTTGAAAATCAATAGGACGTATCCGATGTCATGCAATTCAAAATCATACATCTAAAGAATGTGCATAGCCATAACTCAAAATATACTTTTTCTTTCTAAATTCATATTTGAATAGGTGGGCATCCAATTCCATAAAATACATAAGGACATGTTATCTAAACATGTAAGCTTTCACTTAAAATCATACAATTCAATAGAGTCATGCTAGAATTTAATTTTAATACATGGGCTTTTGAAACCAATTAAAGAATCTTAATAAAATCATAGATAAACCATAAGAAACCATAAATTGATGCATAGAAACTGATTTCATAAGTTTTTCCCAATTTTAATCAAAACCCTAATTTCACAAGTTCATAATTCAAAGTAAGAATTAGGGGTTTCGAGCACAAGGGTGAAAAGAATCCATTGTTGAATACCCACATACCTTGATTGAAGATAACCCACTTGAATTGGAAAGACATAGGAGACTTAAACTTGAAGCTTGAGACCTTGAGCTTGGGGGAATTCTTTTCCTTTTTGGGAGGTGAATGAAGGATTTAGAAGAGACTTAGGATGATAAGGGTGAAAACCCTTCTTGAAATAGTCAAAACGACCTCACTTAGGAGTTAAAGGGGTAGGTAATGACTAAAATACCCTCGGGACTTAATTTAGAAAAACTGATTTTTAATGCGGCTTCAGGTTTCACGGGTGGTGTCTACGACTCGTAGACTTAACCACGACTCGTGGTTCCCTCTCGTGGAAACTGTCCAAGATTTCAGGCTACTGAAGGTTTCCTATGATTCAACAGGATGACTCGTGGAAGCTTCCACGAGTCGTAGAACTGAGTCGTGGAAATGAGGGGATTTGACCACTCTTTGTCTGAGTTCCACGGTTTGGTTCCACGACCCGTGGAAACCTTCACGAGTCGTGAAAATGACTCATCGTTCTCAGACCTGAGGATGGTTTGCAGGACTAGAATTAGGAGCCACTTCCACGACTCGTGGAACCACCCACGGCTCGTGGACTTGACCCCTGCTTCCTGAAACTTTAAATTTTTCTGCAAGTCTGAGTTTAAAAGCTAGGACTATTTCCGGAGTGTTACAATATCTCCCTCTTGGGATCATTCTTCCTCGAATGAAGACTAAACAAGGGAAAACTGAAGAGAAAATAGTCCAACCAGCAACAAAACATGGAAATCAAAGAGTAAACATAAAAACTAAACTTTTCAACTTGAAAACATGATAAACTAACTTCATAAAACATGGATGCATGCTAGAATCATGAGAGGAACTAATGGAATGGAATCGAAGGGACATACTAAGTAGGAAACTAGTACCTCAAGATGAAACTGAATCGTAAGGAAAGAGATGAGGATATTTGGCCTTCATGGCCTCTTCCGCTTCCCAAGTAGCTCCTTCAACAAGCTGATTTCTCCAAAGAACTTTCACCGAAGCGACTTCTTTGTTCCTCAACCTCTGAATCTGACGATCAAGGATCTCCACGAGAACCTCTTCATAGGTGAGACTATCCTTCACACCCACATCCTCCAAAGGGATAATCAAGCTCGGATCACCAACACACTTCTTCAACAAGGAATTATGGAAAACTGGATGAACCACTTCTAACATGTTGGCAACTCCAACTCATACGCAACGCTACCAACTTTTCTCAAAATCCGATAAGGACCTACAAAACGGGGACTAAGCTTTCCTTTCTTGCCAAACCTCATCACACCCTTCATGGGTGACACCATAAGAAAAACCCAATCATCAACTTCGAATTCCAACTCCCTTCTCTTCACATCCGCATAAGATTTTTGTCGACTCTGAGCGGTCTTCAACTTTTCCCTAATAAGTTGAACCTTCTCCATGGTCTCATGCACAGAATCTGGACCAATCAAGGCTGCCTCACCAACCTCAAACCAAACCAATAGGAGATCTACACCTCCGGCCATAAAGTGCCTCATATGGAGCCATCTGGATGCTAGAGTGAAAGCTGTTGTTGTAGGCAAACTCGATAAGAGGTCAGTGATCATCCCAATAACCTTTGAAATCAATCACACATGCTCTCAACATATCCTCCAAAGTCTGAATAGTGCACTCTGCCTGACCGTCTGTTTGAGGATGAAAAGTTGTGCTAAGCTTCACCTGGGTACCAAGGCTTTTCTGAAACGATCTCCAAAACTGAGATGTAAACTGAGGACCTCTATCTGAAATGATAGACAAAGGAACACCATGCAATCAAACTATCTCCCGAATGTAGAGTCTGGCATAGTCGTCTGCTGAATGAGTAGTCTTAACAGCCAAGAAGTGGGATGACTTGGTCATCCAGTCGACAATCACCCAAATGGAATCATGTTGCCTTCGAGTATGAGGCAAACTAGTAATAAAGTCCATATTGATGGCTTCCCATTTCCAAGTGGGAAGGTCAATATCTTGAATCGTGCCACCTGGCCTTTGATGTTCCGTTCCACCTTTACTTGTTGACAGTTGGGACACTTAGCCACAAACCCGGCTATGTCCCTCTTCATACCATTCCACCAAAAGACTTCCTAATATCCGACGGAGAAGTAGGTCTAGGCCACTTCTTTACTGCCTCTCTTTTGAGAATCAACTCGAATACCATCTTTAGTCACAATATGACCCAGAAAAGCAACAGACTGCATCCAAAACTCACACTTGCTAAATTTAGCAAACAACTGTCTATCCTTGAGAGTTTGCAACACAACTCTCAAGTGATTTACATGCTCCTCCTCACTCTGAGAGTAGATGGGGATATCATTAATGAAAACAATCACAAACATATCCAAATATTGTTTGAATACATGATTCATCAAATCCATAAAAGCTGCAGGAGCATTTGTTAAACCAAAAGACATCATAATAAATTCATAATGACCATACCGAGTCCTGAAGGTTGTCTTCAGAATATCACACTCTCTAATACGAAGCTGATGATAACCGGATCTAAGGTCGATCTTGGAGAAGAAACTAGCACCCTAAAGCTGATCGAACAAGTCATCAGTCCTGGGAATAGGATACTTATTCTTGATTGTGACCTTGTTCAACTGACAGTAGTCAATACACATTCTAAGAGAGCCATCTTTCTTTCGAACAAACAAAACTGAGGCACCTCATGGAGAAATGCTTGGTCTGATAAAACCTTTATCAAGAAGATCCTTCAACTGATCTTTCAACTCTTTAAGTTCTGCGGGGGCCATTCTATAGGGAGGAATAGAGATAGGATTCGTATCTGGGAGAACATCTATCCCAAAGTCTATCTCCCATTCAGGAGGGACTCTGGGCAAATCATCGAGAAACACTTCTGGGAATTCATTCACAATATGAACAAACTGAAGGGATGGGGTTTTGGACTCCATGTCCATAACCCGCACTATGTGATAAACATACCCCTTTGAAATCATCTTCCTAGCCTTAAGATAAGATATGAAATGACCTTTCGAGGAAGGGGGACTACCTTGCCATTCTAAAACGGGTTCATTAGGAAACTTGAAACTGACAACCCGAGTACGACAATCAACAGAAGCATAGCATGCATACAACTAATCCATGCCAAGAATAACATCAAAATCAGTCATCTCTAACTCTACTAGATCCGCTGAAGTGACTCTATAAAGGACTGACATAGGGCAATCTCGGTAGATTCTTTCGGCTAAGACTGACTCACCAACAGGAGTGGAAACACAAAATGGTTCTAAAAGCAATTCAGGACATACTTTGAATTTGCATGTTATATAAGGGGTCACAAAAGATAAGGAAGCACCGGGATCCAACAAAGCATATACATCAAAAGAGAAGACTTTCAACATACCAGTAACCACATCTGGAGAACTCTCCTGATCCTGAAAGGAGGACATAGCATAGAGACGGTTCTAGCGCTGACCACCAGAACTCGCTCGGGGAGGCATAGCACGTCGAGGAGGCATAATCTGAAATGTACAAGATGAGGATTAAAGGAATATAAGAGTTAAGCTCTATCATATGACATGATCATGAAAGAAGTGAAGTTTTATAAGACATCTCATAACTTCTCTCTCATATATCTGGCGCGCTTCACACATATGAAAAAGACTCTACTCGATGCAGCTTTCAGACATCCTAGGACTCTTAAACCAGAGGCTCTGATACCAAGTTTGTCATGACCCGAGGTTACCCCCTAGACGTAACACGGGACTTAGGACCACAAGGATCCCAAGCTAACCCTTGGTCATAACATTCTCAAGCATAACAAAAGATAAGAGGAAGTACAATAGATAAATTTGAAATAGCATACATGTAGAATCAAGTCAAATAGGGATACAAGATCCGTAAGGGGACTCAAATACTGTCTATGTCTGAAATGCCTTACTCATGACATAAAGAGTTGCTAGGACAAGAACCTAGCTAACTCAAAGTACGGGAATGAAAAAGCTAAAATAAACTAAGAACATAACTAGTCCTCGACCTAAGAGGACTCACCGACAACTGTCTAGGAGTGGCCGGGAAACTCTAGCCATGAATCTGAGGAGGTACACCTGAATCTGCATTATCAAAGGATGCAGCGCAAGATATGCATCAGTAATACAGGATGTACCAAGTATGTGAGTGATGCATGAACATAGTTGTCACGGCCCAATTTCTCGGTCATGATGGCACCTACAACCCCCGGTAGGTGAACCAATCCCCGTAGCCCAGAACAGTTAGTAATGGGATACTATCTAACAAATAAGAGAACAAGACGAAGAGAACAGATAAAAGGACTATAAATATATACATATGCGGAAACTAAACCAAACCCCAAGACCTGGTATCATAGTATAGAGCCAAACTACATACATGGAGTGCAAATAATCCAAAACAATATATACAGATGTCTCTGAATGGTAATAGAGTACATGAAGCAAAAAATAAACTAAAGCTAAGCTCCGATCGCCAAGAGCTCACCCTCAGTCTGAAGTAGTCCCCAACAGATCTCCAAGCACGAATCACAACGATCTAACGGCGATGGCCCACGCTAGGATCTGCACCCAAAGATGCAGGGGGTAAGGGTGAGCACCAAATGCGAAGCGTAAGGTACCCAGTAGGTATCATAGGCCGACTGGGCACATATAAGATAAAAGCGTAGTAATAGACAGATTAGAAGCAAGCAGTCACAGAAATCAACGAAAGGTACACAGGAACTAGCCCAGAGGGAAATCAACAGAACCACATGTGAGGCCAGTAAGCAGA
Organism: Jaltomata sinuosa; assembly: GCA_003996215.1. Taxonomy (NCBI): domain Eukaryota; kingdom Viridiplantae; phylum Streptophyta; class Magnoliopsida; order Solanales; family Solanaceae; genus Jaltomata; species Jaltomata sinuosa. The sequence goes on along the minus strand of QJPP01000282.1, from coordinate 3,048 downwards.
ATATACACACCATAGGCACAGGTGAAAGTAAGGAGTAACGCACCTGAGGTCCTTGCAATAACAGTGTATACATAATAAGTTTACGAATGGACGATATACCGGTAACCTCAAGTGTAAGAAGAAGAGAGAAAGAGTAATGATAGGCATGCTCAAAGACATGAATCAAACTCAACTAATCATATCAATCTCAAATCTAGAAACTAACGGTCTAGCAGTAACTAATTTCATAATTAACCGTAACAGGGAACAATTCTACAAGTAAATAGCAAGAGTCTACCTACAGGAGGAACACAAACAAGTGAAAATAAACCCTCCGGCATCCCATACTACCGGAGCATACAATCAACAAACAACAAACAAGGGTGGAGCCTCGAACAATGAATGATATGATGCATGAAGATCTCAAGTGAAATGGTATCTCTGTACGTACCTCCTCCGGTGCCGATCCGGCCCAGCAGGTAGGTTCCATGGAAGGACACTGCCCGTATACCTCTACTCCACCGTATACCCTTCCTCCGGCACACGCAGCCCGAAGCCCCTGTCCCGGATGGCAAGGTCCATGGAGGTCCCAGACCCCATACTAAAACTCACTATCAAAATATGTCGTCCGGAAGCAAGTCCGATTTCAAGATAGAAACCCAGTCTCTAATATGCATGCCCAGACTTTGTCCAGGACTAAAATAGTAGGAAAATATCTCAAAAGCCCCTCCAAGGGTGCCCGGGCATAACCGGGTCTAAACAGTAGAAAGTCATCTCAGGTGCTCGGTCCGACCGAGGCTAAAAATCATCTCAAGTAACAAGAAAACTCAACTAGCACCCCGGCCCTGCCGAGTCTAGCGTTAATCGTAAAACTGATGATTTAAAACATAATTTTACTTTCTTGCCCAAGAATATTTACAAGTTAAATCAAACCATTTCCAAATTATTTCCATAAAAAATGGGCCCTCCGGGCCATGTAAGGTTTAGAAAATGGTGTCAGTAGGCCCGAAGTCCAAACCGTAGTAAAACATGTATAAAACCTCTTTATATGCATGAAAATGGTATGATCAAACACAATAGCTGCCCAGCAGCTCACAATCAACCTATCGACCCTGCACAGGCCCACAGCTACTCAGCAAGCATAACCAGCCTAGAAGGATAATTCTATGCCCGGGACTCGCGACATTCCCAAAATCCCACCTTCTATGTTCCAGAGTCAACAAGGTCTCACAAGACCACAAGGGTAAATAAAATATATCGGCAAATACTACAAGCAACGGAGAAACAAAAGAAGGCGGACATGAATAAAGCGGTCGAGGTCTGTGGTACCAACCTAATAAATCAACCCAAGGATGCCCATTAATATAATTTTATCCTATATATGCGGAGTCTAGGGAAAATAAACCGTAACCTACCTGTCGTCCGATGGCAAGCTGCTAGAACGATGATTTCCAAGCCCGAACCACTCCGAGAACCTCCAAAATAAAATTAAACTCGAATTCGGGCTTTGAATAATTTGACGTAGATAATTGACGATCAAATATGGTATCAAAGGATTTTATTTTCACAAAATCATTTCAAGGTGCAACATCACGTATAGAAAGTAACAAGTTGTGAAGTCTATTAATACAATAGGTTGCTGAAAGTTCATCCCTATTACTAGGGACATTTTCCAAATTTAAAAACAATAGCTCACTAATGCTATAAATGTCAAATGATGCCACCACTCTTATTAAATTAAGTGGTGTATCCATACTCCACTTCCACGTGTCAGTGGAAGTGTCACCTCACATGCTTACTTATCACACTACGTATATTTTTGGGTATTGTGTAAATTCGTGGTAAAATAAATATAGCTTTTGAAATATATCATAATTCATAGAAAATTATTTCAAACAAAACCTACTATATAATAATAATAATTTTTAACATAACTAAATTTACTATCTCCGTTAAAATAATACAATGTATAAAAACCTTATAAAATAAGTACATACACAATTATATCGTAACAAAAATATTTTTTATAGACCTTTAAAATATTTTGAAAAGGTAATAATAATATAATTTTCTACCACATTCAACTTTTAAATTAAATATTTTCAAGTACGCACGATTTTGATACTCAAGAACTCTCTTGGAACCCTCCCTTATGTTTCCTCACTGTTTCAGAACTGAAACGGCATTTTAAAACGTGAAGTTGAGGCTTTAAATCGAGTTTGACCGGACCCGGTTCGCGACCCGGTTCGCAACCCGATTCCTGCCAGACAGTCCGCGGTAAAACAGTCATAACTTTTTACTCCGCGATCAGTTGGACGTGAGGTTTTGTGCGTTGGAAACTAGACTCGTAGACCTTCGATTTGGTATTTCGGGGGACTTCAAACTCTTTATATATTTGGAGAAAAGCCCTGAGATATTTTACCCAAAGTTCAGAAAATTTATTAAAGAAACTTACGATTACTTTTGCCGACTTGCTTGGCTTCAAAACTTATCATACGGCCAAACAAATGGACCCGGCACCGCAATACAAGTCCCAACAAGCCTTAAATGACTTGGGTCCGCTACAACAAGCTCTAACGGCACAAGGAAAATGTGTATGTGGAAATGACCGGAAGGGTCATTACATCATCCACTACTAAAAAGGACTTTCGTCCTCGAAAGTCAAGGTCAAGGGGGTACCTGAAGGCTCAAACAGCTGCGGATACTAGGCTCGCATATCTCTCTCGGTCTCCCAGGTAGCCTCCTCGACTGGACGGTGCCTCCACTGAACCTTAACAACCGGGATCTCTCGAGACCTCAATCTCCTGATATCTCTGGCCAAAATAGTTGTCGGCTTCTCAACAAAGGCTAAACCCTCACCCAACTGAACTGAATCCTACTGCAACACATGAGACTCATCTGGAACATACCGACGTAACATCGAAACATGAAACACAGGATGTATAGCTGAAAACATCGGAGGCAAGGCTAGCTGATAGGCAACGCTACCAATCCTCTGAAGAATCTCAAACGGCCCAATGTACCTAGGGCTAAGCTTGCCCCGCCTACCAAATCTCATCACGCCCTTCA